>PYAF01005373.1:727934-777464 GCA_007407185.1 Glycine tomentella | reverse complement strand
CAAGATTTTCTAGACTTCTGTAAAATAAAATATTTTCTAGACTTTAATTATCGGTCTATTTTTTTAAATTTTTAAAGAAATATCAATAATCTCATTTATTTATTACTTTTATTTTACTTTTTAAAATAAAAGTAAAAATGAAAACTTAAATAAAAATACTTATAAGTGTGAATAGACATATTTAAGTTTTCATAACTCTTCTTTTATATATTTTCTTGTCACAAAACTAACTACATAATACTTTTAAAATAATTCCTCAAAACATCATTATTTTTTAAATAAAGATGAAAAATGTGCAAATGCAATGTTAACATTCATTAACATGCTGCTCTTTATTTGTTATTTTTTTTTTCTTTTGTCCATATTTTTAATAATTTAATTGATACCTTACTTTATGTGTTATTCATCTGCTCTTTATTTGCATGCGCAAACCAAATTGATAAGGGATGACTCATTTGAGTAATACAAAAATATATTAATTTCTTAGTATCTATTGTTTAAAAAACATATATTTGCAAGAATTTTATTTTATTGTTTTTTTTTTCTTTCTAAACGCCTACTTCCCGTAAGCCATTTCTTTCTTTTGTAAGATTTTTTTTGTTCTTTTGATTTTTTTTTTCCAATTCTTTCAATTGTAAAACAACAATCAAGATGTGTGCATCTGTGAGCGCGATAAGTATTTATTACTTTAATATATTTTATATAAAAATCTGCCTGAAGTGTTTATTATAAGTGTTATAAAAATTGCTAACTTATTAGTTATCCATCATTTATATATAAGTTGTAAATCACTTATCAAATATTTGTAATCAAATTTAATTTTATTGAATCTTCCTAGATAGTTATTTTATTTAGTTAAATATATTATTGAACAAAAGTATATAATAATAACTTAAATATTTTATCATTTTTAATTTAATTTTTTAAATTGAAATTATATATATTATTTGAAAAACCATCATTAAAATAAATTAATTTTTATATTTTTAAAATTTAATTTTTTAAAATATTTGTACTTCAATATTTAATTTATTTAGCACCATTAAAATAATTTATATAAATTAATTTAAACAATATTTCTTATTTTAAAATATACTTTTCATTTCCAAGATACTATTTTTTTTTTAAAAAAAATACCAAACAAAATATTTAAGCCGTGCATGACACGGTTACACACTCTAGCATTCAATAAGAAAACACCCAGTACTAATTTGATAATTGATAATTTTGTATTTTTTTGGTGCCAAAGATAGCATCCAGGCAAAATAATTCATTATTTAACAATAACATCTTATAGTCTTTTAGCGTCTTTGTTTGTGAGGATGGAAAAGGAGATAATGGAATAGAATAAATGAGAAGATAAATAGGATAGAAATAGAGGTGATTTGGTTGGAGAGAAATATGATAGAAATAGAGGGAGAATAAAATTATAAGGTTTAAAGAAAGAATATATTATCACCAAAATACTATTTTACCCTTATTATATATTTTTTAACTTGTTAAAACCTTTAAGGTTATAGTTTTGAAGACTGTAGGTAAGTTAACCCAGTTCAAATCCTAACCAACAAGTAATCAAAAATTATTCTAACTAAATTTTCCAATTGGTATCAAATTGCGTTACATAAGCTTGCAATTAAACTCCCACTACAGCCTATTTATTTTTTATTTTTTATGTGATAGAATTTTGTTATTAAAAAGAATCCCAATTCATGTAACCATAAAGGAAACTTCCAATTCAACCGTCCTTCCACATCTTTCCAATTGGTTAATAAGAGTTGCTTTGGTATTTTATAATAATAGTAATAAACTAGTGTATATATAAGAAAAAATTTGATTCTATGGGTGATATCACATGATAAACATTCATATTCATTCCCTCAAAATAATTCAGTTAATTAATTAATATAATTTTTATATTTATTCTATGAAATTGATTTAGTTATTCCATTAAAATTTAAATTAATTGATATGATAAATATATTTGTTGATTGTTTGATTTGAAAATATATATTCAATATATTTTTATTAAATAATACTTATGTTTATTTATTATATGCATGTGATGTGAGTGGATGAAATTTTGTATTATTATATCTTTTTTGAAACATGTAAGACATCATTAAAATAAAATAAATCCTACTTACAATAACACTTTCAATAATAATAATTTTCATGTGATAAAATATAAAAATATATTTTAAATATTTATTAACATACTTATCAACATACATCTATTATAATTTAAAATAATTAATAATATATTAAAGTTCAAAATAATATATAAAATTACTCATATAAATTATAAAAAATAAATTTAATACCCATACAATTCACGATACTCCAAACTAAACTAATAGTATTAAATCCAAAGTCGAAATCTTGCGAGTTTCTCTCTCATCAAGCTATTAACTAAAATCTTTATCTTTTTTTAGAATCCGAAGCCCCACACAAAGAAAGAGCAAAAATATTATTTATTTTATTTTATTTAAAGGCAGATAGAGTACAATAAATCCAAATCGAAATCAAATCCACGACGAGCGCTCTTCAACGGCTCCTTTCCTGAAAACGGCTACATTCTCTCTCTACAATTCAAACTCTCGTTTCAAACCAAAAACTCTCACTTTCTTCATTCTCTCCACAAAATCAACTCGTTCCTCTTCTCAACAGCGACGACGACAGAAAATCATTCCCAACACGAAGCGATCCACAGATCCCTTGCGTTGTTCAGGTCAGTGAAAACTCACATTCCTTGAAACTGAAAACCACTCAAATCCCTAATGTGGGAAATTGAAACCTCTTTCTAAATCTAGATGCGTTGAATTCAGTCTATATGCCGTTGTCAAATCGGTTACTCTGTTTCTTGCTTCGTTTCTCGCTCTTTTTGATTTTTGAATTATGTAGCTGCTTTCACACTTTCTTTCTAGCTGAGATCCATGTAGCGTTTCTCCGAATCGGATTCATACAACAAAGCTTTATACTCTTCCCTCCTTTTCGAATTTGAGTTCCGATTCGATTTATGGGTTCGATTATTATTTTGTTTAGTTGTTTCTATTTTGGGACGATGGGTTTGAGAAAATTGATATACCACTTCAGCAGTAGCAGGGGAATGTCACTCATGTAGTATTTCTCTTAAGCTGCTTTGCTGAGCCATTCATTGGCTTTAAGGTGTGGTGGATTTTAGGTTTCAGAGGTGTTTGTTTACTGAAGAGTAACTGTAGAGGCTCTGTGGCTACAAAATTTACATTTGGCCCTTAATCAAAAGTCAGAATCCTTTTCTAAATTGGTACCTCTTGAATGGAGGCTTCTTTGATTTGTAAACAAATGTTTTTTCTGTTGCAAGTATTTTGTTATGACATGTTGATACATAAATGTATAATCAAATTGGAATTATAGCTTTTTTTTTGAAATCGGTCTTTCTGAATTTTAACGAGAATGTCTCTGGCAGATACAAGAGCCCCAAAATGTCCAAACCTCAAAATGATCCCCTTGTGCAATCGGAAACAACTTGTGGAACACTTCTCTATGAACTTCAGGTATATATTAAGTTTTGCTGCAATTGTCTTTCCTACCACCCTTTCCCCACCAGCAGGCGGATTGAGGAATATTCCGTAAAGCTGTGAGAATTTCTCATTGTTTGCCTCAACTTATTTATTAGATAATATGGGATGAAGTTGGGGAGTCTGAGTCTGACAGAGATAGAATGCTGTTTGAGCTTGAACAAGAGTGTCTAGAAGTATACAGAAGGAAGGTAGATCTGGCAAATCGGTCTAGAGCTCAATTAAGGCAGGCAATTGCTGATTGTGAGGCAGAACTTGCAGCCATTTGTTCATCAATGGGAGAGAGACCAGTGCATATTCGACAGGTTAGATATTTTAAGAACTGTTATAATTGTCTTGCTGTTGTTTTAGGGCGTGTCTGCATATTTACCTGAATGGGGGTGGAACAAGTGCCTAAATTTTTTAAAGTGGTAAAATGCATCCTTAAGTGTATTACCACCTTATATATAGCTTAAAAGACTAATTATTTGCTATTTTCATGATTTTTTTTTCTGTAAAGATAATTTCTTATCCAGTTAGACTGCTAATAGGATTTTTGCACTCTGTCTCTTTTTGTTTTTCTAGACTGATCAAAATGCTGGAAGCCTGAAGGAAGAGCATGCAAGAATTCTTCCGCAGTTGGAGGAGATGCAAAAAAGGAAAATTGAGCGTAGAAATCAATTTATAGAAATTCAAGAGCAGATTCAAAGCATTTCAATTGAAATATATGGTCCTAGAGAGTATATTCCTGCTGTCGAAGATGAAACTGATTTATCGGTGAGAAAACTTGAAGAATTGCACAGGCAGCTACATGCACTTCAGATTGAGAAGGTCAATTATCTACTTATACTTCAGTTCTTTTAACTGTTCCATAAACTTGGATCATTACTTGTTGTGTTCCTTCCTTGTTACTATTAGTAAGTATGCTTCTATCTTCTGTTCATGCAGAGTAGTCGCTTAAAGCAGGTCCAGGAGCACTTGTATACATTAAATTCTCTTTGTTTAGTGCTTGGTTTTGACTTTAAGCAGACAATTAATGGAATTCATCCCAGTTTAGTGGACTCAAAAGGATCTAAGAGTGTAAGTAATGACATCATTCAGCAATTAGCTGTTGCTATACAAGAGCTGCGGGAAGTTAAATTACAGAGAATACAGAAGGTAAAGATTGATTTAGAATTAATTTTGTCATTTGTATTCAGAATTTTGTGTTTTTCTCTCTCTGGTGATAGTTGTAATAACTTATGGTTTGGTAGCTCCAAGATCTTGCGACTACAATGTTGGAACTCTGGAACTTGATGGATACCCCTATTGAAGAGCAACAGATGTTTCAGAATGTTACATGTAATATAGCTGCTTCAGAACATGAAGTAACTGAACCAAACACCTTGTCCGTGGACTTCATCAATTTGGTGAGTTATACGTTGCTTGAGTATAATTGGGACGGACTATATTTCTTGCTTTTTTATAGTTCACAATTTATGTAAAAGTAATAATGCCATGCAGGTTGAGGCGGAAGTAGCTAGGTTAGAAGCGTTAAAATCAAGCAAGATGAAAGAGCTTGTATTAAAGAAAAGAACAGAGCTGGAGGAGATTTGTCGAAAGACTCATTTGATTCCAGAAATAGATAATGCAGTGGAATCCGCTGTTGATGCCATAGAATCTGGTAGCTTTCTGCTTTCTAGCAAGTCGATTGCAATTAATTATTATGTAAACTTAAAAGTGCCTCTTCCTTTTTGATGCAGGATCAGTGGACCCTGCTTTCGTGCTTGAACAAATTGAACTTCAGATTTCCCAAGTCAAAGAGGAAGCTTTGGGCAGAAAAGAGATACTTGAAAAGGTTGAGAAATGGTTGACAGCGTGCGATGAAGAGTCTTGGCTTGAGGAGTACAACAGGGTTAGTAATTTGTAACCTACTTCAACATTGCCATTTTGACTCACTTGTTAATCTTGGCTACATTTTGACAATTTAACTGTGTGTTTTGTTTTGTTTATCCTCCAGGATGATAATCGCTACAATGCTGGGAGAGGTGCTCATCTTACTCTCAAGCGAGCTGAGAAAGCTCGTGCCTTGGTTAACAAAATTCCAGGTATATAATAGTTAGCTATATTTCTCACTAATTTGTTATTTGTTATTAGACCTCTACAGTTATGGCTAAATGTTATAATAACATCAAACTGAATCACAAACCAGCCTTATAGTGGATTACTGATTACATTTTATATGTGGAGCTTCATCAAAGGTGCGAATTTGGATATGAAGAGATGAGATAGTTCTTTATATTTCTGACTTTGCTTGTGAGTTCCAAAAGCAATTATGGAGTAATGAATGCTAGTTTAGTTATTTTCTTGGTTGATATTGTTTTTTTCAAGTCTTGCTCCTACACTACTCATCTTTCAACTTCATTCCTCTACCGAGCCATCTGATTCTGCTTGTTGGATGAAACTTCTTTTCCTGCATCAGTGTTCGTGTATAATTTTAATATGGTCTCTGTTTTTTGTATATAGCAATGGTAGATGGTCTGACTTCAAAAACTATTTCATGGGAGAAGGAAAAAGGCATTGAGTTCACATATGATGGTGTAAGTACTTTTTTCAAGAAGCTAGTTTCATAATGAATTTTTGGGGTGGGGAGTGGCTTGAATGTTAGTGTCTTTTATTTGGCTGTTCAAGCAAATCTGCTTCAAAGTGATTCTTTCTGTGTGTCTTTCTAGATTCGTCTACTTTCTATGCTTGAAGAATACAATATATTACGGCAAGAGAAAGAACAAGAACGTCGTAGGCAGCGGGTAAGGTCCTCTAATTGCATTTAAATATGCATCTCAGAAATTTTCCAGTTATAAAACATTTAATATTGTCTCTAACTGAGTTTTGGAATCCGAGCAACATTTTTTTGACCTTGTATCATTCAAGAAATAGATTTTTAATGTTATTATTCAAAACTTGTTATTAAGATGTTACTTTTTTGTTCCAGGATCTGAAGAAACTCCAGGGACAAATGATAGCTGAACAGGAAGCACTATATGGGTCAAAACCAAGCCCTTCAAAGCCCCAAAGTGTTAAAAAGGGTCCTAGGATGTCGACCGGAGGTGCAGCTAGTAGAAGAGTCTCTCTGGGAGGAGCAGTGCTTCAAACTCCAAAACCGGATTCAAAATCTACTCACTCACGTGCCATGAGAAAGATTGATAAAGCGCACCAAATTGAGCATCTAAATTACCTGGATGATGGCATTTCAGGTTTATCAGCAGGTAGTTTCTTTAAACTCTACTATTCCCCTCCCTTTTTGGATGTATACTAATAGGGGTTAGTTACAGATATCTCCGTCAGAGTTCATTAAAAACTTAACCAGCCTCACACTTATATCCAACTTGTCCCAAAAAAGCTGCCTCAAATTCGGATACCTCTATGTATTCCTTTGTTTTAGTAGAAAAATGTTACTACAGATTATTCGAAGCCACATCACAGCTGGTAGATTTTTCCCATGATTTCTTGCTACCTATTTGGCACAGCTCTTTCCCTTTTGATAGTTTGTGTTTTCACTTTAAGTTACACATACATGCTGCATGATGTGAAATCCATATAATACACATTCTCTTTTCTCTTGTACATGGGGAGACATTTAGAACTCTTACTTTTTTGGTTTTCCCTATGTTTGAGCAGCTAGAAGAGGGCTGGATATTGCTGGCGTTCCTGTTAAAAAGCACTCATTTGGGGCTGGGACTCAAATCATAGAATCTCCTCTGATACGACAACCTTTTTCTCCCATCTCTTCTAACAGTGTATCTTCAAAAGCTAATGTGGCAAATGCTACAGATGAACTGAGTAAACAGAGTGAGAAGTTGCAGAGAACAGTGTCGCTTAACAATGGGCCATTTACTACTCCCTCCAAGACAGCTACTACTGTGGTAGATGAAGAGAATAGGACTCCAAAGGCAATGCCTATTCCTGTCCCAGCTACCCCTTCAACAGTATCAGTTCCAATGAATATGGCCATGACTCCAGTTCCTTCCTCAATTATGAAGAACATAAGCTTGAATTCAACTCCCATATCAGTTCCTCATGGAAATAATGACTTGGTTCAAGAGGTTGAATATTCCTTCGAGGAAAAAAGGCTCAGTTATTATATGTCAGCATGATTTTTTTCCTTTGATGTTTCATTTTACTTCTTGTAGTTACCTGTGATGGATAATCATAAGTCAATTGTAATTGGCTTTCTGATTGTGTGTACATTTGGAGAAATGGAGGTAGACTAGGATGTGGAACAACCTTACTAATGGTGAGAGATTTTGCAGTCTAACGCCATTTAGTTTTCTTCATTACTTTCCGATTGTTTCATCTAAAATGGCCTTGGTGTATTGGATATCTACTTTTATGGAGATGGATCATTATTAATATTTTGAATTCAAAATATATCATCATGAGATTTTAGCTTTTACTTGCCTTATTGCAATTCTCTTCCGGTGATTAAACAATGGGAGCCTTGATTGACAAGTGGAGGTCATATAAGGCGTTTGGCAAGATGTGTCCCATACAAGTTAACTTAAATCATTCTCTAGCTTTTTCTGTTGTCTTGCCACTTTCTCGACTTGTATCGTCGAAATTATTATTATTGACTTCAATCAATGTTGAATATAATGCCATCGAACATATTCATTTTTCACGGGCTCTTGATTTGTGGCCTTGAAAACTACTACTACATTTGTCAAAGTGATCATATTAGGCAACTCTTTAAAATTATTGATTTTTATTTTTTATGTGTGGACATAAATAAAATTATTGATTTTTATTTTTTATGTAAGGCTTTGAGGAGCAATGAATCGATACTTAGTGATTCGCACATACATAAAATTTGTCAATTGATTTAGGTAAAAATACTCCTATATCTTTTACTCACTTTTTAATTAAGTCCCTGAATTATAAAAATTATTAATTGGGTCATTTATCCTTTTCATTTTTTTTAATCAAGTCCCCGAGGTTAGTGGTTCATTTTCAAACTATTAACTATGACAGAATATTCCTCATTCCCTTATTGCAGGGAGTTTCATGGATTTTCAGAGGTTGGAAACGAGTCATTAGAAACATTCTTAGTGATGCATTATTTGATCAATATTCTAAATTTGTCATAGACAAAGGGTAAGAACAAGATGATCATGTTACTATAAGTAAGGACTAAGGTGTACAATCCAATGCCAGTATTGATATTGGATAAAAACAAAACATAAAAAAGAGGGCAACGAAATTTATCTATATTTTCTAAATTTGCATAAAGAATGATCTTAAATAGTTGATGAACACATATGATAACAAAAAACCAAATCTTGTTAGAGACTAACCTTTTTGCATTAACATATGATAAAATCTATGACTATATAATGTCAATTTATTACACTATTATTAAATTTATCATGGATTTACTTTCAATAATCAATTACAAATATGACTTATTCTCAAATATCTTATTAACTAGTATTTTTAGGATATTGGATATTGATTAAGGAACTAAAAATATATATTTATTATATAAATAATAGAAAAACGGGAAAAAAATCATGAACAACCTAATTTTCTGTCTTCCAATAAAAATATTTTTACTTTAAATTTTTAATTAATTCCCTTAGCATTTGCCTATTCTAAAAGTGAAAAATAAATCTCATAATTAATCAAAATTAGTGAAAATTTGTTAAGATACTTTGAGTTTTTAAAAAATCAAAGTTCCTAATTATTATGATTACAAGAAACTGTATTTTTAAGCCTTTGTATATGTAAAAATTTAATTTAATCCTTCAAAATATGTAAATATTTGATTTTAATCTCTTTTTTTATAAAAAAAATCTAAAACCATTAGGTCATTTTAGGATCCATTTAACATATTTGCCACACATAATAATGTATGATATATCATTTCTGCTCATTCAAGTTTACGGTTTCAACAAAAGAGATCACATATGACATGTTTTAAAAAATAAGAAATCAAATTAAAACTTTTTAAAACCTGAGATACTAAAATTGAATTTTGACATATTTCAATTTCAAAGGAGTAAAAATATATTTAACCTTATTTTTTGTATTTCTTTTACAAAGTTTTAATTACTGGTATATTGACATAAAATAACGTAATTCATAAATACACTTGATCATAAAACAAGTTGCTTGCTTAAAATTACTTTCATAATAATAAAGTAACTAGAAAAAAGAGGGTCACATATATGCCTACATACGAGTACTACATTCAGGTAGCAGCTGAGCTGAGTTTGAAAAACCTGACATACTGTAACGGGTCCATGATAACAGTACCGTAGCCTTAAAATACAGTACCCATAAATAGAATTCAGACCAACGGCAACGGAATATGTGGAATTTTTATCAGAAGAAGAAGTGTCTGTTGTCTAAAAAAGAAAACATGTGAAAAACAAAAACAAACAAACAATAGAATTCAGAAGATACCAAGGGCAGAGCATCATACTGTACTAATCAATTTCAAAAATTATATCTTGGCTTACCAAATCTCAACAAAATTTTCTGTGAAACATCATATTGTCTGTCTTTTTTTCCTCTGTTTATTTATTTTATTTTTCCTGAAAAAGAGGTAAAAAGTGGAATTTAGGAAACAGTCCTTTTGGTCAACGGAAGCTGTAAATGAGGAGGAGAAAGCGGAAAAAAGAAGAAGCAGAGAGCATGCGTTTGTTTACAGTGGCATTTGCAGTAGATTTACCAAACCAAGAGGGCATTTCAAATTTCATATATTTTTTTTCTTTTAAGTTCATCAATTTGAGTTTCTTGGTCAACTTTAATTTAATTTAATTGAAAAGACAAAGAACTTGTCAGTAGTTGGGCAAATGTAATGGCTCCTATCTTAGCTTTACAGCTTTGAATATTTGTTTTTTAAAGAAAAGCATTAAATAAATAAATGCCGGTTTTATATAAAAAAAGCCAATTTCTTTCCTTTTAAAAAATGTTACGTCTTTTTTTAATGCATTCAAATTAAGTATCTGCATTCACAGTCATTTATTAAATCACCTTTATTAAATTTCCAAGACGGACGTGACCCAATTTCTTAACCAAATTTTATACTTTCAATTTTATAATTAAAATATTAATTCATAATTAAATTCCCAATATTTAATTACTTTATTTTAACATTTATTTAATTTTCCAATTTTTTTATCAACTTTATTTATTTACTCCACCTTTTCCTGGAAAACCCTAAATTCACATACCACTCTGGAGAATTTATGAACCGGAGTTTGTATTTTTCTCTGTTAATTCTATAATTTTTTTCTCAAAATTTTGTGTTAATTTCGAAGCTTTCTGTGTTCTCTGCAATGGTGCAGATTTGAGCTCACAGCACCGCGATTTTCTCGGCGGCCAAGCTCAAACTGCTCCAATTTCATTTCTGGGGTTTCATCTTTTCACCATTTCAGTCAAAAAAATTGTGTTTTTAAAGTTTCCTGTAAGATTGTAAATTTTTTCTGCACCCAAATCTGTTCCCTCTTAAATAAAGTTAGCATTTACCCCCTTTAAAAAAATTCAATTTTTTTTGTGATTTTTCGGGTGATTGGGTGTGGAAGAGCACGAATCTTCAATGGGAAGGGTTTAAGTGAAGTTTTAAGGTTTTGGGGTATCTTAGTTTTTTCTTTGATTTGCATAAAAAAATGGAGGGAAGAGAGAATTTTGGTGTTGTGGTGGGTGATGAGGCCCCAGAGAGCTTCCATGTGGCTCCTAGAATTGAGAACAACTGGGACTTTTCAAGGGCCGCTATTCCGGCGCCGGCGACGGAGGGGAAGAAGAAGAGAGGGAGGCCGAGGAAGTATGGGCCGGATGGGAAGCCGGCGTTGGGGGCGGTGACAGCGCTTTCGCCGATGCCGATTTCGTCGTCGATTCCGTTGACCGGCGAGTTCTCTGCTTGGAAGAGGGGTAGAGGGAGGCCTGTTGAATCTATCAAGAAGTCATCGTTTAAGTTTGAGGTTGAAAGCCCTGGACCAGGTTATTATATAGTTCTTTGATCTTTTAAATTGAAGACTTTGAAAGTTTGAATTGATGCCTTTAATCTTATGTTTTTAATCTTTGTAGGTTTTACTATTACGTCTGTTGCTAAGGTTTTATTTTTACTGTTACATTTACTGTTTTTTTGAGATATTGGAGTTGTAATAAATGAGTGAATCCTTTTAAGTTCTAACCTGGTGGCTCTTGTCATTTAGCTCTTTAATGGAGGAGTATCATAATTTTTTTTTCTTTTTTCAATTTTTGGGTGCTGATTGATTTGGGGTAAATCATTTGGATTTTGGATATTGAGTTATTTGCAATGATCTGTGTTTTAGTCTGCAGTGAACTTTTTGGATTTGGTTTTTGCTTTTGTGAGAGAGTTTATATAGGGGGTGGGGTGGGGGGTATGAGTGGACCCTAAGCTCCGATTCCTTTTCAGATCTAAATACAAATTGTGAGGTGGATGGGGATATTTGTGGTTGACAGTGAGGTTGGTTTTTGTTTTAGGGTAGCATATGGTACTCTTTATTTTCCATTATGAGGGGAAGAGGATTGCATTATCTGACCATGGAAACTGTTAAAGAGTTAATGAAGGGACCGTCTTATTTAGTAGGTTGAGCCTAATAGTGTTTGTTAGCTGATGTGCCACACTTGAACTAGTCTAAAGTCAACACAAATAATTATTTTTAGCAGCTTCTAACTGCCTTGTTGAATATTGGCATGATTTGAAAACTGGGTTTCATAATAGGAATTTTGGTTGGAAATACTTTCAAAACGTGGAACTTATTCATTAAAGGACTTGAATGGCTTCTGAGAATGATAGGATCCATTGAAATGCAATGAAATGATTTTTAAAGTTCATGCAGGAGATTTGTGGTCTCCTAGGCTAGTGTTTGGACGGGGAGGATTACTGAAGATTTTTTTGGTGGACCTTCCCATGTGGGGAAGTTTAATTAAAAGAAAAAGTTAGGAAATTTTGGATTTTGATTAGTTAATTTTAAACTCTCCTTTATTCAGTTTTTTGAACAGTAAAATGTTCTTCCAATTTTGGGTATTTTAAAGATTGAATCAAAGGTAAGGAAAATTAATCATTAATTCTCTTCCTTTTTTCTTTTGTTTTTTTTTAGTTTTTTCTTTCTTTCTCTGCTGACATCCAAACATACCCCTTTGTGCTGGATTCATGTCCACATCATGACAATGGGACATGTGAACATTGAATTGTTTTGTTTAAGATGTTAGAAATGCTTGTGCTACATGTAGCTTGGCTGTGAACATGACTTAATGTACTTGATTAGTGCAATAGAGTTTCAAGTTTGAAACCAGAGTTATAGGGTATCTTGTGTGGGGCTGGATGGGTGTGGGTTTCTTGTTTCTATCATATTATGGCATAACAGAGGTTTAGAATTTCATAAACAACACATAGAAGGGCAGATGCTCTAGACTTGACTGTTGGTACAGAGTAGATCCAGGGTAATGATGAATCTGAAATCAGTGTTATAATAGGGTATCTTATGTGGTTAATTCTCTGTCATGTAATGTTTGACGTGTGCAGTTGACTTTATTGTCCAATTAATATATGAAAGAGGTGAAGTTAAGATGTCAATGTGGCTTGTTAAATGCATCTTCTGGTTCTGGCTACAATGTATAAAATGCTTTATTCGTTAGAGCCTCTTGGTCAACATAGTTTATTCCCCCAAATTTATCTTGTTATTTTAAAAATTATTTTCTTTAATTTCATGAATTGCTTTTATATGATGAACTGATTATTGCAATTTCTTTGTTTCTTTTTATCCTACTTATCTTTCCACATATGCATTTTATAGTTGAGGGAATAGCATACTCAGTTGGTGCCAATTTCACACCACATGTGCTCACAGTAAATGCTGGCGAGGTATTCTGCTCATTTCCTTTTAGGTCCATATGCTGAAGTTTAATAAGACTATAGTTTTAATCCAGAACTAAAAAAAATAGTTTTAATTTAGAAAATTTGTTTATTTTTATATCGGGAATGCAAAGGCCATTTATTTTGATTACACTGACTTTAATACCATTTTCATAAAAAGTATTTTTTTCATGAAAACAGAAAAAACACCAAATTATCTCATCTCTAAAATGTAATAACTTGAAAAATGTAATATTTTGTTTTTGTATTGTTGGAGATCCCATATTGACTAGTGATATGGCCAAAGTAGTGTATATAAGTTGGGGGGCATCCCTCACCTCATAAGCTGGTTTTGTGAGGATGAATTAGACCAAAACCAAATTTCTAAGATAATATCATAGTCTATCCTTGATAACATCAGGATGAATTAGACCTCATAAGTGGGGGGCACCCCTCACCTCATAAGCTGTTTTAGGTCTATTAGGCCACCTGCTATAGGGAAGTTCTTAGACCACTTAAAGATGTATAGTTACGCAAACTTCATGCTCGATATGTTCAGTTTTCAGCATGAGGAGGGGTGTTGGAAATCCTACATCGACTAATGATATGGACAAAGTAGTGTATATAAGTGGGCGGTAATTTTCACCTCACTAGCCCAAATTAAATTCTTAGATGTATGTTTATTGTCCAAACTCCCCATTCATTTCTCTACTTAATGTGTGTTCATTGCTCATTCCTTTAGTAATGTTTATATTTGGTCCTTATTCCTTATGATTAAATCATTTGTCTGCTTAGTACTAATTATAAGGAATTAAGATATCAATTAGATTAAATTATTTGATTTAAGTGATAATTCTTAGTTACAGAATTGGCTTTATTTGGTTGGAGGAAGTATTGGAAAAACAAATGAAATAAGTTATGAATTTTTTCATTTCTAATGAAAACTATAAGTTACAACTATAAAATGTATTATTAATCCGTAAATTATGAATACAATCATCATCATGTTAACTTTATTATGATGTTGTAGAGTTATTTTACAATATGCAACAGTGATATGACTAAGTTGTATGGATCAAATCTTGTGTACGTCATTATTATATTGGCTATACATGTTTGTTTTTTAATTTCATTATTGTTGTGCAGTGTGCTTACTTGCATTTGTGATTTTCTTATGTTCTTCTCTCAGGATGTCACTATGAAGATTATGTCCTTCTCTCAACAAGGATCACATGCTATATGCATTCTCTCAGCAACTGGGACAATTTCAAATGTTACACTTCGTCAACCGTCTTCTTGTGGGGGCACTTTAACGTATGAGGTGAGTCCCATCTTATGTCATCAGCACAAGAAGAAAAATAGGTTCAGTTATTTGTTTCTCTACATTAAGTCAACTGCATAATACATAGCACTAGTCACTAGTGCACGTGTTTTGCATGCAGCTGTCTGTTTGGCATTGTATGATTTATATTAGATATCTCATGTTAATTTTTATTTAAATGCCTTTTCCACTTTAGAAAGATGATATTAAGTGGAAATGGATGCATCAAAGACAGATCATTAAATAAATTAAAGAATCAGGGTTTGGCTAGCTAAACATTTTCTTTAGATCTGATTTTGGCTAGTGTACTGGTATAATGACCTTTATTATGTGATTAAGCTTCTCTTGCAAAATTATCTGTAACTGGAGATATTATTAGTTACATTATACTTGGGTTGTCAGCTAATTGATTGCTATGATTATCTTGTTTAACTAATTTTGAAGTGACACCTGTACATGGACTATTATAACTGCTCTTGCTTCTCATTTACAAATTCTATATTTGAGTTGCTGTTTGTTTTTATATATTCATGTTCTGAAGATCTGGGCTTTAACTGAACCAAATAGTGGTGTATATGTGTGATCTGTGTAGCTGACTTCATCAAGTGGGGCAAGGCTTTTGTTGTTTCCCTCATAGCTCAATGCTATTAATGTAGTGTTTGGCATCTTTTACTTGTGAAGAATCTGAATTAATCTCTTCTAGTGTTTTTGTTTTTGCATCAGCATATCCCAGACATTCACTCTTCAATCCCCCAAAACATGCTAACGTATAACCAAGCACACAATTACTTTTGTGTTTTCAAGCTTAACTGGTGCTTTGACAACTAATGTGGCTTTGCATGTTTATTATTTATATATGGTTTCAAGATAAAATTTACATTGCTTTTGAAATCAGAGATATGACACATGGCTAAATCACTAACTTCCTCAACAATGATAACTCATCCTTTGCCATTAATTCACTAATATCAAACTGATATTACAGATACCTTCCAATTTCATTTGAGTGATGGCTGAAATGAATATTAAATATACACATACTTAATTTTTTTTTTTTTTTTTTTTTTTACAGGGACGGTTTGAGATTCTTTCCTTGTCTGGTTCCTTTATGCCAACTGAGAATGGAGTTACAAGAAGTAGATCTGGTGGGATGAGTGTCTCTTTGGCTGGTCCAGATGGTCGAGTAATGGGGGGCGGACTTGCTGGTTTGTTGGTAGCTGCTGGTCCAGTGCAGGTAGAGCCTTATGAAATTAATTTAATAACCTTTGTAAGGAAACATAGCAATATTAAATCAGTGCAAATGCTGGTTCAAATTTTTCCAATTATCATAAAGCTAGTTTTAATTTGTTTTATTGGTTAGATGACCAATGCTTTTGAATAGGAACTATTAAGAATTTTTTGTTATGCTATGTCAACTACCCCGGAAATGTAGGAATAGAAACAAAAGCCAAGTAGTGAACTGCAAAATATGTGAATGATGGACATTTCAGTAGGCACTTATCTCACTATCTTTTGCATCAGGTTGTGGTGGCCAGTTTTCTTCCTGGTCACCAGTTGGAACATAAAACCAAAAAGCAAAGGGTAGAGCATGTATCAACTATGAGCCCTTCACCTGTTAATCTTATCACTAGTGAGGAAATAAAAGTAAGTTTTGGTGGAGTAAAGCCTATTATGACCCCTGCTGCTTTTCAAGAAGAGAATATTGCTTCTTTTAACAATGGTCAAGACTCTAGGAACTCATCTGCTGATGACAAAGATCCTTTGCCTGAAAAGGAGTCTAACCTATACCAATCAAATGCTGAGGCTGCATGCTAAACATATTCCCTGTGAATTATTTGATGTTATGCAGAGTCAACCTCATTTAGGCTCTCACTCATGCTTGACTGACAGCTGACAATTAACTTACAAAGACAACTCTGATGGTCAGATGAGTGTCACACGATGGTTTTGACTCAACTGTTGCACTCTTTGGTACTAGGTGTTGGTTGGCAAATCTGCTTGTTAGGTTTTCCACGTGTCATTTCTCCAGATGTATCTGTAGTATTGTTTACTTATTGTTGTAGCAATTAGATATAGGATATATATGTTGTGCCATTTCCCCCCTTATTTATATTCTATATGGATATGGATGTTATAAATGTGATTGTGTGCGAGTGTTTCTGAACTGTAACTCTTACTATTTGTTAAAGAAATTGCATATCAGCCTCCAAGGCTTACCTTTTGGTACTATGATTCTTTGCTCGAACGGGAATTAATAGATATTCTAATAGCATGAAATTTATTTTTAAATGAATTATTTGGTCATATATTTGTGATTTGATCATGTAAAAAAAGCATGAGATTCTGCTTATTTTCTAGTTCATGAAAATTGGGATTGATGCAGACATGGCATTTGAGGGTGTGTATAAATTTGATTTTATTATTCAAATTTTAGCCATGCAAAAGACAATTGGAGCTTTCATTTCATGATCTCCATCTTTTATATATTATCTTGTCATACAAATGCTGTAATATTCAAATAATGAGTTGTTTTTATCATTTTTTTTGCCTTAAGCCCTTAACTTAATGTAGACTACAACTCAGCCTGAAACACATCATCTTTCAGTTACGATGTTGAAACTTGAAAGAATGTATTGTCTCTCCACAACCAAACTAACTTTTGGATCAGTCCGTTTAAAATTATATTTTCACAATCACTTTAACTTGTCCGAAGCATGTCTAAATTTATTGCATCATTATATAGGTGCAATGTGCAAAAATTTTGGTGCATTTCTTGCAGTATCTTAATGCTCTACGCCTCTCAACTTCTTTTTTCTGTTAATACGCAGTACCAAAGAGAAAACTATATCTCACCCTTTTTGGCTAAACCATCAAGATGAGTGGAAAAAGGAAATGAATACCATGGAACTATTTCTTAATGATAAAATTTGAAAGTCAGATTAAAAGGAGATTTCTACATATGCTGCTTCGTAGCGTGCTGCTAGACATCACTTTTTCCTCTTATCCATGTGATGTTTGCTAGAATTAACTTCCGAATAGAAGAATATGCACGCTGAATAATTTTTTTTACAGTAATTATTATAAAAGTTAAAAAATTTGTCATACAATTTATGATTGAATGATAACATAAAAAGTATTTTAATACGAGTGCATAGAATAAATATATATATATATATATATATATATATATATATACATACATACATTTCACTAAATCACTCTAAGTCTCATGTTTGAGCAGGGTATTTCCCAAACACAAAAGAAAGAGTAATTTTCAGTTAGAACTCATTCAGTAAGCATTGTTTCTTAGACATTTTCTTCAATGATAGAACAGAACATAAAATGCAGTCTCGAATCACTACAAACGTTTCAAGAATGAGGGGAACAGCCAAACAAACTGACATATAGATCAAAATTCTACTCCAAAAGTTCCTTATTCTCACCCCACAACAGACTTGATGTGCTCAAATGTTCTGCTTTCCATCCTTCATTAACTCTCTCTATAAACTCTTCCACTCTTCTCTTCAGCTCATCATCATCTTCCTCAGTACTGTTGCTATTGCAATTATCACTACCTTCATTTTCAACTTTGTCCACCACCACTTCTTCCTTGGCATGTTGTGACACTTCTCTTGCTTGTGGAGAAAATGTGTTTTTGTTGGCTAAACTCTTGGAATTTGCTCCTTGTATACCTGTGTTTGTGGGCATGGACAAAGGGATTTCTTCAGTCTCTTGATCAAAACTAAGCTTCGGCTTCAAGTCCACTAGGATAATGACTATGATCAAATTGCAGAAGCAGAAAATAAAAGCATAGCTAGAGGCTGCTTGAGTGATGTACTCAATCACAGAATCTAACATGGCTATGGAATATGAAAAGGCAAGGAGAGGGTGGTTTGCTTGAGTTAGACGCGAGTAGAGGATTTTAGGTCTATTTAAAGTGTTGTTTGGATAGATGCAAACGTGGACAGAACCTTCTTTTTTGTAGCAAAGTTTAAGCTGAATGCTGATGGGTGAATGCTATCAGAAAAGAACAGTACAATATGCTTTTGTGTAGCGGTTGATGTATAAATGTACGTGGGGCTTTTATTCTATTAAATTAATAATCAAAAGTCTGTTGTATTCACATGCAACTTTAATTCTTAATTGGTCACAGCCACATTGCTCTATGTCATCAACTTAGGCATCACCCACCAAACTTTTTTATGCAGCATTCACTTTTCTATCTATGGATCCTTGCCCTGATTGGCTTATTAGTCATTGTTTCCCTTAATAATCATGGGCAGTTAGGATTAAAAATACTAGATTGATTGCGATTTTCTGGGGTTGTTGAAGATCTTGAAAATATTGGACCATGACCCACTGAAAACGACCAAGGAACTAAGTAACGAAACCGTTTGGCTGTTGGCTCATTGTTTTGTCTTGTTTTGTTTGCTTGAAAATGTTACAACTGATGTTCATAGCTTGTCTATTATATTTGGTGGTCATACATGAAATATGGATATAATCATAACATAACCCCATTGAAGGGATGCAACGAACCAAAGAAAAAAGAACTATGCATGTAGTGAAGTTAACTTCTGTAAGAAAAAAACAGATAGTGATGACAACAAAAGTAGTCCTTAATTTCATTATTGAGGATGAATAGTGTGTGACAATTTTGGAATTTCTCCTTTTTTTTTCTTTTTTTTTTTTGTTTTACCGAGTCATTGCCATACGAAGGAAAAGTGCATACAATCACTCTTAACTTCTTTTCTATTTGCAAAAAATTAAAACTCTTCTTTTCTTTTTCTTTCTTTTTGGATAAATACCTTTAAGTTTGAATTATCTTAAGTAATTATTCCTTTTGCTTAAGTAAATTCTTAAGTTTGGAATCTTCTGAGTTTAAAAAGCATTTATCGATAAACTTATATTTACTTCAAGAAAATGAGTGAAGACTTGGTGTGTACGTGTGGATAAATTTTTACATCGAAATCAAAATATTGATGCAAGTCTCAATGTATTTTGCTTCAATAGAATCTGCCTCAATCACCTCTAACTTGCAATCAAATAGGCTATAGATAGTGAACTCACCATGAAAAGTTATTAAAGGAGAAATTATGAAAGCAAATGTTTTGCTTGATATTAACGCGAATTGTGGCCAAAACAAATGAGTAAATTTGTTATGCGCGCTGATTAGGTTTTCTTTACTCATTCTTGGACATAAAAAAAATACTTGCATTATAACTGTAATGAAATTCCACCATTTTATTTTCATTTCTAACGTAATTAATGATTAATGATATATTATTTCATAGTGTGTTTGAAAGGCAGCTACTAGTTTATTTTTTTTAATAAATGAAAAACTTATTTAACTATGCAAGAAGTATTTGATTAACAATTTTATTTTAGTAATTTGTAGCATTTCGTGAGACGTTAATAGCATTTTCACTTCTAGTTTCTAATATATTATTTCTTTTTTATCTTTAAATTGCTTATTGACTTTAATTTTTCACCTTTTTTTAGATAAGACAAAGTTTTATTAGTCCTTTTTTTTTATCTTTCTACTTTCACTCACCCGTACATTTTAATTTTTAACTCCAAGCTAATTTTTAAATTTCAGTTTAATTTATTAACTACTTTTGCCAAACATGACGTTAACCGATGGTTCTGAATTTGTATTTGTATTTCTAACATGACGTTAGCCAAACTACTTTTTAAATTTCTATTGTGCACCACACAAGTGTAGTCCCCTCCCTCCCAAGACTCCCTAGCACCATATGCTAAGGTCATTAACAACTTCAATGGGAATTGTATCAGTATCACCAACTCAGACTGTGGTGTACTTGGTCCCTCGTTATCCTCCATCAATCTCCACATATCTCTATGCTTCTTCTCTTACCAAGGCTAAGACCATTCATCAACCCACACAATCTTATGTTCACTCCAAATCAGTAGGTAACATTACCCCGGAAAAGAAAGTTATCATCATTTTTATTTTAAATTATGTATCTTTCTCTTTTCTTTCTTTCTTTCTTTTTCTTTTTTGTTTTTTAAAGTTAGGCTAACCCTAAAAATATTGTTGTAAGTTGTTATGAAAAGGACATCATGTTTTACTCTTAACAAATGTTAACAACCAACGAAAAAACTAGTATTGGAACTCACTTAATTTTGTGAATCCTGATAATATATGTATTAGAGTATGTGTGTGTTGTTGTACTTGAAACGATGTGGGAATCTAGTTAGCCAGTAGCTAGAGTTCCTTTGTTCTTCAAAGTTGACCTCACTTGCAGCAATCATTGTCACTGACACATTTCAGAAACTGCAACAGAGAGTACATCACAGTTGGTGCCATTCCCATTGTTGACGAATGGGAATTACACAGCATGCACCATTCCTTGGAGGTTCCCTTCAGACGATCCAAGCATTCCCACTCCCACCGAGCTATCTTGGATTAATCTCCTCCTCAATACTATCCCCACCTTCAAGTATGTTATCTTCTTTTTTTTTCCCCACAAAAAAAAAAATGGGGTGTGGTTCAAATTACTTCTTTCATTAATTATTTTTATCTTTTTTTTAAGAAAAAAAATCCACAGAACAAGATGGGGTGTGAATTAAATTTCTATTTCCATAAAAAATAAAGAGTTTCCCCTTATAAAAAATAAATAAATTATATTTAGTATGTGGTTCACAATTAGTTTCTAGCAATCCATATCTTGCATGCCCTTTGGTTGTACAAGTAGTACACTGACCCCAAACATCATTGTTCTCCGACCTTGGAAATTAGCATGTAGTGTTGAGAAGCAATAGAAAGTAGCAGCATCTACTGAGTAGCGTGATTGTTAAACATTTACTAATGGTATCAGAGTTATCGATATTGAAAAATGGACCTGCCAACTGAAACTGTGAAGTTTACAACAAATGAATGCTTCAGTGGATGGATTTTGTCATGGTTTCTGATTTTCTCTATTGTTTGACATAAGAATGTCATTTGTGTTCTCTTGTGTAACAACTTGATATCTTTGGAATAATTGGTTGTTGGTCTGTATTAAATCTGTATGATCTAGTTCTCAAAAGTTCTATCCTTAATGCGTTTCACTCTTCTTGTTAAAAAAATAAAGTTAAAATTTCAGCTCATAGATTGGGCCTGAGCATTGTCTATGCTTCAACTCCAAAAACCAACTGTTTGAGAGTGTTTCTTAACTTAATTTTGCATGCACAGTGTAGTTGCTGCTTCTTATTAGTATCGTAAACAGAAGCAACTGGTTAAAAGCAATATTAATGTAACCATTACCTGGTTTAGTGAAGTGTGATCATTATAATATTGCAGGGATTCTATTATTTCAATATTTCTTGTTTACATCAAGTTTTAGCTCTGATTTGGTACAGGAAGCATGCTGAGAATGATACTTCTGTTCCTGATGCTGCAAATAAAGCTGAAAATTTTGCTCAAAGGTGGGTCTCTTGCTACCTCCTTTTTTTGGTCCACTTTGAGAGGTTTGTTGCATGACAACGACCTATATATATATATATATATATATATATATATAATAACCAAATTAGACAGGAATAATGTTCTTGTGAATCTTAAGCTTGTACTTTTTTATCCACCTTTTGTTATGTTTGCGTAATATCTTCATTCAAGTAATTCAAATTAATATGGAAGTTGTTGAGTGGAATTAATATTGCATCTTTTGCTGATACATTTCCTGCAAAAAAGGTATGCTAGAATACTTGAAGATTTCAAGAAAGATCCTGCAAGTCAAGGCAGGCCTCTTGATATCCTTGTATGTTCTTTAGCTATATACAAATTTGTTTCAACAGCACACCTTACCCCTTCTGCAGCATTTTTGGTACATGTCTAATTTCTCCCATCTTCATTTTCCTTTATTTCTATCTTTTTCCTGGGAGTGGGTGTTCTAGATTCTATGCAGACTTCGTGAGCAAGTCCTTAGAGAACAGGGATTCAGAGATATCTTCAAGAAAATAAAGGTAAGATTAACTGTGCTAAAAGTTAATACTATTCAGTTAAAATGTTGAAGAAAAGTAAGTCTATATCTGATAATAGGTGGTTGAAATAATGTAACATCTAGCATTCTTATCTTAATGTTGTTGGTTAGTGACCTAATGGATGGTCTTGTATCAATGGACCATGTTGTTTTATTTTGCTCAAGATTTGTAATTCCACTCTTATTGAATGCAACAGGATGTAGAGAATGCAAATGCCATATCCCTATTTGAGAATGTTGTTCATCTTAATGATGCCATTGAAGATGAAGGGAAACGACTGGAGAATTTAGTTAGAGGAATTTTTGCAGGGAACATATTTGATCTTGGTGCTACACAGGTAAGTTGATTTTCTTTATGTAATTTTGGTCACTTCTGTGGTAATGATTCTCAGTATAATAAATCCCACAAACTGTGAATAGACTCATTTGAGAAATTAACCAAACTGTATACATAGTTAATTTAATACTCAAGGAACAGTAGCTGTAAACTTACATATCAGTAACAGTCTAACCAAATTACATAAAAATGACTTATGTTGAATAAAGGTTCCAGAGAGGGAAGAAGAAAAATCATAGAGAAGGAGGAAAATATCCAGATAGGGAAAGGGGGTGAGTTCTCATCATTTTCTTGCTTGGTTCTTTTCCCCTTCTGCCTGTCACCTGTTCCTTAAATCCCTTGGTTAGAAATCTTCCTTCTGAAGCTTTTAGTTGTAGCAAGCTGATATGAGTTAGCAACTCCTATCTCACATGCCACAACTGAATTATCTCATTCAGCCTCTGACTTCGCACCTGATTCAGCTTCATTCATTACATGCGAATAACCGTTAGTCTTGAATAGACTGGACTGGCCTACTTGTTCATGCAATGATTGGTTTTAGTTGATTAATGTTCCTTGTTACTGTACCAATCCTTTGTCCCTCCACTTTCCCATTGTCTTGTTTAGTTTAGTACATGGTGTGGTTTGAATATGATGATCCTTCACTACCCTCATATGGCATTTGTTAGTACTTGGCTAGTTGTTACTGGCATTTACGCGTCCTCTAATCTACCATCTATCTACACAACCATAGGCTGACAATTTGTGTAGGGAACCAGATATAGTTCGAAATTAACTTCATACTAATAACTAAATTTATTTGACTAATTGAAGAAGACAGTTTTTGTAATTTATTACAATCATGCCAGAGTTTGGAGGATTATATAACTAGGTGTAGTTGATGGGTTACCTTTTCCTTCCCTCAATTTCTTGAAGCTTGCAGAGGTTTTCTCAAGGGATGGAGTGTCTTTTTCGACTACTTGTCAAAATCTTGTCCCTCAACCATGGATTATTGATGACCTTGAAACTTTCAGAATGGCATGGAGCAAGAAGTCCTGGAAGAAGGCAAGTGTCATATAGCTATAGAAATGTACAAATTCTGTGAAACATTTTATGTCTTCTTCCATACTTTGTGCAGGGGTAGTGTCCTAATCGATTCTTTTACATTGGCAGGTAATCATATTTGTGGATAACTCTGGTGCAGATATCATTTTGGGTATTCTGCCATTTGCAAGGGAGCTCCTTCGACGTGGGAGTCAGGTTTGCTAGCATTTTTTCCCGTCTTTCAATTGTGGTTATTGGTCTGGAAGTTCAAAACCTTTACCATAACTAAATTTTGTCACTTGTGGTTCATCTTTCTTAATTTTTTGTTTTAAAAAGGATAGTGGTACCCTTTTTGTCACTGAGCACAGTAGATCGATAATGTATTGAAATACTTGGAATTTATTTTGCATTATAAGGAATGTAGAGGAACTGGAAATTTTGTAAATTTATAGTAAGTGCTTTAAGATCTACTCAATTTTTCTTGGTGGATGACATGATTAGTTTTTAGGACTACCTTGTTTTAGATGTAATAGTATTATTAGTCCATTTTGAAGTTTTGTTTGATTTTTTTCATTTGCAGCTCTTTTGGCTTCCTGCTTCAACATATTTTATGTGATCTGAGTGCAGGTTATATTGGCTGCTAATGACTTACCTTCCATCAATGATGTGACTTACTCTGACCTAATTGAAATTATACCAAAGGTATCACAAAATTAAGTCTGGCAATTTATGGCATGATAAAGTTCTTTCCTAACTTCTATCATGTTGATTGTCAGTTAAAGGATGAAGGACTTCTCACGGGTGTCAGTACTTCAAATCTTCTAATTGCCAACTCCGGAAATGATTTACCTGTAAGTAATTTATAAGTATATTTTCTGTTATGTTAGGAAAGTTATGGTTTCTATGTAGTTATTGGCCTATGATGCCAGTTCATTGACTTGTAAGGTGATTACATTACTTGTTTCTTTCTTGTTTTTTTCAATGGATTCCAGGTTATTGATCTTACAAGGGTGTCACAGGAACTTGCATACCTTGCCAATGATGTAGATCTTGTCATCTTAGAAGGGATGGTAAGCTCTTCCTTCCACATTATATATGCATTCTGTTGGGTTAGAATAATTGCATATTCCCACAGTTGTGTTGAACAAGTACTAGTAAGCTCTATTTTTGGATTCTTAGTTTCTTCAACCCTTGTTCCAATGAGGCCTCTGCGTACACTTTATCCACTGAGCCTTGTCAGATATTGGTGCTTCATAAATATTGAACACTGACTTATTTATTTTGACAGGGTCGTGGAATAGAAACAAATCTCTATGCTCAATTTAAATGTGATTCCCTTAAGATTGGGATGGTAATGCATTTTATCATTTTTTTTTACTTGCTTCTTAACTAATGAAAATTTGAATTCCGATGATTATATTACTTCTTCTTATTTCTCATTATTTGATAGGTAAAACATCCTGAGGTTGCAGAATTTCTTGGGTCACGTTTGTATGACTGCGTGATCAAGTACGATGGAGTTTAGAGCTTATAATTAAGCTGATTCTTTACTTTGATAAATACCTAACACTACATTTGCAGTTAGTCTAGGATTATTGTTTCAACTACAAATTTCCAAATAATCTAAATTGAAAATTTCAATTCTTTCAATGTACAATTACTTTTTCCTTTTGTAAACAAGGGTCATTACTCATTACAAGTCCGAATTTGGATCAACAATGGTGGAAAAAAAATCTGAACCGATTAAATTTATTATTAAACATTTTAAATTCTTCTTCTTTTTTTGTATCGAATTGGATTCAATTACAATAAATGATTTTGATGGATTTATTTATAATGATTTTATTTTGTTTATGAGATAATCATATAGTTCAATAATAATAATTGAGCCACATTGGGCTACTTAATAGTTATTAGATTTTTTTTATTGTGTCAATTAGTTATCAAACTAATTTTTTTTTTGAAAGTAATACAAAATAAAATTGGAAATCAAAACATTTTTTTATTTAATAAGATCTACAAGATAGTGGACCAAACTTTTTTTTTTCACCACATAAGTGGAGTCCCCTCCCAAGACTCCCTAGCACCATGGTAAGGTCATTATTAAGTAGTATTAACTACTTCAATGGGATTTTTTTTATATATATAAAAAAAACTACTACTTCATTGTGAATTGTATCATAAACTCATACTTGGTCCTGTGACTCAACATGAGGGAAGGGGGCGTCACACTTTCGTGTTTAGAGCATTGTCCGAGTGAAGTGAATAGGCAGCACCTACCAAGCAAAGCTTTCTGGAAGAGGCTGGGCTGGTTTCTTTTCATGTTAGGACAAGGCAAGCCCTAGGAAAGATGTTAGCTACTAACAAAAATAGTAAAATACTAACTTTATTTTTAATTATAAAACTCTTTTCTTAAATTTGTGTGTTGCTCCTTACAAGACTATTTTCAAATTGTTATTAATTATTTTTATTCTAAAAATCTTTAATTACTTTACAATAAATATTACGAATTAAAAAAATAAATTTATTTTTTCTCTTATAAGAATTGGAGAAAAAAACTAACACACATTAACTAATTAGATAGAAAGTAATTAAGTGAAAAGAGAAAAATGATTAATCACAATGACTTTAAGCGTAATTTAGGAAAAATAACAAATTTAATATTATTAATTAAATTAATCAACTTTTTTAAAGAATGTGAATTAATTATATGAATCTTATATTTAACAACATATGTTGTAATATGTTTAAGATTTTTTTACACAGAATTAAAAGAACAAGTATTTCAAAATAATTAATACTTTCTCTGTTTCACTATAATTGTTGTATAAGAGAAAAAATTGTGTAAAGATAATTATCATTTTAGTTTTTTAATTTCATATTAATTACTTTTTTTTACCTATATCCCTTATAATATTAATGGTTGACAAAAAAATCTATAAATGAATTAATAATAATATAAAATTTTTTATAAAATTATAGTTCTTTTTCACATAATTATTAATTTTCTTCATCTGTCTTAATAAACTAACACATGACGACTACTATTTTAGAGTGAAAACAACATTTAGTAGGGATCAATTGTATTAAAATATTCCTATTTTCTTTCTTAATTTTAAATAAATATATTATTAACTCTTTTCTTATAACAATATTTATTAGATAATAATATTAAAATAAATATTTGAATATTTGATTGAAAAAATGAAAGTATTCATGTGAACTCATACAATTTTGTTAATCCGAACAATGTATTAAAGGATGGGGAAAGTTATCAAAAGGGGTTATTATTTTTGTAATTTACCAAATGGGGTAAATTTCAAATTAATACCCACAAATGAATAAGTCATAGGGTACTCTTCGACTTCTGAAGACAAAATCATATATTGATTCATGACTTTTTTTAACTGAAGTCGTAAAAAAGTAAACAACTTTTAATTTTTTTAATTACTACTTTGAAGTCGTAAATATTTTTTTTTAAAATAGTTATTAGAAGTCATAAATTGATTTATAACTTCAAAGTCGTAATTTAAAAAAATTAACGAATTTAAATTAATTTTAATTTATAGTTTTATTTAATATTTTTTATATTTTGTTAAATTTTTTTGCTTTTTTCTATATTTTTATATTGTTTTATTTAATATTTTTTACTAATATTAAAGATTATTATTTATTTTGTAAATTAAAAAAATAATATAAACAAAAGACTTAATGGCCTTTGAAGTGAAATTTATAGCCTCAAATTCTTTTCCTTGGAAGTGGAAGAGAAGATAATGACCTCAATATTTGAATCCATATTTTATGTCTGATCCTTAGAAATGTTGAGATACAATTGAAAGATAAACCATTAGTCATCTACATAATGAGATAGATAAACCAATTCCAAATAGAACTAAGAAATGATCATTATATAGAATTAAAAGACAATTATACTAACTATGACGATTAATGTTATTTTTATTTTTTAATTTTATGCTTGTGTTTAATTGGTAGTGTTCATTTTATGTTAATGTATTATATTATTTTTATTTTAACAATTACTTTTATTACTAAATTATTTTATGTTTTTAATATTAAAATTATTTTATCAAATAAAATTAATTAATAATCCTATAAGAAATTATTAATTTACTTAATAAAAACTATAAAATTTAATTGAATTTTTAAAAAAATATTATTTGATAAATTTTAAGTTAATATTATTTATTAATATTAGAAATAAAATTATTAAAAACATTGAACTAGAAATTAAAGATTAAAAATAATTTAAATTTATTAAAAATTAATTTTAAAAAATTACAACTTTTAAATTTTAAATCAATTTATAACCTTTAATAACTATTTTTAAAAACAAAATATTTATGATTTTAAAATAATAATTAAAAAATGATTTGATTTTTTACTACTTCAATAAAAAATTCATAAATTAATTTTTGAATTAATTTTTGAAAATCATAAAATATTCTGAGACTAATTTCTTCATGAATATTAATTTAAAATTTACCTCTTTGAATAAATTTTAAAACTAATTGTCCCTTTTGTAACATTTGCTTAGGGGATGTGTTTGTTGTCGTACACGGACTTGATTCGATGTGGGACGAAAAGAAGGTGAGTTAGAGTTCCTTTGTTCTTGAAAGTTGGTCTCACTTCACTTGTCACTGACATATTTTCAGAAACAGCAATGGGTAGTACATCACAGTCACAGCTGGTGCCATTTCCGTTATTGATGAATGGGAATTACACAGCAAGCACCATTCCTTGGAGGCTCCCTTCCGACGATCCAAGCATTCCCACTCCCACCGAGCTATCTTGGCTTAATCTCTTCCTCAACACAATCCCCACCTTCAAGTATGTATGTTTTCCTTTTCCTTTTCCTTTTCTTTTTCCCCCACAAAACAAAAAGATATTTGGGTGAGAATTCAATTTCCATTTTCATAAAAAAATAAACAATTTTTCTCCTTATAAAAATATTGTATGTAGTATGTTGTTCACAATTCGGTTTTAGTAATCCATATCTTGCATGTGCCTTTTAGTTGTACAAGCCCCAAACATCATTGTTCTCCGACCTTAGGAATTAGGATGTGGTGCTGAGAAGCAATAGAAACATCTACTGAGTACTGGGTTAGTGTAACTTTGGTACTGTGTTTTTTAAAGGTTGAAAAATGGACTTGCAAACTGAAACAGTACTGAAGTTTGCAACAAATTGAGTGTTTTAATTGATGTATTTTGTTATAGGTCCTGATTTTCTCTATGTACTTTTTGTTAAGACATATAACAAAGTCATTCGTGATGTATTGTCTAACAACTTTTTTTTCTTGGAATAATTTGTTCCTGATATGTATTCATTCTTCTTAAAAAAAGTTAAAAATTCAGTTCATAGATTGGGTTTGAGCATCATCCATACTTTAATTCCTATAACCATTTTGGAAGCAGAGTGTAGTTGCTGCTTCTTATAATTTCATTAATAAATATGGTAAATGGAAGCAACTGGTTAAAAGCAATATTAATGTAGCCATTCCCTGTTTTAGTGAAGTGTGGTTCTTATAATGTTGGAGGGATTCTATTATTTCAATGTTTTTTGTTTACATAGTTTTAGCTTTGATTTGGTACAGGAAGCATGCTGAGAGTGATACTTCTGTTCCTGATGCTGCGAATAAAGCTGAAGAATTTGCTCAAAGGTGGGTCTCTTATTACCTCCCCTTTTCAGTTCACTTTAAGAGCTTGGTTGCATGACAAAGACCTTTTTATTTTTTATTTTTTATAAAAAAAAGAGATAGGAATAACGTTTCTTGTGGATCTTAGGCTTGTACTGTTGTTTACTTCATGTTATATTTATATATAATATTTGAATTCAAATTAATATGGGAGTTGTTGCAATTAATATTGCATCATTTGCTGACACATTTCCTGCAAAAAGGTTTGCCAGAATAATTGAAGATTTCAAGAAAGATCCTGCAAGTCAAGGCGTGCCTCTTGATGTCCTTGTATGTTCTTTAGCAATATACAAATAACAAAATAAAATGCAGCAGTTTTGGTACATGTCTAATTTCTCCCTTCTTCATTTTCCTTTATTTCTCTCTTTTTTCACGGGAGTGGGTGTTCTAGCTTCCATGCAGACTTCGTGAGCAAGTCCTTAAAGAATTGGGATTCAGAGATATCTTTAAGAAAATAAAGGTAACATTAACTGCAATATGGGATTCTGTGTACAAAAGGCTTATACTACTCAGTTAAAATGTTGGAGAAAAGCATGCATATATATTTTATTATAGGGGTGAAATAATGTAACATCTGACATGAAGAATACAATGAAATTTAATGGCATTCTTCTCTTAATGTTGTTGGCTAGAGGCCTAATATATATTAGCCAAAGTTGAAGAAATTTAACATCATTAGTCTTCAATAGGAGGGGGAGGGGGGATGGTCTTGTGACTATCAATGAACCATGTTGTTTTAATTTGCTCAAGATTTGTAGTTCCTCTTTGATTGAATGAAACAGGATGTAGAGAATGCAAATGCCATATCCCTATTTGAGAATGTTGTTCGTCTTAATGATTCCATTGAAGATGAAGGGAAACGACTAGAGAATTTAGTTAGAGGAATTTTTGCAGGGAACATATTTGATCTTGGTGCTTCACAGGTAGATTGATTTTCTGTATGTAATTTTGGTCACTTCTGTTGTAATGATTGTCAGTATAATAAATCGCACAAACTGTGAATAGGTTCAGTTAAGAAATTAACCAAACTCTATACAGAATTGATTTAATACTCGAGGAACAGTAGCTGTAAACTTGCATTCAGTAACAGTAACAGAATTTCATAAAAATGACGTATGTTGAATAAAGGTTCCAGAGAAGGAAGAAGAAAGTTCAGAGAAAAGGAGGAAAATATCCAGATAGGGACAGGGGATGAGTTCTCAGCATTTTCTTGCCTAGTTCTTTTCCCCTTCCGCCTGTGTCTTAAATCCATTGGTTAGAAATCTTCCTTCTGATGCTTTAAGTTGTAACAAGCTGATGAGTCATCAAATCTTATTTCACATGCTGCAACTGATTTATCTCATTCAGCCTCTGACCTGGCACCTGATTCAACTTCATTCATTACATGTCAATAACTAAAACCGTATGAGTCTTGGAATAGACTGGACCAGCCTACCTGTTCATGCAAACATTGATTTTAAATGCTTAATGTTCCTTGTTACTGTATCAACCCTTTATTGCTCCACTTTCCCATTGTCTGGTTTGGTTTAGTCACTCTTCAATATTGGAGTGCATGGTGTGGCTAATGATGTTTAGAATATGATGATCCTTTGCTACCCTCGATTGACATTTGACAGTACTTGGCTAGTTGTTAGTGGCATTTACTCATTTTCTTATTTATCATCCATGTACAGAATCATAGGCTGACAATTTGAGTAGGAAACCAGATATAGTTCAAAACTAACTTCATACTAAATTTATTTGCCTAATTGAAGAAGACAGTTTTTGTTATTTATTACAATCATGGCAGAGTTTGGACCTTGGAGGATTATATAACTAGCTTTAGTTGATCGTTACCTTTTTCTTCCCTCAATTTCTTGAAGCTTGCAGAGGTTTTCTCTAGGGATGGACTGTCTTTTTCGGTTACTTGTCAAAATCTTGTCCCTCGACCTTGGGTTATTGATGATCTTGTAACTTTCAAAATGAAATGGAGCAAGAAGTCCTGGAAGAAGGCAAGTGCCATATGGCTAATGAAATATACAATTTTATGATGCATTTATGTCTTCTGCTGTATTTTGTGCAGAGGTGGTGTCCTAATCTCTTTTACATTGCCAGGTAATCATATTTGTTGATAACTCTGGTGCAGATATCATTTTGGGTATTCTGCCATTTGCAAGGGAGCTACTTCGGCGTGGGAGTCAGGTTTGCCAGCATTTTTTCCCCTCTTTCATTTGAGTTTTTTGGTCAGGCTGTTTAAAACCTATACCCTAACTAAATATTGTCATTTGTGGTCCATCTTTCTTATGTTTTACTTTTGGTTTTCAAATGGAGGAGGGACAGGGAAGGATAGTGGTAACCTTTTTATCATTGAGCACAGTAGATCAATGTCTTGAAATACTTGGAATTTGTTTTGCATTATAGGAATATAGAGGAACTAATGATTTTGTCAATTTTAAATAATTTATTGTAAGTATTTTAACTAAATCAGCTTGACTCTTATTGGTGGTTGACATGATTCGTTTTTAGGACTGCCTTGTTTTAGGTGTAATGGTATTTGTCCATTTTTGAGGTTTTGTACTTCTGTTTGAAATTGCTTGTCATGTGCAGCTCTTATGATTGCATGCTTCAACATATTTTATGTGATCTGAATGCAGGTTATATTGGCTGCTAATGACTTACCTTCCCTCAATGATGTGACTTATGCTGAGCTAATTGAAATTATATCAAAGGTATCAAACAATTAGGTCTGGCAGTTTATGGTACAACAAAGTTCTTTCCTAACTCTATCATGTTGATTGCCAGTTAAAGGATGAAGAAGGATGTCTCATGGGTGTCAGTACTTCAAATCTTCTAATTGCCAACTCCGGAAATGATTTACCTGTAAGAAAATTAGAAGAAATTTTATGTTATATTAGGAAAGTTTTGGTTTCTATGTAGTTATTGGCCTATGATGCCTGTTCATTGACTTGTATGGTGATTACATTACTTGCTTCTTTCTTGCTTTGTTCAATGGATTCCAGGTTATTGATCTTACAAGGGTGTCACAGGAACTTGCATACCTTGCCAATGATGTAGATCTTGTCATCTTAGAAGGGATGGTAAGCTCTTCCTTCCACATTATATATGCATTCTGTTGGGTTAGAATAATTGTATATTCCCACTGTTGTGTTGAACAAGTACTGGTAAGCTCTATTTTTGGATTCTTATTTTCTTCAACTCTTGTTCCAATGAGGCCTCTTCATACACTTTATCCACTTAGCCTTGTCTGATATTGGTGCTTCATAAATATTAAACACTGACTGATTTATTTTGACAGGGTCGTGGAATAGAAACAAATCTCTATGCTCAATTTAAATGCGATTCCCTTAAGATTGCTATGGTAATACATTTTGTCTTTTTTTTTTTTTTTTACTTGCTTTTTAACAAATGAAAATTTGAATTGTGATGATTTCTATTCTTCTTATTTCTTTTTTGTCATTATTTTATAGGTAAAACATCCTGAAGTTGCAGAATTTCTTGGGTCACGTTTGTATGATTGCGTGATCAAATATGATGAAGTTTAGAGCTTAAAATTAAGGCTGATTCTTTACTTTTATAAATACCTAACACTACATATGCAATTAGTCCAGGCTTATTGTTTCAACTGCATATGCTTCCAACTTTCCAAGTAATCAAAATTCAAAAACTTAACTTCTCAATTCTTACAATGACTATTTGCTCCAACGTTTATAAACCGTTAGAGTTCACGAAGTTATAGATATTGTTGAGTTGAAAAGTTATTTCGTTCATTTACTTTCAATTATTGCGAATCATTTCCTATATCATATTGTAAATACTTTGAGTATAGACTATCGTCTATTATGATTGATCATTCATTGAAAATATTATTAGGTTTGTGTTTTTATTAAAACTTAGCTTGTTGTATGAGCTTTAAGAGACTTGAGATTGTGCCTAGAGAGACAAATTAAAGAATACTTGAGATTATTTATTGGAGAAGCAACTGAGGAAAAATAGTAGAACATTATCTAGTGAGAAATATTGATAGAAAGTTAAGCATTAAAAGTAGTATTATAGGTTGTGAGAAAAATCAGTACAAAAACAGTGTGCACCCTCTTACCCCATTACTTATTCTATCGCACTAACATAGAAGGTAAGTTAGCATTATGGTTGAAACGCTTTTGATTTTAAGTTCGAAAGATTTTATAACAGTGTGCACCCTTTTACCCCGTTACTCATTGTGTGTTCAAGCACTTCAAAGTTTTAATATTATCTACTTTAGAATTGTTCTAAAAAAATATTTGTAAAACACACACAATTCAGTCCCCTTTTATAGTTTTGTTTTGTCTTTACAACAATTATACAAGTTTTTCTCATGCACTCTTCACAAATTACATTTACCTTGAATTTAACATGTTCCGCTAAACTGAATTTTTGAGGAATCAATTTTTCGCTTGTAAGTTTGTGTGTTGTGAAAATAAAGAATGTTAATGTTTGTTCAATTTTCAAGAAGATTCTCTTAATCTTTATTAATAGTTATATAAATATTATTTTGTTTTTTATTTTATAATTTTTTATACAAAATCTTTAATAGTATGTTCTTTTTTTTTGCTTATGAGACTTACTTTTCATCATGTTTATGATCCTTCTTGATCATCAATTGGGTTTCATAGTTTTTATGTAAGTGAAATAATAAAATAAGTTTTATGTATTGATTTAGCAAAAAATGGTTCAAAACTATGTTTCAAAATTAAAATTATCATTGTTTTTGGAGAATAGTCATTTTAACTTATTTTTTTAAAATATAAATGACAAGTGTATTTTAGCCTTATATTGATTATATTTGTTTCCATTCAACATGATTAGTACTTCATATGTTAGTTTGAATCAGATTTTGGAAAAATGAAATTCAGACCAATTAATTTTCATTGGTTTGAATTTCTCAAACCAATCTAATCAAAAACAAGTTGGTTCGGTTCAGATTAATTAGGTTTCCTACTATGTGAATGTGTAATTTATTTTTTTTTCTAAAAGAAAGAAAATGTATCATTTTGTCCAAAAATTTGCACATAGTGTTGCCATTAAAATATGTAAACAATATATTTTGTTGTGATTTACCTGCATCAATTAAATAATAGCAAAAATTAGGAACCATGCATAAAGAAAGTGTTTCTTGATGTTCAATTCAGATCTTGGAGTTGGATCAAGGCAAAATACCCCAGAGCTTCGTTCTCTTTTTTATCAATGGCATGTGGAACCTATCCTTTGCTTGAAGGAACTTGGATAGCTCTGTTAGGATCGAGCTGATGGGTATCCCTAACCCGTTTTGAATGTCTTATTTTCTGTGTTTTCTTTTACTATTTTCTTTTGGGTACCTCTGTTAAGATGTTTAGATTACTTATCGTGAGTTCTTTTCAGCTCCTTTAATAAAATTCATCTTTGTCTTTCAAAAAAAAATAATAGCAAAAATTACAAAAACAAATATATGATTATATTTATACCATACAATTCCATGCATAATAATTGATAAAAAAAATTACATTGTTGGTTTTGTTCTAGAAAAGATTTCCTTGTGTGCAGAGCTAACCCAATCCAAAGCACTCGAGTGAGGTGTGTTGCTTAACATGCCGTTCTAGGTCAATGGGCTCATTATTTATCATTGCTCAATGAGTGTCCCTTTCTGGTATTCATGGTCAGGTCATTATGACGTATCAAAATGTTTCATCATATCCCGAAGATTTTAATACATAATTGTGTACATAATATTTTATGGGGCGATCACTCTCAGAGGTGATTGGATTGAGCTTGATGTATAAGGCAGTGATTGGGCAAAGACTTTTTGTAAGGAAGGTTGTGGATTGAAACATGAACCGATCCAAGAGGATATACAGTCCCCTAGCCTCAGGCACGAGGTACATAGAGGCTAAGTATGTTGGGATCTAAATACAATCCGATCCAGGGGAATAGGTTTGGTTCAGGTTTATGGGGTTTGTAAATCACAAATCTGATATTCGAATCATTCACCATTGGATTTAATTGATTTGTTCGGGTTAGATCTGAGTAGGCTAAAAATTCAAACTAATTTAACTGGTTTGGTTGGATTCTTGGATTGGTCTGGTTGATCCAAACGGATTAACACTCTAACCCTGATGCTTCTTTCCTTTCCCCAAAGTGGCGGATACAATCGACATACGTGCAAAACAAACTAAGCAAACTGAAAAAGAAGACAAACGCTTTACAGTGCGTGTGCTTTAATAAACAGAATGAGAAGTATTCCATAAGAAAATGGATTCGTATAAATGGCTATGATTAAAGCAAGATTCGGCTTTTCTATTTTTAGTTGCAATTTTCTTTGCCAAGCCCTTAGTAAGAAGACACACATCTAACTTGCGAAAAGAGAAGAGCATCGGTGAATTGCAACAAGGATGAAGAGCATAAAATAATTGCCCCATAGACATAGCTTGGGTGGTGTTAAAGTCAAACTCTTTTAAGAGATCAAATTATCGCTTGTCTGTCTCAAGTATCAACATGGCTAAAATTATGAGAAATAACCATTGATCTCTGACTCTCTTCAAAGTGGTATTCCAGAATTCAAATGCTGGCTTTGGATAGCTAGCTTGCATTATCTGATTAACTAACCCAAATAAATAACACTTGCTTTGGGAAGCATTATTTAAGTTACCAACTTAGATAACGGTGTTGTTTTTTAACAATTGTAATATTCGGTGTGATTCATATAACATTTTGTAAGCATTATCTGAAGTTACACAGTGCATGTTTAGATAGTCTTTATGCACTTTTCAGCGCTGGCTGATGAAAAAAAATGGTACTATATCTGAAACACTTTTTGAAATAGTGAAGTGTTTGACATTATATGTAGATTCTTCGGTCAAACATTCAGTCTTGTTATTGTTATTTGTGGTAGTGGGTGGGTGAGAGTGGGGGTTAACATTTCCACGTTAATGTTGTTATTATTTGAGGGTAATTTGGCATACTGTGAGTTGTTTTGGGAGAAAATTTGGACAGAACATTGGTCGAATCCAATTCCAAAGACGCCAAGAGGCGATTTTGGTGGTGAGCTAATGATATGATATATGGACTCAATCTTAGACAGGTCCTTGTGGCACTACAATAATTCGGTCTAAGGGCCCTCGACCAAGTTTTGAGTTTTTGTTTGAATGTTGGTTTCATAACAGATTGGAACCCCACGAGTCCATGATGGCTCCCTTCTGTGCCTTATTATGTACAATCAATGTTCTACCGTTTCTTTTGTTTTTCTTAATTTTCGCATCCCAAGCCAATATGCATCAGACACTATTTGATTCTAACTAGTTCTTTCTAGTATATAATCAATTAAGCTCCTCATGCTTGGATTTGGCGGAATACTGGCTATTGTTGGATGTTTAAGTAGGGCCTAATTGGAAGATATTTTACTAATGGGTTAGGAATCCAAAATAACGGACTCTATCATCTTTTATGAATCATTTTATTTTATATTCTCCTTATATTTAATTATTAATTTAGTCTTTAAATTATATTAAATGATTCAATTTTATAATTAAAATTTTTAAAAGATTTAATTTAATGTTGAGTACTTAAAAATAAATCAATTTAGTATTTTTCGTAAATTGACAGTGTTCAGTAGAAACTCAGGTGGTTTCATTTGCAGACAGTGACAGTTAAAAATGGTCGCTATATTTTTTTCCCCCTTATCTCTCCTTCCCCAGGTCTGTTAACCAAAATACGCTTCCTCGGATCATCATTCTGCTCACACGCAGCAATTATAGAATTCCAAGACACCAAATCCCTCACTTTCATGGCATCAAAACCCTTTGTGCATCCTTCAGCCTACCAAACTTGGAATACATACGGATCAAAGCATTGCTACTAAACACATCACTTTCCAACCCGCGCTTTATCACATACAAATGAACCAATAACATGATTCGATTGCGCGCAAACGGGAAGCACGCGTGACACCATAACTGTGTCCATCTTGACCCCCTCAACCTTCATCCTATCCAAAACACGCAACGCCTCCGCCGCATTCCTGAAATCATGGCATTCGATGAACCCACGTCCTGAACCGGCATATCAAACAAGCACCTTGTGGGCAACCACCATAGCGCCAAACCGCGAATACAAATGGATCAAAGAAGTAGCCACGTACACATCATGCTCAAAACCCATCTTCAAAACCATGTTTTCCAAATCGGTCACATACGGAGTTACGAAAACGTCGTTCCCTCTAGATGAGTCTCTACGAGGTGGGACACGTGGCACGTTTCTGAGCGATTTCAAACCCGAGATTCAGAGCGAATTGGTGGCTTTATGGGGAAGACGCACTTTGTTGTGGAGGAGAAGCATGTTAGGACTGGTTGGTTATGATGGTCGTGGAGAGTGGATCGTCGCCAGAGAGACTGATGGCGGAGATTTACCAGCATTTCACGAACAAGCTTCGTGGTAGATAAAGGAATCAAGGTCTAAGACGAGGAAGCGCATTCTGGTTAACAGATCCGTGGAAGGAGAGACAAAGGAAAAAAAAATATAAAAATATAGGACCGATTTTTATCCGTCACTAACTAGGACACGAGTAGCAACTATCGACCTGATTTCATAACTAAGAATTGGAAAATTAAACAATAAGAAAAGATAGAAAAAATAAAAAGATGAGTAGAAAAACTCGTTAGATATCAGAGTAAATGATATGTTCTAATTATACTTCATAGTAACTTTGTCAAAAATTAGTAGGTATCAATATATTATATATATATATATATATGACTTAATTGTTAAAATAGTATCTTTCTTAAAAAAATTATGTTTTTTTACCATTGTAAACAAAAAAGATTTTGTTGCAACGGTGGACATTTCTATTTTAACATGTCATTATCAATTTGATAAAAATGACTAAATTGATTCATTTTTAAGAAATTAAAAATTTAATTCAACCTTTTATAATTTTTGGAGACCAACTTAATAATTAAGTAGTCTTCTTACTTTGTCATATTAATTAATGTGTGAATTTATTACTCGCTTTAATTTCTAAAGTAGACGCTTGAACTATTTGATAATTATTAACTAGGTTCTTAAATTTATATTTATTTTTTAGTTAGATCTTTGTCGTTAATTTTCTTTAATGTAATTTGCGCAAACACCTGATTAGAAATCAATACATGTTCATAAACCCAATTAAAAAATTATATATTTAGAAGTCAAATTAAAAATTTTCAAATAATTCAAGGACTTTTTGAGTAATTTTCAAATTTTTTCCAAGTTTTCTGAGTATTCTTCCCAAGCCTATGAAGGTTATTTTTTAATCTAGTATTCTCACCTCTCTAAATTTATATTAAGTATTTTCACATCTACATGGTAGTAATGTCACCTCTCTATGTCAATATTATTACATCTGCAGGTTCTAAACTCATTATTTTTAATCTATACATGTTCTTTAAGTAGTATTCTAAAATTCCAGAAACATCGATTACCTAACTGCGCTTTTAATTTTCCTGGACATACCTAATTCAACCCTTCTAAATAAACCCTTCAATTAAGCAATATTTTTTTTATGATTTTTAATTTACTTCTAAATAAACTATTTAATTATTTTAGTTAAGTTTTTAAATTTTATTTATTTTTTAATTTGGTTTTTGTCGGTAAGTAAAAACGGAGTTAATGATAAAAACCTAATTAAAAATAAATACAAGTTCAAGAATTCAATCAAAAAAATAATATAATTTATCAACCTAATTAAAAACTGTCTAAAAAATTCAGATATCTACCAATTAATTTAAATTTTTAATACTATATAATTTTTTAAATACTAAAATAACATAAATTACAATAAATCATGCTATAAAAATGTTAAATTAATATAAAGGACTAAATTATATGTTTTTAAGATAAAATTTAATAATAATTAGAAAAAATAATATATACCTATGCGTAATCCTTAAATGAGTAATTTTATTTTTATCTTAATTTTTTAAATTAAATTAAAAATAAATAAAAGAATTTAAAAAAAAAATATGTTCAAGCTAGTTTTTTCACCATTTTCTTTTTACTAATTTTTACTGATTTTGGACCGATTTTGATATAAGTCATTTTTTTAATTAACAGATCGGTCAGTAGATTGGTTTTCAATGAAACTAACAAGCCTATTTTTTAAAACTACTATGATTCAGTGTAACGGTCTAACCACAAAGTGATATAATTTATTTGCATTATAAATTTACAATAACATGGAATATTCTAACAGATTCGTTCAACAATACATACCTACCACAACTAATATTTCATTATCTATATATATAAAAAAAAACTAATATATCATTATCAACATTATCTAAAACTTAAATCACATTAATCATTTCAATTTTTGGCAAACAAAATCTCATAAATAATTGGTGTTTCGTGAAACTTCATATGTATAGCGATATCAAAAGAAACCTGCTGCAAGAAAAATGAGGATAAACCTATGTTAATTCAGTATTAGAGATTTAGAGACAATTAACATGGAGCGTTAAATGTTATTAATTGGCAACGTTATTTTTTATTCGCGAATAGTTTTCACATGGCATGTTATATGTGTTGGCAAGTTCGGTTATCGTAGAATTAAAGTTATTATAATTATTACACTTTTACAAAGCCAAATCTCCGGACCAAACTAGGAAAGAGGGATTATTGATTGTGTGTTTGAATTATTATCTGTACCTTTCTTCTTGATAACAAATATAAGGCCAATATTTAAAAGATACACATGTGGTAATACGTATTTGTAATCATTTACGACAATGATAATTAATTATAGCCACATATAATACGTGGGAGGAGGAGGGGTATCTAACTTTTTTTTTTCTTTTTTATCGCGTGGATGATGATGGATTTTGATTAATCTTTATCTGGCTCCAAAAAGTTGAAACATGAGTTTCAAAAATGTTTTTTTTACCGGCCATATTCGATAATAATTTCCACTAAGTGCATGTAGATCTCAAATTTAAATCTTAAATTTGTAGTTATATTAAATACTAAAAAAAATTATTATTCTTAATAGTCTAGCTTATCCAACTTGAGTAAAACTGTATTCCTTAAAAACACAAGTGGACTATACTAAAATATTAGGCATCTAATTACTTAAATTGAGTCAATGATGTACTGCATTTCCAAAAATTTGAATTCAAAATCTTGAATCAAGTTAAAACAGTTGATTTAATTTCCTTTTTTTTACCGGTTAAAAATTTATTGTTTTGTAAGAACTCGGTGCCGTATAATTTGGAAGACATGTTTTTTATTTTTTTTCACTGAAATTCGGAAGACATGTTAGCACTTGCAATTTGGTAAAACATTCAAGGAAAAAAAATCCCATTAACATTTTCATTAGATAACTCGGACTCAGGTGTATAATCATATCTATTATCACTTTCAAATTATAAAATGGAATTGCGTTTCTAAAATTACATAAAGTTTAGAAAACAACATATATACGCTAGACTATGCAAAAAAATTATATTAGGTTTTCACTGTTTTTAAACAGTATGTTTATAATCACCAAGAAAAAAAAATTCACATATCTAGTTTAAATATTTTAAAATCTCAAGACATGTCAATATGAACTCTTCTATTAAATTTCCGCTGAGTTTATTTCAAACTAAACCCGCTTTATGTTCAATATTTTTTACCCTCTTTATTAACTAATAAACATAATGGCTTTTTCGTCTAAAAAAACATAACGGCCTTTCTTTATAACAATGAGGTTGGAACCTATAATTTTATGCAATATGTTCAAAATTTTCACTACTAAAACCTATTTTTTTTATGATGAGTGATGACATTTTTTAGGAATATCTCTCAAAGAATGTAAATATAAGCTTGATTTCAGTATTCTCAATGCTTAATTATTTATTGAAATATCTGACAAGTGTATATTGTAGACATGTTGAAGGTATTTTTATCACATTTGAATATCATCAGTCATGCAAAAATTGTTAGAATTTCGTATGTTAAATATATAAATTCATCTTAGTGTGAATGAGAAGTTTATGTTATTTGCAATAATTCTTACAACAATTTATACAATATCATTTTATGTGTCTATTTTCTCTATCATATCATTTTTATTATATTTCAAAATTTTCTCTCTCCTCTCACTTTTTGCCTTTTCTCACTTTTCAATTATATTTATCTATAATTAACATGGTTAATTTTCAAAATTAGAGTTGTTTAGTGGAAGAATAAAAAATTTCTTATGAGGCAAAGGTCAGGAAATATGTACCTACAAGCACTCCTTTTTTGGGAGAAGAGTGAGTGATGAAATTAGAGTTAGTTTTAAACCTATGAGTGTTTTACTTATATACCTAAATTTGGGAGAGAAATTAAGTTAGTTAAGTAGTCATGATCATGTGATCATCCTGACTTGTCTTAGGAGTCACTTGTGTCATACATGCCCTCTATTAGAGAGACATGTTAGTGTGCTTATACTTCTCAGCTTGCCAATAAGTCATGTTGAACACAAAAGATGGATCTCAATGCGAGATCACACCAAAATATGGTCCAAAATAAGATTAAACCAAATAATTCAACTGATTAAACTAAAAAATAATCAAGTAAATAGTTCAAAAAACCAAAAAAAAGTTAGTGGAACAAAACACCAATCAACTCAATAAATAATTGACCAAAACTAACCAAGTTGAGTAAGAATAAAGAATAAATGTGGTTCGAAAAATTGTTTTTTTATTTATGATTTTTACTCTCCTGTGTTTTTTAAGTAAAGATTTATATTCTATCAAAAAAAAGTAAAGGTTTATATTGTGTTAAATACTCAAAAGGAAAATTTTTGTCATGTAGAGTGATTCTGTCTACCTCGAGCAAAATTGTTTCCAATTATAAATACATGTAGTCTAGATATAAAATAAAATATTTAATTATTCATTTAATCCTTATAGTTACACAAACTTTACCTTTTAGTTTTTATACTTAAAAATTATCTATTTTAATCTATATACATATTTTTATTTTATTTATTTTTAGTTTCTATACATACCATTTTTATCCCTTTTATTCCTACCATCTAAATCCATAGGGACTCAAATGGATTAAAAATATTATGCACAAGAACTAAGACGAATTATTTTTAAGTACATGAATTAAAAAGTAAAATTTATACAATTATAGGAACCAAATAAGTAATTAAACCTAAGAAAAGGTTTATGTATTTTTTTAGCTGATTTAGACTAAGATGATTTAATGTCCAGTTTATTCTTAATTATTTATAAAAAGTTTTACTCTCAACATTTTTTTTGGTTTGATGCGTTTCCTAATTATTTTATAAGTTCAATTTGATGATATTGTCTCTCTTCAAAAAATAAATGTGATATACTGACCTGTCGTTCTAAAAATATTTACCATGTCAATAAATTAGAAATCATTTTAAATATAATTTTTAAAGTAATTATCATAAAAATTAATTATTTTAATTACTATAAATGTGAATTCATAATTAGAAAATAGTAGCCAGTGATAAAAAAATTAGAAAATAGTATAAAGTTTTACAATGTGTAATTAAACTCTTATGTTATCTAAAAAAATTGCGTGAACAGGCACTCGATTGGCTTAAGTTTTACTCAACAGTAACTAATCAATAATTCGTGTAAAAGAAAAAAACGGAAATGTAAATATACACTCGAATGAATAAAAAAAAAAAACATGAAAGGCAGTAAATTATAATGGTTTGCTTGATTATCTGAGTACATCACAGCATAATTTGCAAAACTTCAACCATTATTTATATAACAAAATACTGTCCTTGCTAAGCTAAAAAATTATCAATACAACGTCTTGTTCCCACGCCCCCTCTCCTTCTCTTTCTTCTCTTTTTAAAGCCGAATAAGACATTACAACTTCTAATACTTGTAAACTAAAGTCTATTGTTAACAACCACATGCTTTATTATTAAAAAAAAAAAAAAAACACATGATTTAGGTGAGATTGTGTCATCGACCCTCCTGACAATTGTCATCTTTATCATTAGCATCGTTCCCCCTTTTCTCTATGCAGCTTATTAATATTATCAATTGCAAGGCATTACATATTTATGTTTTAACTAATTTATTGTGTAACAATTTTAAAAGATCTCTTTAATATATGTCTTTTAACTCACAAGTCATTTATCCAAGTAAAATTAGACTCAATTTCTTGAAAAAATATCTGTTTGAGTTGTTAATGAAAAAAAATATAATTGAAAAAGAAAACCTTATTAAAAGTATTAATTATTAACAAAATTCGTAAATATTTTACATCAATCACATAATTACCAATATATATATATATATATATATATCTTTTAACACACTCTATTGTTAATTAAAATTTATTAAAAATTAAAAAATATAAACAAGACTCATTAAATAAAAAGTGAGACCCAAAAATTTTGTGAAATATATTTCAATTAATAGTGAACAGTGAATTATAAAGTGTGTTGCAATCATTTCTCACAATTTTACAAGGTATAACAAAGGAATAAGATGAAATGTTTTTTGGTGTGTTGGGAAAAACTAACTTCTGAAAGTTTATATGCTAAGTTGCAAGATTATGAACTAATTGATCAAATTAAAGACATTTGATAAAATTAACTAATAAATTAGTTAATAAATGTGAAATTATAAAAAGGCATATTTAGTAATTTATATTTGGTAAAATTAACAAATAACTAGCTTGATAAATTTAAATTCAAATTATAAGGGAATGACAAATATTTAATGATTTTATATTATAAGGGGTGGTATAGCTGCAAGGAACGGTGTGGTGACAACTGTGCGAGTATGAGAACAGAAAATGTGGAAGATAGGACGTGGCGTCATTAAGAATAACATTAAGGGCAAAATGGTTTCTAGATTAAAAAAAGGTTAGAAAAAAACTTACTAAAATAAATTTATACACTAAACAAGCTTAATTGGTCAAAGCAATTAATAAGCCACTAGAGTGGCTAGATGAATTTGTAGTGAGGTTTAAAAAAATGGATAAATTCAACCATATCAACAAATTCAGCCATATTTTTTGGGATTAGGAAATTGTTCCATCCAATTTTTTAATTTTATTTTACTTATAATACTATTGTTATCGTTATCGATAATAATGGTGGTGATGAAATAACAATGATAATATAATGAAAATGATGAAAATAATAATTATAATAAAAAAAGAAGTCAAATGATACAAAATACATCTTATCATTCATAATTGAATTTTAAAAGAAAAAAAATTTAAGAATAACTCTACAGACTTTAAGATTGGTGAATTCTTTAAATTTCTTTCTCCTCTCTCTATAAAAAGAAAGATCAAATTATATTACAATAAATTATATCACTACAATAAAATGCAAAAATAACATCTAAAGAATATCATCAATCCTAACACCATTGCAAAGTTGATGCAAACATTTTTTTTATATATAAAATCATTTCAAAAACAAAAACTTAATGTCAGCCAACATTTATGCTAATTACTATTATTGTTGCATTGTCGAAAAACGATATTTGATATAATGTTGATCAATTGACGTCATGAAGGGAGTAATTTCGATACCAAGAACAGAATTTGAAGAGGAGAATAAAGAGAGAGATAAGAGAGGAATTGAACCAATGAAGGGAGTAATTTCGATACCAAGAACAGAATTTGAAGAGGAGAATAAAGAGAGAGATAAGAGAGGAATTGAAGGATCAATAATTTTCTCTCTTATTCAATCCAGTTTTCTGATACTTATAGAAAATAACAACTGTAACTAAGGATAAGGAATTAAATGATAAACTAATCCTATCCTACGGTTATTTAAAATATAAAATCAAGATAAGCTATCTCAACTAATAATTGAATTAAATAGATAACGTAATTATCTCTACTGGCTTTACTTAATATAATCAGATAAATAAGTGGGCTTGCTAACTTCTCTCTTGGGTCTGGTAGCTGTTGGGTTTGCTACATTGTCCGGCCCATCAAAATGTTCCTTGTCCGCAAGGTCTAATGCAAAGGGCTTTGTCAAGCTAGAATTTGCACTCCGATTGAGCTTTGTCCGCAAGGTGTCTATGCCCACCAAGGATGTGTTATCGGATGAGTTGGCAGATAAGGGTGAAGGAGGCTGACTTGGTGAGCTACTATTGGCCGGAAATCGTGGAGATGTATTGTGATTGGCCAAAGGAATTTGTGTGTTATCCGTTGGGGTCAGCTCCTTGGGAGGCACAATCTGCGGCATGTGCAGGTCTTTTTTAAGTGTTGTCCCATTGGAATGGCCAATGTCAGTATCGAGACCCACGTTGCGCAGTGATTGGTCACCAAAAGGTGATGGCACATCGAGTGTGGTATTAGTCCCAAGACTCTGTACCTTTTCAGAGATATCCGTTGAGAGCTTCTTCATTTGGGTCATGAACTTTGCTTTCTCCCCACCCCTATGAATTGCTCTCTCTTTACAACCCTCGATGTTTCCAGCCGAAGCAAAACACTGGTCGTTCGGTTCGGTTCCTTGAAGGTGTGCGTGGTCATGACCATGGACGGTCGAGGTGGTCTGAGATGTGTGAACGACGGTCGTCGCCGGGTTTGGGTTGTTGATTAAGGCGGTAGGATGCTTCTCCGAACCGCAGGGTTTGTGAGATACGGGCCGAGGTGGTGGCGTGGTGTTGTCCGTCGACGGTGGCAGCAACTCCACTTCAGTTTCATCCTCCCATGTGGCTGCATCTGGTGGAAGGTCAGTCCACTGTACGAGCACTTGACTAACCTGGCGACCTTGTCTCCAGATGTTGCGAGTGGATACAATGGCAACTGGTTTGTGTTGTAATAATGGCGTGGGCGGCAGTGCAAGGGTTGTGAAAGGTGTTGCCTCAGAACCAGCAAAATATGGGCGCAGGAGTAAGACGTGAAAAACTGAGTGAATTTTGGCATCCGGAGGTAGAAGTAATCGGTACGCCACAGTCCCGATTCGTTCCAAAACTTTGAAGGGGCCAAAGAAACGTGGTGCTAGCTTCTGACAGGAGCGACGCTTGAGTGACAACTGTCGATAAGGCTGCAAGCGTAAGAGAACAAGGTCACCGTCTTTGAAGGTTATATCTTTGCGTTTTTTATCAGCATCCCGTTTCATTACTTGTTGTGCTCGTTTTAAGTGCTCACGTAATTTTTGCAGGGTAGAGGTGCGCTCAACGAGACTGGAGTCAACGGCTTCCAAGGAAGAGAGGCCAAGAGAGTAACGGAGGGAACAAGGAGGCTGTTTGCCAAAGGTTGCCTCAAATGGAGATAGCCCTGTACTTCTGTTAAATGCCGTGTTGTAATGATACTCTACTAAAGGTAACAGTTTGACCCAATTTTCTGTTTTCTCTAACACGAATGCTCTTAAGTATTGCTCCAATGTGCGGTTAACCCTTTCTGTTTGTCCGTCTGTTTGAGGGTGGTACGCGGAGCTGAATTTTAGCTGGGTGCCCTGGAGTTGGAAGAGGGCTTTCCAAAAAGCGCTAAGAAATATCGGATCCCTATCAGAGAGTAAACTTTTGGGTGGTCCGTGTAGCTTGCCGACGGAGTCCCAGAAGGCCTGTGCGACCTTGGTAGCTGTATATCTTGTTGGGAGAGGTATAAAATGGGCGCCCTTAGTAAGTCGATCCACTACAACGAGGATAACAGAGAAGCCTTGAACCAGAGGAAGGTGTGTGATGAAGTCCAAGGATAACTCAGACCATATTGTGGCTGGTGGAGGTAGAGGTTGAAGTAAACCGTAAGGTGAGTGATTGTTCGGTTTAATCTTTTGGCATATATCACACTTCTGTATAAATTGTTGGACATCCTTTCTGACATTTTTCCATGTATAAAACGTGCAGAGTCGGGATAAGGTCCTATGTATTCCTGCATGTGCTCCTACTGGAGAGCAATGGAATTCAACCAGGAGTTTGGGAATCATGGACGACCCGGCCGGCAGAAAAACGCGTCCTTTGTCGAGTAAGAGGCCATTTTTGATTTCCCAATTAGGGCATTTATTTGTGGATGACTGTAATTCCTTAATAATTGCAGAAGCGTAGGAATCCTTCTGTAATTCGGTCTGTAATAGTGTAGAATAATCTGATTGTGGTGCGGTGAGAACTGTGAGATGAGCTATGGGGGATCCAACGTCCCTTTGGAGTTTGCGTGAGAGGCCATCCGCGGCCGCATTTGATTTACCAGATTTAAAAGTGATAACGTAATTGTAGCCGAGTAATTTAGCTAAAAATTTTTGTTGTTCTGGAGTCTGAATGACTTGGGTCATAATATTGTGTAGGCTCTTATGGTCCGTTCGGATAATGAATTGGGACCCTAAGAGATATTGTCGCCACTTAGCTACTGCTGATGTAATGGCGAACATCTCACGAATGTAGACCGATTGTTGCTGCATCTGTAGTGATAATTTTTTGCTGTAGCACGCGATAGCACGTCTTTGTTGCATTAGAACTGCCCCAATGCCGGTACCCGAAGCATCAGTTTCAACCTCAAATGGAATCTTAAAATTTGGAAGGGTAAGGATAGGTGCTTGAAGTAATTTCTGCTTTAGGCTTTCGAAGGCGTCTGTTGCTGCTGTCGTCCACGTAAACGTGCCTTTTGTTAATAAATCTGTGATGGGGGCAGCGGTTTTTGCGTAATGTTGAATAAAACGCCTGTAGTAGCCCGCTAAGCCAAGGAATGCGCGCACCTGAGTAACAGAAGTAGGTTGTGACCAGGCCTTGACTGCTTGGACTTTTTCAGGATCTGGTGCTACGCCTGTAGCAGAGACGATATGACCCAAAAAGTGTACTGAATCCGTTGCGAATGAGCACTTTGACAATTTCGCAAATAATTGGTGAGTGCGTAGTGTAGTCAAAACGTGTTGGAGATGAACAAGATGGTCTTCCAAGGTGTGGCTAAAAACTAGAATGTCGTCAAAGAAAATTACCACAAAACGCCTAAGGAAGTTTGCAAAGATTTCGTTCAAGGTTGCTTGAAAGGAAGATGGGGCATTGGATAGTCCGAAAGGCATGACAAGAAATTCAAAGTGACCATGATGTGTGCGGAATGCAGTTTTGTATATATCCGCAGGGTGCATTCTAATTTGGTGATATCCAGAACGGAGATCTAACTTTGAAAAGTATCTGGCTCCATGTAATTCATCTAGCAATTCGTCCACTGTTGGAATCGGGAAGCGGTCTTTAATAGTAATGGCATTTAAGGCACAATAGTCCACACAAAAGTGCCAAGTGCCATCTTTCTTTTTAACCAACAAAACTGGTGAACTGAATGGTGAACGGCTTGGTTGAATAACACCAGCCTCTAGCATCTCCTTACATAATTTTTCAATTTCATTTTTTTGGAAATGCGGGTATCGATATGGTCGTACCTGCACAGGCTTGGAATCTGGCATAAGGTTGATGTGGTGATTGTGGTTACGATCTGGGGGTAATGTAGATGGAATCGAGAAAACATCATGGTATGTATTGAGTAAGGACTGTATGTCTGGTATTGGGTGGGTGGGCATGGTGGTATTGTGAGTAGTATGTGTTGGCATAGGTGTAGTGGTGGCGAAGCACAGGAAGTATGAAGCTATGGTATCCATAGTCATTAATTTCCCAAGCGAAGAAGATGAAATTGCAGGGGGAAGGTTGGGTGGGTCACCTTGCAGTGTAATAGAAGCACCGTTGTGGGAGAATGTCATGAGTAGTTGTGCGTAGTCAGTCATAATAGGCCCAAGTGTTGCCAACCATTGTACACCGAGGACTATATCTGCTCCTTTAAGATCAAGGA
>PYAF01005373.1:713883-727834 GCA_007407185.1 Glycine tomentella | reverse complement strand
AGTAATTTCGATACCAAGAACAGAATTTGAAGAGGAGAATAAAGAGAGAGATAAGAGAGGAATTGAAGGATCAATAATTTTCTCTATTATTCAATCCAGTTTTCTGATACTTATAGAAAATAACAACTGTAACTAAGGATAAGGAATTAAATGATAAACTAATCCTATCCTACGGTTATTTAAAATATAAAATCAAGATTAGCTATCTCAACTAATAATTGAATTAAATAGATAACGTAATTATCTCTACTGGCTTTACTTAATATAATCAGATAAATAAGTGGGCTTGCTAACTTCTCTCTTGGGTCTGGTAGCTGTTAGGTTTGCTACACGTCACCTGATATTTAGTACAGTCGAGTGATTTAACTATTTAAAATTAATTTTTTTAATTGTATGTTAGCATTGATTTGGTCAAAGATAACACATAATTAATGTATTTGTCTCAGAGTCACTGCATCAACTTAGTCAATATAAAATGTAAACAAATGATACATTTTTAATCATTTTCTTCATTTTTTTCTTCTCCCTCGTTCTTCTTTCCTCACTTGTTTCGCCGGTTTGTGCATTTTCTTGTTTAACCTCCATATCTTTGGTTTGTGATCCACTTCCTTATTTACATCCCGGTTAGCCATACATTCAGTACTAATGTCAACCATTTCAAGATCCTTATCAATACCATGTTCATAATATATGTGATTGGCCATACATAAACTTCAAAGTATTTTGTATTAATTTTTTCCATACTTCAAAATTTTATTTTTCAGTAAATATTTGTTTAAAAAAACTATAATTGTGTTGTTGTTTTTTACGCAAATAATTGTGTTCTTCTTTACTATCCATTTTGAATATATTACTCTAATAATTTGAAGTGTGTTTTTCAAATATGTATACAAAAAAGTGAAAATAAAAATAATTACACACGAAAACGATATCAATGTTTTTTATATTTAAAGTAAAATATAATGTACTAGTAGAATATTGGCATGTTGGTTTCACCTAATTGCATAATAGGAGAAAGAAAAGAAAAGAAAAAAAACAGAAGTGAAAGGCATGCATGGGCATGTATATGTTTGTTGGTAAAAAATACAAAATCGGTTGACTCGTGAGTCACTCATTCCTTCTACTCTGCACCAAAACGACACTTAGCCTGGGCCCCTCCTTTTCCTTTCTTCTCTCCATTAATCCATTTCCATGCCATGCATCCTATTCTCCAAACACCAACTCTCTCTCTCTCTCTCTCTCTCTCTCTCTCTCTCTCTCTCCCTCTCTCTCTCTCTCTCTCTATATATATATATATACACAAACCAAAACCAACTCTCCTCCTGTATTGTTCGTTTCACATTTCACTCACACAATTCTTCAAACACCTTGCACCAAAATATAACAACAACAACAACAACTTCTTCCAGTGCATGGAACCCCGGCGACACCGGTGGTGGGGCTAGTAGTAATGGCTTCCACAGTCGCTTCCGCAATGGCTTCCACCTCCGCCGCCGAGCCCGACCCCGACTCGGCGGCGAGGAAGCGCTACGAGGGCCTTCTCACAGTACGCACGCGAGCCATCAAAGGCAAAGGCGCGTGGTACTGGGCCCACCTCGAGCCCATGCTGCTGAACAACGCCGTCAAGCTCAAATGCTCCCTCTGCGACTCTCTCTTCTCCGCTTCCAACCCTTCTCGAACCGCTTCCGAGCATCTCAAGCGTGGCGCCTGCCCCAATTTCAACCACTCTTCATTACCTTCACCATCCCCCATTTCCACCGTGCTTTCCCATTCCAACAACGGTAGAAAGAGAACCTCAAACTCTCCGAACCAGGACCACTCTGTTCAGCATTTGGTGTTGTCTGGTGGAAAAGATGATTTGTGTGCCCTCGCTGTTTTTGAGGACAGTGTGAAGAAGCTCAAGAGTCCTAGGAACTTGTCGCATGTTTCTCCTCCTGAGTTGACCAAGGACCAGGTTAACTCCGCTGTTGAATTGCTGGCAGATTGGTTCTACGAGTCTTGTGGCTCTTTGCCTCTCTCTGCGCTTGAACACCCAAAGTTTCAATCTTTTCTCACCCTGCTGGGTTTGCCGGTGACCCTGTTGAGACGAGAGATATATGGGTCTAGGCTCGATGATAGGTTCGGAGTGGCCAAGGCCGAGTCCGAAGCTAGAATGAGAGATGCCATGTTTCTTCAAGTAGCGTGTGATGGTTGGAAGGGAGAGGATGGTGTGGTGAAGTTTATAGTGAATCTTCCCAATGGGACTAGCGTGTTCCACAAGGTGATGTTTGGTGGTGGAGGAGTGGTGTCTGCTAAGTATGCTGAGGAGATTTTGGGGGAGGTGGTGAGTGGTGTTTGTGGGAGTGATGTGCAGAGGTGTGTGGGGATGGTTGCAGACAGGTTTAAGGGGAAGGCGTTGAGGAACTTGGAGGTTCAGAACCATTGGATGGTGAATGTTGCTTGTCAGGTTCAGGGGTTCATGGGTTTGATCAAGGATTTTAGCATTGGGCTACCACTTTTCAGGGTTGTCATTGAGAATTGTCTCAAGGTTGCTAATTTCATCAACACTGAGTCTCAGGTTAGGAGTAGTTTCCTCAGGTACAGGATGCAGGAGCTGGAGTGTGCGGCGCTGGTTCGAGTTCCCTCGCTGAAATGTCATGTGTCGAAGGACTTTGCATCTGTGTTTCCAATGCTGGAGGACATCCTGAGCTGTGCTGCAGTGATCCAAATGGTGGTGTTGGAGGACGCGTTTAAGTTGGTGTGTATGGAGGATCCACTGGCCAGAGAGGTTGCTGGAATTTTTCAGAGCGAGGGTTTTTGGAATGAACTGGAGGCGGTTTATTCGCTGGTGAAGCTAATCAGAGGAGTGGTTCAGGACATTGAGGCGGAGAGGCCGTTGATTGGTCGGTGTTTGCCGCTTTGGGAGGAGATTAGAACCAAGGTGAAGGAGTGGTGTGTTAAGTACAGTGTTGTGGAAGAACCTGTGGTGGAAATACTTGAAAAACGGTTCAGGAAGAATTATCACCCTGCATGGTCTGCTGCATTCATACTTGATCCACTTTACTTGGTTAAGGATGCCAGTGGAAAGTACCTTCCTCCGTTCAATTGCTTGACTCTTGAACAAGAGAAAGATGTAGATAAGTTATTGACGAGGCTGGCTTCGCGAGAAGAAGCTCATGCTGTGTTGATAGAGCTCATGAAGTGGAGATCAGAAGGGCTTGACCCTCTTTATGCACAGGCTGTGCAGATGAAACAACGAGACCCGGTTACCGGGAAGATGAAGGTTGCTAATCCACTCAGCAGCAGACTTGTTTGGGAAACTTGCCTCAGCGAGTTTAAATCCCTGGGGAAGCTTGCAGTGAGGCTCATTTTTCTGCATGCAACTTCATGTGGATTTAAGAGTAATTGTTCTTTCATCAGGAAGATTTCTGCAAATAAGCACTCGAGAGTTTCCTTGGAAAGAGCTCAGAAAATGATATATATCGCAGCTCATGCCAAGCTTGAAAGACGAGACTTTTCCAATGAGGAAGAGAAGGAAGCAGAACTGCTTGCCATGGAAGGTGGTGTTGATGGCATGCTGGCTGAGGTCTTTGCTGATGCACCCCTAATGTAATGTGCCTCTTTTCAACTCCTATAGAATTCTGTAATTTTAGGATATATCAGATTTTTTTTTCCAGAGTTGTTCTATTATTCCCTTATTCCAAGTGAAAAATATTTAGTGACTTGTGATTGAAACAAAAAAAGGATATCGGAAGAGACCTGACTGTTATGTCATATTTGATTCAAATGAATCGTCCACATTTTCCCCATCTTTTATTTGGATTGCTTAGGTTTGTAAAGGAGGAACAATTGCTCATTAATTAGCATAACAGCACTTCAGGAAGAGGGCTAGAAGAATGGCATAAAGCCTCTGCTTGAATAATTTGTAATGAGAATTGTTGAGGCATATTCTAAAATTAATTATAAATTTATGATAACTATAAAGGCTAAGCTTCATTAGATCCTGCAAATGAGCTGTATAAAATTGGTCACAGGTAACTAAGTCCAAGTTCAGTCTCCACCTCGTCTGTGAAAATCGACGTACTAACTGCCAGATATATTCAGTACTAAGGCATGAATTAGTCCTATTCCACAACATGTTTTTTGTTTCACTTTGTTTAGATCAAATGCTTGACTAGCAGTTGAATTACTGACCCACAGTCTAAGCATCTTTCAGGATTAACCGATTAACTATTATCGTTAATTTTTTGTGGCTCTGTTGAAACTGATATGATGTTGATACCAAGCACTGAAGCAAGATATTTAGAAATTTAAAGAAAGCTGAATTGATGGTCAGTATAAAAAACATAACGACATTAGGAAATATTGTGGCTGGAGCAACTTCCTCTTTTTGCGTTAAAAGACCATTTTTTCTGTGGTGGAAGCTATTAATTTAATGTCCACACTTGAAAGTGGAAAAAGCATCCTACAATAGTTAATGCCTTTTGCATATGCATCTAATTGATGCTTAATGTCTTGATGTGACATCACACCCTGCATAGTCTAGATTCTGCTTGTCATTTTTTTTTTTCCAGCAAAAATAAGTATATATATATATATATATATGAATATTCTGCATTAGAAGAGGTATTGCAAAATGTCAATAAAAGTCGAAACAGAACAAAGGAGGTTACAAACATGAAAGCATGGAGGAAACCTCAAAAGTTCTGCCATATGACTAAGATAACAAAAAATGTATCATGCTTGTCATGATCAATTGTTTGAGTAGAACAAGCTGAAATATCTTACAGTTTGACCAACTGACCTTTATCACATCCAACGACCATAGTTTTCAAGTTTAGTTTCCATATTCAGTTGACCAAAAGATCCAATTGCTCGATATTGGAGTTTGAGGTACACATAGGTTCTTTACCGAAAAAGAGTTTTCTTCGTGTTTGTCAAGTTCTGAACTACTTCAACAATGACGCACTAGATAGTTGGACTTACCCCAAAAGTTTTGCTTAACAAAGAAGGGCACATATCAGCAATTATTCATATTTTGTTCAAAGAGAATTCTCATGTTCTTACCATCAGATGAAACATTTCACATTCAAAAGTCAGTTGCCTTTGAAAGTCATGACGTTTGACATCATTTCATGAGTCAACAGATATTAAGAACAGGAACCAGTGTGAGCCAGTAACTAAGCATAAATTCACTTTCAAGAATTCTCAAATTCCAACTTCCAAGTGCAAGAATTTCTGAACAATATAGTTATTCCTTAGTCTCTCTTTTTCTGAGAAGACTGTTGATACATGTGATTGCTTCCCTATTGTGAAGTGGAAACTTGTCGCAGGTCAGTTTTTGGCCTCACCGTCTAAAGTTGATTCAAGTATAGGATTCTTCTGTTTCCAACATTTCACAACATTCTCACACTACCATCCCCTTCTAATTTCTTTTGAAGTATTGAAGAGAAAAACATATATCAATAGGAATAATCCTAGTAATGTTCCATCATAACGAAAGTTTATATGATTTTGTTATCTCAATTTGAAAGATAAAAAGGGAGCACTGGTTAATAATTTTTCTATCAAAATGCTCTGAAAGACCAAATCAATAAAGAAAACTGTTGAAATTCATAATATTTACGTGTATATTTGGTTTTCAGGTAAGTTTGACAAAGAATCAAGACTCTTACATTTGCTTTAATTTTAATTTTATTCGTTACATTAAAACGAGCACATAATATTTTTAACTTCAATCCAAACATGTGTGCACGTCGTTATGGGAACACATCTAGCTCACAGAATATATGATTTACACATGCCAGTATATATGTTCTGGTTAGATAAAGTTTTCATCATGTAGAAGGAAACTACAAAATGACACAAAAGCAGCAGGCCCCCAAAAATGAAATGTTACTTTTTTGCCGCAGAGATGGAATTGCTTGAAGCAGTAGGGTGGGTGGCAAACCGGACTTGGTCGTGACGTGGGTCAACCTCGGAAGAACATGAGAAAGAATCTTTGTTGCCGCAGAGGCTCTTCTTATAGATAAATCCGGCATATCTACCGGAGTGTTTGTTTCTGACAAATGGTGAGGTCCACCATGGAGGAAGTGGCTGTCCATGTCACTGCTTTGGTTGTCATGGTCAAAGAAAAGTTAGGTATGGGTGGCCATCCTTTACATCAATCCACTCTCTGTTTCTGTGTGTGTTTTTATTATTGTTTTGGCGTAAGCCCCCCCGGTTTTCAAACCCATTAATTTTTGTGATAATGTATGCTTTTCTAATGGGGGCCTGATGTTAACTGTTTATCTTAACGCTGAAAATTGTAGGTTTACAGAATGAACCGTTTTGGCTTACCATGATTGCTAAAAAGTCTAGGGAGAAAATTGAAACAAGGAAGGAGTGTTTGGGAAAGAAAAACAAAGGGAAAGCAAGGAGGCCTGTCGGCATAAGGTGGTGCATAATAGGGCTCCGGGTGGTGCATAATAGGGCTCAGGGTGATGATATTGCCATATGCTACCTAAATAATAAAAGCATTTTTTGCATGAATGTACTTCAGGGGATTATACTTATTTTTAACCATGAACAGTAGGCTGGTAGTTCTAGACTTGTGGTGATGACATCTCATAATATCATTCTTTACTCTTTGTAACATAGTCATATCATATATCATACGTACATGACACCCTTTTTGATGTCATACTTTTGCAAACTTGAGAAATTGATGTAACTGTATTCTGACACATGACACATACTATTAATTCAATGGATGCATTCTCCACTCTACTGCCCAAAAATTAAATGAATTCTTTACCATATTGTGGATGAAAATGGAACTACGCTGACCTGTCCATGCGTGCATACAGGACTTTCAGAGAAATATCCTGTGCATGCAACCCGTAAAATAAAGAAATTAGATGTTTTCTGATAGTAATACGGCAATTTAATGAATTTATCTCCCAACGTTTCAGAGATTAAAAAAAAAGGCATGTGCATGCTAGAATTTATACTCACACCTGAATTGAAGGTCGGGAATTATGGAAGGTACTGTGCCTCCTTAAAATCACTGGCAAATATTCAATAAGCTGAGACTGAACTCAATTACTAGAGAGAATACTGTGTTGCTGATTTGATAATTGATTTAACATTGTAATCAATTTGGAGTAGAGACGGTGGATCATGTCGGCAAAGGCAAGCAATTCTGACTGCCTACCAACTCAAGGTATATTATTATTATTATTATTTAAATTTTCCTCTTATTTTGGTGAGTTCTTAATTTTCCTTTGCTTGTGTGCTATAATTTCATTTTTCATTCCAGACTGGTTCTTGTATTAGAGAGCAGAATGTGATGATTGGCAGAGGAACATGGGCAGCTTTTTGCAAGAGTCTTCATACTTTCATGTTCCCTCATGATTAATCTTCTTTTTCAATGCCTCTTTTTCTTCCTCCTACTTAACACAATCCTTCTTGTTTCAAATTTGGGTATGGTGCTAGGTGGGCCATACTTTATAAATAAAGAGAACCAAAGTTCAAATCTTGCATAAGGTAATTGTTGGAGAGGACTTCCTAGTCGCGGCAGTGCTTGAGGGGTTTAGTCAAACTTGTAGGTATAGCCCGGGCTTTTTCCCTTATCATGTTTCTGGTGATCATGAAAAAGTTAAATAACTACGGGAACCGTTTTGAATCACGCACGCTGTTCTAGAGATGCAAATTATGGGTTTTGGACCCAGTTGATATTTCCTACCTGTATTTATAATGATAATCGACTCTAACAACAATAAAACTTTATCCTTTTAAGTTAGGTTAACTACATGAATCATATGATATTATTTAATATGGTTAAAAATCAAAGTTTCAGGAATATTATCAAGCAGGAGGTCTTTTATAATGATTTCCTCCAACTTCTTTTTGAGTTTCTCTTCCCCTTTTCGCATAACTAAAATTCATACAATTTACTCTTTTAACTAATATTTATTGTGACTTTTTTTATACATGTCCAAACCATCTTAACAATTATCATCTTTTTCTTAATAAGTGCTATATCAATATTTTCTCATATATAGTCATCTTGTATTCTATCATTTTTTGTATGATCACACATTCATCTTATAACGTGAATTGACTAATAAGCGAGCAAACTTTAGACCTATAATAGTATTTTGGTAGATTTGAAATTAAAGTGTTATGATGACAGTGAATGCATGCCAATATCAACCAGCCCTAGGCTCCCTTCCCTTTTCAAACAAAATGCTTAAAACAATGAAACTCCCAATCCATGTTCATCTTTGTTTATATTTGTGCTACAATAGGCTAAAAGCGATTAGAGAGAGATGTGAATGAGGTGTAATTTGGATCAAACAGTTGCTACTAATTTGGATATTTTATATACTCCACTGAGCTACCAATTGATTGGAGTGTTTCATATTTTTTTTTCAAGCTTAAGAGTGCATGTTTAGTTACTTAAAGCCATCTGGATTTTCCCACCTCAACAATATTTTTCCCTTTATATTTTGTGCATGGGAAAACAGATTTTGGCACTATTGCGGTGAGAAAACAAGCAAACAAACAAAACCCGTTCGCAAAGCTCTTCTCTGATAATTTTGTTTCAAGAAGAGAGAAAAAAAAAAAAAAAAAAAAACCCAACAATGATGCTGCAAACATAGTGTTCAAATGCTTACTTATTTAGACATGACATGTTCTGCTTTTAAATAGGCCAACAAGGGAGTTACCTTTATTTTATTATTTTGTTATTTTGTTCGTAACTACTTCAGCTAATTTGGAGGTATAGTAGGTTGAGTTTGTTTTAAGGAAAGTTTTGTTGGTAATTAATCTTTCTCATAAAATTTGATTGTTTATTTTTAGTGAGATTCTCTTCTATTAGCTACATTTTTTATCATCTATAAAACTCGAATTTGAAATTTTACTTAGAAAGATCGAGTTCAGTATCACTCAAACTAATGACTTGTTGGTATTTTTTTTGGTTTGGAGTGGAAAGTTTTGACTAAACATATTTTCCATTTAATGGATGAGGAAATTGTTGGGTCATAGAGTGAAACGTCCCTTTGTAATATGGGATAGAGTAAATGGTCAATTTAATTTAATATCTGAATTTGTAACTCTCTATTTTAGTCCTTCAAACAAAGAAAAATTGAAATTTTTTAAGGTTTCATTTAAGTTCCTAAAATTAATTTTTTTTTTTTTTTTGCTTTGCTCTTTAAATTTATGTTGTTTTTAGTATTATTTAAGTCTCCCAACTAGGGACCAAAATGAGAAAAAAATTCAGAGATTGATTATGTCTGACGTTTGTGTTTGCCAAATACTTCAGTCTTCATAGGGAAAGTAGTGTCACGATTCTGAGGTTCATATTGAATTTGAATCGAGGATATCTCAATTGTATGGCTTTTGTTTTTGGTCTAACGTATCTGGTTTCAAAGAAATCAATTTCATATTAATGACATGATATCGTACTAAGGTTTAGAAGGGAGGTCTCTATTTTCAATTAAATTTATAGCTGGCATACATACTTTGACCAGGTCCTGTTAGTATCACTCAAAACTAACAATTACAATTAAGTTAATAATTCATCTTCTCCCAGTCCTCAAAACTAACGGGTGATTGATCAAAGTGACACCAGGCTCTGATTCTTTATACATAATGATCGGGAGTTCGAATTCTGATTGATACATCTAAAAAAATTCTTATTAGATCTAACAGCACAACTTATCTATGAGAGTTTGTAGATTTTCTGGAGGAGATTACTCCTCATTAATCATATGGGCCAAAAATAAAATCTGCCTTAAAGCAAATAATCCAACTGGATAGACATTTCGCATAATTAAAGACAGATGAAGAACTAGTTTTTTTGAAAAAGGAAAAAATTCATTAAATAAAAGATGAGAATGGCCATAAGAAATGACCACCTCATAGAAGAGGAACTATTAACTTGTCAAATTAAATTAACTGCATGCAATAGTTATTTTACTGCTTTCACTTGTTATGAGACTTACTTTAAGTACAAGGCATTATGTGCCATTTCTATCACATGGCATGTAATTACTTTTGCAGTTTCCACTTAACGCCAGACCCTACAAACATTGCCAAGACAAATTCTCTCTGCATGAGATTTCTTTTCTTTTCTCATCCTGTCTTCTCTGATGCTCCCACCAATCTTTGACATAATTGGCTCTTGTAATTGAAAAGAAAAACATAGGAAATAATGGTGGTACCATATACTATCATTTCTTTATTACACATAGACCCTCAAATTTTACATCGATTACATGAGGATGGGTCCTAGCATATTGGACAATAGCAGACTAATACATACAAAGGGGAATGGGGGGCTAACAATTTAAGGGTGCACACATGATATCACCAATCAGCAAGATTTTTATTAATACTCAATAAAGTTAGACTACTTTGGGAAAGTGAACAACCAATAATCATTCGCACTTGATAGCTAACTATACCCTCAATCTGAAAGCAATGGATGGAGATCTTAAAACAACACATATTTCTTCATCCCAAGATAATGCTGTGTTCCAATTTTATTTTATTTTCATCTTGCTAAACAATTCAAGAAGGTTTGGTCGAGCTCAAATATAATACAGCTAGCTTAGCATAGAAGAAGAAAATAAAAAGACATTATAGAAGGGAAATTTCGCATTAATTAATAAAGAATTTTTGTCGTTTTTACAAGTTAGAACTTAGCTCTCAGAAGAAAGAACAAAGTAATGTAATCATTAAATTTCTGTTTACCTTACCTATAATGATTCTTATCGTGCGTGATCATTACGAAGCTTCATGTTACGCGCCTTTCAAAAAAAAAAAAAAAACGAAGCTTCATGTTACTTATCTATAGCTTCCTCAATTTCAATAGGTCTACAGAATCACCTAATTAACCATATGCTAAGATGCTTAGTTTTGCTGTGTATTATATTTTGAAGTCTATTCCTATATTTATGTTTGTCCAGTTTATAACGTGCACATTATAGTAACCTACTTTGTATACACATGAAAACGTGTAAATAAACTTTCAATTGATTTTCTAAATGTATTCTAACTTGCTGCAATAAACTCCAAGCTACTGGGGATTTTAACAACGTTATATAACGACAAATATACGATGAATTTCAATAAAAACATTTGAGCTTTTATAAAATACTTCATATCAGACTCGCAAAACTCTTTCTAATTAATTAACTTGTGCTAAATAAAGTTGGAAATATTTAAAAGTTTTTGCGTACAAATATTGCACTGCTTTGTGCGAGTTTCATAGCTTTAAGCTTTTAACTACAACTTCCAGTTGTCGAGAAGTTGTATGATTAAGAGAAGAGATAATCACGGATCTTGTTTTTCGTTGCAAAAATAATACACTTTCAAGCATTGACCTAGCCCTGAAACCCCCACTTAAAGCTCAAAATCTGAAGCTTGATTAGTGAAAGGTGAAATAAGTTAATTTAATTATACAACTGTTTAATAATTTTTGTATAATTTATTTTATTTTAAGTTTTGCTAATGTAATCTGAACTCACAAATTAAACTAAATAGTTTATGAACTTAAACAAGAAAAAACAGTGAACTTAAATTAAAAATTAATTTATATACAACTTAACATAACTTATTAAGTTATACATAATTGAACTTAATCAATTCTTATTAAGTTGAGTTTGAGATAGGTTTAACTGAACTTATATTCGATCTTGATTGCTACTTTGGTTAGTGAACAAGTATCATTGTAAATCATCCATACTCAAAGCTTGTGACATATTTTACCAAACAAAATTAAAAAATGAGAAAACCAAGCGTTGAATCTTCTCTGTGGCATGCCCATCTACTATCTAGTGCCACCTAAAAATCTTTTTTCCCTATCAAATTACAAGAGCTAGAGAGAGAGAGAGAGAGAGAGAGAGAGAGAGACTCAAACACTAAGAATTATAGACATGTCAAAAACCCACCAGAGCCAATCGGCTACTGTAACTTAGAACTCACAAAAGGGAAACAGGAAGCATATAAAAGTAATGTTAGCTATGCTCTATCCTTTTAAAAAAAAATCCATTCTTAATTAGTTAAACAATTCAAGAGGCTTAAAGCTCAGCGAGATGAATAGAAAAGAGGGAATAAAACAGCTAAAAATAAAGGAAAAATCTATGTAAATAATGAATATATTTTGTCACTTTAGTTAGAACCTAACTTTCAAAAGAGAGAAAAATTAACGCAGTAATCAAATCTCCAGTTTACCTTACCTAATAATGCTTATCGTGTATGATCATTACAAACTTTCTCTGTTTCTTTATTTTATTTTTACAATCATTGTTATAATCCCAATTCCCAAACAACGCTTACAACTTGCTGCCAAAAGATATCATCGTGCTTGTTTTCGTATGAAAATAACATATATTCCATCGGGCCACTTTAAACGTCCTAAAAGCTGCACCTAATCATATGCTAATGTTCTCAGGTTTACTTGTTTCATTATAGTTTGTAATCTTATCCAAAATTCCAAACTTGTCATTTTTGTTCATTATACATTACTTAACCTAGCTATTCTATAATCGACCACATCTGCACAACTTTTTTCTCTTCATATTTTATTCTGTCTACTTTCACAACGTTGCAATGAACTCCAAGGTGCCGCGGAATTTAGCAAAGTTGAGGACATTACATGATAAATTCCAATAAAGTAGTTTTGGATTTTATTTCAATTAATGTGTTTTGAACTCAAATCTCCATACATCATTAATATTTCTTTTATTTTAGATATTGTCTATTTTGATGCTTGATCGATCTTCATGATTTTATACTTAATAAAAGATGTTTTTAATGGATTTAGAGGACAAGAATGTATTTATAAATTATTCATGATCTTGATTCTTAAGTAATATGAGAATTTGTAACTCTAAGAAAAATATATATATTTTAGGATGTACATGATTAAATTTCTAAACCTCTTAGTTAAAGTCGAATAGTTGTTTGGCAGTATATAAAAGTTGAAACTGTTCACATTTTTCATTCATCATCATGTATGGCTTAAATCTCTCTCTCTCTCTCTCTCTCTCTCTCTCTCTCTATATATATATATATATATTTATATATGTTTAATTCTCATAGTTTTACCTCCAACTCCTTTAATTTTTCTTTTTTTGCATTTCTTTAGCTCCAAATTTGAAGTTGAGAAATAGCTGCATGATTAAAAGAAAGCGAAATCACGGATCTTGTTTTTGGTTCAAAAAATACATGTTGTTCTTGCAATATAGCCTAACCCTGATGAGGTCCCATTTAAAGACAAAATTTTAGACCAATTTTTTTTTTTAAAAAAAAATAACTACTTTTCATCATAAAAGTATAATGCGACAAAGTGATACACAATTTACCACAAGAAAAATGTTAATAATTTGAGGCCAAAGGTTCTGTATTAAAAAAATTGTCATCACAAAAGAAAGGCTTTTTTTAAGCAAAGGACGATAGTGAGAGCTAACTTCTAAACAACTTTAGCTTTTTAAAACCTTCACGTAAGCTTGGTTCTACGGCAGAACATTTTGTTGCATTATTGGTGCAATTGTCAACGTACGTTTGTATTCTTCATCCAAGCCAACCAAAACAACTCTTCTGCCAACAGAACATTAAAAATTTAAAAAAGAAATAAACATATAAAAAGTGAAATTAACATAAAATATAATTAATTAAGAACAAAAAGATGACTCATATCTAGGAACAATGTTTGCATATCTGTTCATCATATTAGATAACTTAACACTGTACATTCGTTAATAATAATTAGCTGTACATATTACTTAACGACTTAACCAGATTTTTGTTACCCCCTTAAGTAGAAGACTGATGACTATAAATTGATGGATCAATTAATTTTAATTATGTTAAATTGTAATTTTGATTTCTCAATAACTTTACATCCGTAATTTTAGTCTCTTTATTTTTAAATCAAGATATTTAATTAAACCACTAAAATACTAAAACACTTATTATGTTT
>PYAF01005373.1:683048-710387 GCA_007407185.1 Glycine tomentella | reverse complement strand
AAAAAGACAGTATTTATATATGTAATATCAAATTGTTGATATTTGTTCTTAATATTGGTCTCATAAATTAATGTTTTTTCTTGATTTGTTTCGATGATAATGATATAAGAAAAGAGACGCGTTAGTAACACTTTTAAAAATATATTTTTAATACACTGTTTAGTTAAAATTTAATAAAAATTATAAAATCATTAGTGAGTTTCATTAAATAAGAAATGAGGCTCAGTTTTTTATTTGTGTAATTTTTAATAAATTTTAATACAAATAATAAAAAAATGGGTTAAAATGTATTCATAACATTTTTTCAAAAGAAAAATATAGAGTGAAAATAACCTTTCAAATTCAATTAATGTTATAAACCTAATAGCATGCAGAGCATATTTTTTTTGTTAATCTCATGGCAGAACATCGAAATATGCCGATAACGGTTTTTTCTTTTTTCCTTTTATGCTTCGGACATGTTTAAAGACGAAGATCGTAAAGATACATGCATGCATGCAAAACTTACAAGAGGTAGATGACAATGGTACTGGATAAGGTACCATACTTAGCTCATGAATGAGGTATGCTGACCCATAAAAACGTGTCCGCTTCATGGGTACACCCAAAAACTATTGAGCCATAATGTATAGAGTATAGACCCACAACTTGTCTATATACTTCAGTTTTGTTTTGTTACACTTACATGTCATATTATTTTAGTTCTTGATTGTATATTTGTATTCGTGTGTTGAATTCGGCTCGATCCTTTTTGCGTCCTTCTCAGAACCCCACGTTCTCATATTCAATATATTGTTATCCTATTAGATTCTTCAAAAAAAAATAAAAAATGGAGCGAACCACGGAATCGGGGAACTAGTTTAGAAAAATTGTATAATGAAAAACCTAGGAAATTTCTATATTGAAGGCTTGATCACAAACGGTCTACCAATTATTTTTTTTTTTGCACCATCCTCCTTAGTCCCCAGCAGAATCAGACAAATGGGGGGCATCTTATAATGCAATTAAATTAGAGACCAGTAGACAGAAAATTTACTCACCCTTGCTAACATTGTTCTTGGTAGGGGAAGCAATTGAATGTGATCTAGATCTTTGTTTGCCTTCTCCAATGCAGAAAGAATCAAACAGCGTTTCTTATGTACCATTGCCAGCTAATTCTATCTTCTCGAGGGTGTTTGGCGTTGGCATGTCTCTAGGGTCTACCAATCCTATTCCTATATTATGCTTACAACTTGATGTTTCTCTCCTTAATTTAATATAAAACCTAAATATTTTGGCCAAAAAGTTGGTCTTTGGACGTGCAAAGCAAGGCCAATTTAAGTTTCATGGACCAATGGAGTCACTTAATTAGGAGACAACACTTAATTGAAGAATCAGGTCTTTTGTAAAACTCAAATAGAATCAAGCTTTTTAGTTTTTAGGTTTGTCTATGAAAAAAAGGTTTGTTTATCATGTTTCTATACAGATTTTATATTTCATATATATTTCATAATGATTTGATGCTTTATAAAAGAGATACACCGATTTATTTAATCAATTCAAAAATCATTGTTCAATTAGGTACGTTGTGATTCTTTTTCCATGTCCTCTTTTATTAACATACTCGTGATAAACGAATAAGAAAAATATATTTAGACACTCAAATGTTAGTAGACACATAGTTAGTGAGAAAGAAAAATAAATCTAGATATAAATTATAATAAATAATATGATGTGATAGAAAAAAAAAATAAAGAAAAATAAGAGATATTAATACGATGTTTAAGATAAAAAGATGTAGACACTTATATATCACAAACACATAATTGATCTTCTTTCTTTTTCATCTTTCATTTCCTATCAAATTATATTATCTATTTTGCCTATACATTTTTTTTCTTCACTCTCAAATAATATATACAAATATTTATTTTTTAAAGCAATTTAGTCTCTTTTTAATGTGAGCGTGTGTATCAAGTGAGAAGTTTTGATTGTTGAGAGAAATAAGAACTATACATATGTATTCTTAAAAAGAATATAAATATGTGTGTGTCAAGTAGGAAGTTTTGTTTATTATGATAATAAATGAGAATTATAAATCTAAGTCATATAATCATATGTAAAAAATGAAGATTAAAAGTTAATCAATAATCATGTGACTATTAATAAAAGTACTCATAAGCATTTATCTTTTAATATTAATCTTTTATGTATGATATATTATATAATCTAAATTTATAATTCTCAATTGGCTGATAGATATATATATATATATATATATATATATATATATATATATATATATATGTTCCAAACTTCCAATTTTCATTTATTGGGTCCCATTTTCAAATTAGTACAACTCACCTAAATCTATTTAATAGCAATGACTTTTACAAATTGGATATATATTATATTATATTTATTACCTATGTACGTGAAAAGAAGAAAAAAACTATCGAGTCACCTGTGTAAGACATGACATCGTGATAGTTTCAGCTAAAGAGAAGTAGTGTGTTAAAAAAGTGTTACAAAATAGGTTTCAGATACTCCTCTTAAACTAGATATTAATTTACTCTCGCCTTGTAGTTTATTTATATTTCATTTTCATTACTTATCTGTTCAAAATCACGAGGACATTGTCGTTGAGCTTTTTATTATATATCCGTGATTCTGATTCAATACATTTTTCGTTTGCGTGAATCCACACTGCGATAACAACTTCCTGAGCAAGATCAATGTACAGACAATTCGTGCAACCAAGACACTGTACATATTAAAGATGAATGTGCTTCTGTCTGCATGAAATATGATTGTTCTTTTCTGCCTGACCTAACACACGTTTATTTGCTAGTCGAAGACATTAATAGGAACAAATTAATTCGTTTAAACCTTTCATATTACGGAATGGTTTATATTGATGTCTTTCTATTGTAAGGCAACATATATAGCTACAATGGATAAATTAATATTTTGGGGACTAATGTAGTAATCGACATGTCCAGTTAAATATTGAATGTGTGTGTGTGTGTTTTTTGTTTAGGTAAGCACAATTTGTACTGTTTGTATCTGGAATGAGAGCCTCGAAGATTATTAGGAATAGGTATGAGGTATGCCTATTTCTTAATTTTATGAATATCTTAATGCAAATTGGTGATTATAATTTTGGACAAACTCTTAGGAAGTTGTTTTGGGAATAATTACTATCAAATACTGAAGAAATTACGTTATTGAATTCATTAGCTCCAACTTATTAATTATATCGAATGACGTTTAGATCTTTTCGAAGCTTATTACAAGAACAAATAAGTATCAGGAATTTTTTCAGTGTGAGTTTCTTTTTAAGATCAAATTTGTAAAATTCAATCTATAATATAAAAAAAAATGTGGTATCTTGATCCCCATTAATCGCAGTATAAACACTACTGGAACTGCGTAAGAATTTTACCTCAATGAAATTGTCACTTTAAGAAAAACTTAACCTGATCATTACTCCCCATGTTGAGAATTAGTTTTATAATTATACTTGAGAAAATGCCTGGTTAATGAGAAACTACTTATGTATTTCCTAAATAATTAGGAATCTTGGTTAAACTCTTAATGAATCTATCTTTTTAACTCTATGCCACGGTTATTATTAAATATTTTTCTAATACTTCGTCCCAACACCCAGGAAGGTCACCTAGCTAAGCTCCATTTGGTAAACAGAAAGATCGATGGAATAATGGAATCAATCAGTGTGTGTGTATATATATATATATATATATATTATTTGGCATGCATGATGCATGTGTTCATTGTCATTTTGCTTTTTTCTTATTCTCAAATCAAACTTTTTCCTTGGAAAATTATATATGTATTTTCTTCCTGTTAAATTCGTCTAATAGAAGAAAATTAGCAAAGGAAATAACTGTTTTTTACCTGAAAGAAGGGACAAACTTGGGTGTAGTTTATTACCAATATGTACAAGAAATAATATTTATAATTAATATATTTAAATACAAAAAAATATATTATAAATAACTAATTAATACTAATCTTCAAATAAATAATCCAACATAGCAACCCCGACAAAATCAAATAAGCATTGTTTTTTGGTACATACATGTCATTTTGCATATTATCATATAATTTTCTGTCTAAGCTAGTTGGAATGACACATGACCCACTATGTCCAGCGAGATCCCTTTGCTGCTCCTATATATATTTATAGCACAAGAACCAAAGCCAAAGCACTCATCATTTGCATCAAATCTCAGAAAATCCTCTTCCATTCAACAAACCCTCAGAAGAGGTAAAGCAACCAAGAGAGTGAATTATGGCTTGCTGGTCTGCAGAAAATGCCACAAAGGCCTACCTCAGCACTTTGAAAATGGTGAGTATTGAACTGATTGATTATATTATTCTCTTAACTCTCAAACACATGTCTCAAAAAAAGTCCAAGCCATCTTCTTGAATCTCTTATTATATATATATATATATATATATATATATATATATATATATATATATATATATATATATATCTTTAAAAGAATTACATGATAGTATTGTTTGATCTGATTGTTGGGGTTATTATTTGCTTCAGGGTCAAAAGTGCAAAGAGCCAGATGTAGCAGAGTTTATATCAGCACTAGCTGCAGGAAACAATGCACAACTTATGGTTGTGGCATGTGGTGGTGCAGCAGACTCCACAACACTAGCATTGGTTACTGCTGCTCACCAAACTGGTGGCCAAGTCATTTGTATTGTCCCTGGCCATGAAGAGCTAAGAGCCTCCAAAATCGCCTTGGGAAGAATGGCTTCACATCAAGTTCAATTCATGGTTGGAGAAGCTCAAGAAGTGCTTTTAGAGCACTATGATCAGGCAGCAGATTTTTTGCTCATTGACTGCAACCTTGAGAACCATGAAGAGATCCTTAGAGCAGTTCAAGAGGGTAGGAAGCAAAATGGGACAGTGGTTGTGGGGTACAATGCATTTAGCTGCAGAAAGTCTTGCTTGGCATGTGGCTCAAAAACACAGCTTCTGCCTATAGGTGGTGGTTTGCTTGTGACAAGATTTGGTGTGAGTGAAACGAGTCCAAAATATGGAAGCAGAATGGGAAAGGCCAAAAGCCGTTGGGTTGTGAAGGTAGATAAATGCACAGGCGAGGAACATGTGTTCAGGGTCAGATTTCCTCAAAGGAAAGTGGTCCAAGCTTAATCATGTGCATGGATGGTACAATATATATTACCCTCCTCCAACTCCCTCACCATTTTGTTCTAGGCAAAAAATGAGTGCTAAATTTTGCTTCTAATATGAAGCACTGGGAATAATTAATTAGTCCTATTTTACAATGTATATACCAAATTATAATACACAGATTGGAAAAAAATTGGTTGAAAGTTTTGTTTGTTTTGCATTTGTTCTAACCAAGAGAGAATGAAGGTCACGCATAACAAACCAACAATTACTGACTCTATGTCAAATTAAATTGTCCCTTTCCACTGAGATCCATACAAATATATTCCATGGTACCTTGGCCGAAGGTTCCTTTAAGACATTTGAAATCACGGGGGCATGTATGCGAATCTTAGAAAATCTCTATTTCGGTTGAACTATGAATATAAAACCCATAAAGGAGATTGAGGAAAAGATTGATTCGTACCAAAACGTGTGCATACAATTATTTACAATAGAATAATCAAATTATAGATCTTTCAATTAACAAAACAAACACATAAAATACGTTTATGTAATTTTATTAATGTTAAAATTAAGAGACCTCATCCTCAATTCCATTTTTACGTTGCCACTTGAGATATCCCTATACCATCAAAAATTTTATGGAGAATAAAAATATCTAAGATGTATAAATTAATAAGTCTTTTGATTTTCTTGTCTTAGTACTATCAATCAAACACCTGAATCAGTTGAGTGTAATTGTTCTAACTTAACTAATAATTTCAAGAGCTTTGATAGTCCAATCTTATAAGAGAAAAATTGTCCCTTACGTATGATCTATCTGTCTTAATTTAGTGTGATTTTGAGAATTTTGTTGCATATGTTAATATTACTTTATTCAAGCATGATTGTCTCATACATGTGTTCTATTTATTCCATGTTAACTAATAATTTCAATTGTTGAGAGTTTTACTAACATAATAATCTTACTCGACTTGAGCAAAAGGACTGCGTCATACATGGGATCCATATCCAAAACAAGCTTGTTGTCCCAGTTTTCATTCCAAACCAAAACTTAGTTCATTTGTTCTATAAAGAACAGCATTTAGTTTACTGAACAATCTCCTAAATGAGATTATAATCAAACTTCTTTACCATCATATCCTTTTACAGTCCGTCCCAAAATTCAAAGAACTAAATTAATTGTAATAGTGTAAAAAAAAAAAAAAATCTAATCATACAATACCACATAACAATTATTTTAAAAATTATATGTAAGATAAATTTTAATTAAGAGTATAAAATAAAGTGTATGGAAATTAAACTTGTTGATAAACCAACCCATTTCTACTTGATTATAGTCAAAGCTAAGGCACTAAGCATCCACGTGAAGGTAATTGAATAGCAAAAAACAGTCCTTAGACCTAGTTGCAGCATCACCATGGTACAGACAACAGGCTGTAAAGACAACAATAAGAGTACCTTAAATACATTGTTTAGTGCTCCTCTAATTAAATTACAACCACCTGGGCCGGGCTGCTGCTACCTGCTCCAACGTGGGGCTTGTGTAGTTTTGTCTCTGAAAATTACAGCACAACCCTTGACACTATGCTGGCTGCTTAGTTGTGTATTAGCATCAGATAAGAGTGTAATAATTCATTAACAAACAGCTTAATTAGCACTCAACAACAGCTAATCCATGCCTACATGTTTTGGGAATCACTACCAGCATTAACATGTGCCATGTGAGCTTCAGAGAAGTCCTGTCTTCAGATGTTAATAACAATATCTTCATGTGCTATTTTGCCGTGTGAAGTTAGTTATAGTTTGTTGCAGTGTTGCTGCTTCCTGATCCTGGCTACCACTGCTTCTGCTTTATTGCTTGTAAATATCAGTAAGAATTATCAACTCTGCCAACATCAATTCACGGAGAGACACTAATGATTTGATAAATCAAAATTAAAGGGTTTTCTTAGGTGTTATAGTTCTATTTATAAAAATATGATAGATTTCCAATCTACATACCCAAGGACAGAAAAACATGGTTATATATTTTAGAAAGAAAAAAAAATACTATAATAATGAATTTTATAGTCATACGCTGATAATATATAATAATTTATATTATTATTCAATCATAAATAATAATTAATATTAACTTTTAAGTTAACTATTATAAAATTTAATAAATTTATCATACATAATAAATTAATAAAATAAATATAAAATTTACAATGTTAACGCATAGCTTCTTTTTTTTTCCAATAACAATTTCATATTTTAGTATTTTCATGTACTTAAATATTATTATCGTCTATTTGTTTTTTGGAATGGCGAGTAACATTCCCCTCGTGTAAGATACTACTATCTTGTTTGCCTATGATTAAAAAAAAAATATTATTCACACATTATTTTTATAATACTACTACACTCTCTTATTTAAAAACTTAATTTGGTCTAGCCTAACAGGTCTAGGTGTGAAAATCGGACTAGGCTACATCAAGGAAATTTTTTTTTATGGTATATTTATTGGTCGATTTGGCTCATTGGGTCAAATCAAATTGGCTCAATATTATTTTTTTTGTCTTATTTTAAATGTTTAACTTAACTTATCTCATTGGATCGAACTAATTTTGTTAACTCTAATAACCCCTTTTCAAATCTTTTTTCACAAGTTTAACATATATTGTCTATTGAACTTTTATCTATCATCATAAAATAATTAAATAACCATACAAATCATCAAATAAAACCACAAAATATATTTGAATTTATATAGAGCTAAGTTTTCGGAAATTTTAGATCAAGTTTCTGATAAACTTTGATGTTTGGCTAGTCTAGCATCAACTCTTTGATATCTTGGAAATGATCTACTCAAATAGATGCTCATCGTAAAAATAAAAAATAAAAAATTCCTCCTTTTCTAGTTCTGTTCATCAAAAGCATCCTTAAATATCAATACATGTTGAGCCTATGAAGAAAGATTTGAGTTCAATTCTTCAAAGTGCATTTAAAAATGGGTGAATAGAGCTAGTAAAATTACAACTCCCACGAATTAGGCTGGGTTAAGCTAAAAAAAAATGAGACAAGAAAAGAATCGAGTGTATTTGACTTGGCTTGATAGGTAAGGCTAGCCCTCTAAAAGTGTAGCCCAAAAACTAGCTTAACTTTTTGGGCCCGATATCAAAAGTTGTTTTTTTAGTTTTTAATATAAAATTTATATAAATTTAGAAAGAAAAGAAAAGAGAGCAAATTTGGCCCATTCAGACGTGACAAACAAATATGTAACTCATAAAGAATTTGGATAAGGCTGGACCTGATTACTTTTCACAGCTTGACCCGCAGGACCGGGCCAGACGGCCCATTTTCACAACTTTACTCATGTTCAACTATCTCTCTTTGTTTTTAAAAGAAATTATACAATTGTGTACTAAGAATGCAAATTATGCAAATTCTCAATTCTTATTTTTTTTTTTGTTTTTTTTCCGGAAAATTGGGCACACGGTCATGACTGACCCACCATCACGTCATTGGGCTAGGGTGGGGTTTTCTGTATTAATTAATGGACCCAGTATACAAGTGGCTAAACCAGGGATTCATCCTTCAACTAGTAGACAAGTGAGGCCAAGTACCCATAACATGTGGGAACATCCATCCTCTGACAAGTCTTGAGTCCCACAAAAACAAAGGTCACCTACCTCCATCTTTCTTAATAAGGGTAGGCTCCCTACCCCAATCTCATGATATTGCTCTCTTATTCCTATCCTTTTGGTGTGTCACAAATATCCACTACTAATAGGGTATGTGGGATTGTTGTTACCTATAGGCTATATATATTTTTTACCTCAATTTTAACGAGTTTAGCAAAATAATAAACATTCCACCCTTAATTTTAATATTTTAACTTGTGCTAGTCCATAATAATTTTAAATGTTGATACACCCAATGCATTTAAATGTTTTTTCATTGAGTTAATTAAATATAAGTGTAAAAAAATTTGGGAATTTGACCTGGTGATGTAGTGGTGAAAGGCATGGGTCCTTCTCATATAAACACGCATAAATTGGTGGTAGTAGTTGTACCAAAAAAGCTTTTCATGTAAAAATCTTTACGGTAAGGTATGTACTGTGTAGTGAATGGCTTCATGTTTGGGTGAAGGATTATAATTTATAACCACGGGAATCATACATCTATATTCGTTAGTAATAGTAAAAAAAATGTTCTACCGAGTGCAAAATCATTCTCAGGATTAAGGAATAAGGCAACAATTTTTAATGATTGAAATTAGGAGTGTAGTACGTTGGATTTTTGTATGGTGCATAATTGCATATGAATAGAGGCCAGGGTTGCGTTCATGAATGAAAATTCTGGAGGCGTTCACCTTGTACAGAAAAATACATTCGATAATTAAAGATACAGGTGATTTGAGGCAGCAATGTCCATTCTCTAAGATACAACCTACTACTGTCCAAAGCATTAAAATAAAAGCTAGTCCTTGGATAAAGTTAAAATCTCCCTAAAAGGCCACAACCACAAGCAGTTAGCACTACCTTATCATCTTATCAGCTAGTCACCACATAGGTAAATGGGGTGATGATAGATGAGCTAACTTAGTAATCACGGAAATCAGAGACAGCTACTACAATTCCCCAGTTCTTGAACAATGGCATCCATGGATGGCCTCTCAAAAGGAGACTCATGGGAGCAAAGCAAAGCTATCTTTGCCAGTTTAGCTGCTTCATATTCAAAGTATCTTCCTTGGAGATTTGGGTCCATAAATTCTTGGAACTTGGAGGACTCTGCAGCAAGCCTTATTGAGCTTGTGATCTCGTGCTTCCCTGAAAGGATTTGGAAAAGCAGCACGCCAAAAGCATAAACATCGCTTGTCTCGGCAAACCGGCCAGTGGTGGCGTATTCAGGCGCCAAGTAACCCTTTGCTGCACTACCCTTGAGCGCGGAGAAGATAATATCATTAGTAAGAAGCTTGTGCATGCCAGAATCTGCTAGCAATGGATTGTACCGCTGATCAATTAGTACTTTGTCAGCTGAGATGTTTTGGTGAACCAAAACGGGCTTGTTTGCTTTGTATGCATGTAAATATGCCATACCTGATCAAGAAAACAAGGTTTAGTATATAGACCTCAAATAGAAAGCATAAGAAAGTACTTTGAATTACATTATAGGAAGGTAATTTAATAAAGGGTAGAATAAATGGGTAACCTTTAGCAATCCCTTTCACAATAGAAACTCTAGTTGACCATTCAAGGACTTCTCCACCTCCTTCCTTAACATCAAGGAAGCGTGAAAGGTTTCCATTAGGAACAAAATCATAAATCAGAAAGCATTCACCTCGTCCTCTTGAACAACAAAATCCTCTCAACCTCACTACATTATCATTCCTCAGTGAGGTCAACATGTGCAACCCCTTCATAAACTCAGCTTCATCTGCCTTGCAACTTGTTTTGCTGATGCTCTTCACAGCAACAACGGATCCATCTCTTAAAACTCCTCTATATGTTGCACTAAAGCTATTCTTACCCAACAGATTCAACTCAGAGAAATACTGAGTAGCTGACTCCACTTCCTCCAAGTTGAACCTCAAACTCTGAAATATATCTTGGCTATACCCATTGAAATTCCTACTATCAGCCAAAGGGTCCCATCCAGTAGAGTACTCAAGACTGACCAAAGGAGATCCATTTTTCCTATATGCTCCAATGGCTTCATCAGTGCTTAGATGACTGTCACTGATATGAAAAGAATCTCCAAGCTTTTGTTTCCTTCGACGATATATTGCGAATGTCAAAACACCAATTGCACACAGTGCAATTATAACCACAAATATGCCAACAGTAACTGATGTGGATTGACTGGATTTTGATGAATTAAGGCACTGAGTTCCCCTGCAAGGTAACTTCACATTAGCAGTTTCTGGGATATCTCTTGTGGCTGCTCCATAAGGTTCAGGTCTGCTAGGATTGACACGATCCGAAGCATTGCAAGCTTTCAGTGATGAAAACCCAACTCCACATAACCCCAAATTGTATTCATACAGAAATCCATCATCTAGTCTCTTAAGAGCTTCATTGAACCAAGAAAATGCAAATAAACACATTTCAGATAAGCAAGCATATTACTAAAGAAATGGAAAGAACCAAGAAGATTAAACAATAACATCATTATTACCAGGAGGTACATTCCCAGAAAGGGTATTGTTGTGAACATCCAAAACCTTCAGTGAAAGAGCATCGGCTAGGCTAGTGGGAATGGAACCAAAGAGATTATTAGAACTCAAATCTAGTCTCACCAGCATACCCAAATCACCTAGATTAGCAGGGATGGCACCGGTTAAATTGTTTGACTGCAAAGCAACAACTCTCAGCTTTTCCAAAGCACCAAGCTGTGTAGGAATGCTTCCTGTCAACTGATTATAACAAAGCTGCAAAACTGCAAATCAAGTGACAAGGGAAAAGTAAGCACAATGCCAAGTATGAATCACCAATAGGACACTATTACGAATCAAAGCTAAAGATATCAATAGGAAGAAGCCAAATACTGGGTAGCGACTTCAGTTTTTGAACAAATACTAAATAAAGAGAAACAATCAAAAGAACTAAAAAACTTATCTTTCTATCTTACTATTGGTGCAAAGTTTGTCAAAATATACAGGATTCAGAAGCCAACGTTCAACAATATTAAAAAAAGAAAACTATTTTGAAACATGCAAGAGAGCTCAATGCTCACCATTTAAGGGAATATAGCAATAGAAATGGCACAACTAATAAACAAAACCAAGCTCAAGCCTTCAGTGAAACCCATCACCAAACAGCATTTAAGTACACAAAAAACAAAAAAGAAACAAACTTTTAATACGTCAATTTTTTTTTTTAAACAAAAACAAAGACAGAATCATAGAAGTTTCAATCTTGTCCAACAAATCACAACTACAAACCTTGCAAGTTCTCCATGCTGGCGATCTCAGGAGGGATTTCCCCGGACAGATTATTCACATTCAAATACAAATCAACAAGCTCAGTCAAGTTTCCAATCTCTCTTGGTATCTCTCCATACAAAGAGTTATAATGCAAGTAGAGTCCAGTTAAGTGCTTGAGGCCAGCAATGGCTGGTGAAAGCTTCCCTAAGAGGCCCTTTCCCTGCAGAGAAACATTTGCCACCTGACCCTTCTCATTGCATGCTATTCCTTCGAAAGATCCATCACATGGATCACCATTGATACTCCAAGAGGGTAGATAAAGACTCTCTGGGTCCAAACTGGTCTTCATATCCATCAGTGCTCTTAATTCTCCATTCCCACACACACATGTTGGGTTTGAGAGCAAAAACACAAGAGTAAACAAAAGTAGGAGTACTGAAAACCCCATTTTCAGTTCAAAAAAGGCTTAGGATTCAACAAGTTCTGGACTTTTGGTTTTTGAAAAGAGAAGCTATGTAATGTAACGCTCTATGTTTCCGTGTAAAAGGAAAGAGAGAGTTGGAGAAGGAAGTGGAAGAGGCACAGACAAGACAAGTGAAGTAGTGAAGAGGTGTACAGGTCAAGTCATAAATCAAAAGGCAGTTAAAAGTGGGGTGTTCGTGGAATGTTGGGACACTTGCAAAAACTCAACTCACCATTTTCTCTTGTACCTCACTCATGCGTTATAAACTTATAGAACACTTTATATTTCATATCATAACGTAAGTTATTACTATTAAGTTAACACTTTAATCATGTTAAAATAATTTTTAAATGATTGGCATTATCGACATAATTATTGTTTCCTTGCGAAATGTAAGATGAATGTAAGATACACTGCCAAAATGGGATAGTGAATCTAGAAAGTGGTAAACAATATGAAAATAAATCATCAAGAAGAAAAAGGGGTAAAGGTTTCTTTCTTTCTTCTTTGTGGGGTTGTTGTCTTATGGTGTTTATGTGCTTTTTCCTTTTAGAAAAATTCATTTCCATGACTCTAATTGTTTTTACAGCTTTAAATTTCCAATATTCAGCAGATGGTATACTTAAAAAAAAAACATTTATTCACAAATACTTATAACTAATTTTTATTCAGAACTCGCGGTATAACTAATTATTCATGCATACACATATGTTGCTCAGTCATTCCTTGAGCATTAGAATACATTGCAACAATGTGTGTGTAATTGATTAATGTTTATTATTGTTAGTAGCATCGGTAGTAATTATATATTTTTAGCAATGTTATAATATATCCTGTTGCTTTTATTATTTCAAACGTTAGTAAGAAACAAACTTTGAGTGTATTTGATTATAGATAAATATGAGAAGAAAAAAAAAGGAGAGAAATTTTCATATTATATGTAGATTTTACAACTTTTAATTTAAATATTTCTTCTAATTTTATTTTTTCTTCTACACAATCAAATTCACCATGAATGGGGATATTGGAAAGTAATTATCCTTCCTTTCCATTTATTTGTGGTCAAAATTTTCTTCCACATTTAATTTCAAGTAGCAAAACTAGTATATCAGATACGTTAATATAACATGGATATAAAACCACAAGACAACGAAAAATATAAGAATAATGTAAATCAATTTATAAATAATATGTGTTCTGGAATTATTACATTTTACGTGTTCAAATTTGAAAATTTCAACTGTTTTAGTTTTTTTTTTTTTTTCCAACAATGTGTCAATAATGCTATAATAGGCAGGGAAATTAATTTGTCTGCTTTATAGGTCCCACCATTTGTGATATCAGCGCTACGTCTGCCACGTGGACAGTTAGGAGCAGGTGAGGCACGCGCGTAGCGCGTGGCTATGGCAAATGGAATGCTTTTCAAAATTCAAATTTCCTGTTATCCAGTCTACAGTAACTAAGCTGAAACATACCCTCTGGTTCTCCACTTCATTATTATTGCAAATAAAATAATCCTTTTTATTATAAAAAATAAATAAAAACTTTATCCCTTGAATTTGAATTCAAACATTATAACAATAATATGAATAAAAAACATTATAACAATAATAATGATAATCTCTTTTTTATTTTTATTATCAAAATTTAAAATTATTTATCTTACCTTCTAAAATGAGTTTGAGAATATTTCCATCTGACACCCCTCTACTATTTCCCGTCGTTGCTGCCGAATAATTCTTACTTCTTTATTCACTAGTTTTATTTCAATTTAACCTATTATTTCATGTTTATCTGCAACAAAATCATTTTATTTCATTAAAATATTTAAATTGTAATACTATACTTTTGAAAAATATTTATCTTGAAAGATAAACTTTATCACCCTTCAACTCATTTAGCTAGTATAAACAAATTTCTAACGGTATAGAAAAAAAAATTTGGAGACTTTTATTTTTTTAATGTGTGGTGTTGTTTATAAGTAATTTAAATACCATATTCTTAATCTTAAATTTTTAAAAAATAAGTTAAATATTTATATTGTTAATTTTTTATTTTTATTTCATCTTTTAAAAATTTTAAAATCATGAAATAAGTAAAAATTATTTGGTAGTTATACTGAGACTTTTTTTTATAGAATATCCTGAGACATATTTAAAAACAACTTAAGAAATATATATATATATATATATATAATAAAACAATTTAGAATATTATATTTTATAGTAGTATCTAAAAAAACAACCTTTTAGTTAAAAAAATTATGTGATTTATTTTTTTCTTAAAGAAAATGTTATAATCCATGTTAAAAAGGTTAAATTACCGATAATCGTTACAGTTGAACAAATTTTATATTTTAATCCCTATAATTAAAATCATTCGTTTTAAATTTTAATCGCTGTACAAACACTTTTAGACTTTTGGTTATGATTTGGTTCCTGTAGTTTAAAAAAAAGTTGACATCATTGACAAGCTTGATGTGTCACCAACATACTTCTTTCTTCATTTTAATCCTGTTTGTGTAAAACGTTTGAAACATGAAAGATGTGATCTAATTTATTTTCTGGATCACATAATGCTTGCACCCTCACTTGCGATATGTGATAGAAAAAATAATAAAATTTCGTATTCAAATTTTATAGAAAAAAATATAATTAGAAGATAAAATTTATTAAAGATAGTCAATCATGTCTTTTAGCGAAAAATAATCATTTACCAAATGGGTGAATACTTTCCAATTATATAATATGATAACCCAAAAAAATTGATTAAAAAATTAAATAGTAAAAGTATTATTTATATTTTTGGAGAATAAAAGTATTATTTATCTGGAACAGAGGAAAGAAAAAATGTATTATTTAAAATACTATCGATATAACATGATTTTAATATATCTTTAACATCTTTTGTTAAGAATTATTATTTTTTAATTTTTTTTACTAGGGTTAGTATCACCTTATTATTTTAAAATTTTGAACCATTACCATTTATAAATTTATAAATATTATAATAATAAAAAAAAAAAAAAGATTCAACAGGAATTTGGCCTAATGAGAGTGTTAGGTCTGAAAGACTTCCGAAACATGGACAAAAATATTCCATACGAAGGTCTTTAGCTTAGTTTTGCCAAAATATGTCCTTAAGTAGGAGTGTACCCATATCGCTCAAACTCCTGGTTTAAAGTTTTCCCTCTCCACGGTTTAATGAAGTATATATACAAGAATTACACTTATTAGTTTGAACAAGTAGTAACTGTCAAATTAGTTGAACCAATTAATTTTCCAGACAGAGAACTGGACCACGCATACATAATTTATTGTGTGTGGACATAGACGTTATACAAGTTATGGGGGACTATGAAAGTTCATTGGAAAAAATATTAAATGTTATCCACTTTTAATTATTTTTTTATCTTTTTTTCTCTTTAATTTCACGATAAACGAATAAAATAATCAATAATGAAGTAAAAGTAAGTATATGACTAATATAATCATAATAATAATCTTAAAATTTTAAAACAACCAATAAATAAAAAATTCTAAAAAAAAAAATATGTAGTACTTAAGAAGGAAGTGAAACAATACACTGGTTGTTCTGTTCTCATCAACTATTGAACCTGTGATTTACTACTATTAAACTGAAGTAAATACGGCAAGCAAGTTGTGTTTGCTCTATAAATCCCCTGAAACACAACAAAAGAAGCTACTTGGGGAAAACCATACTCACCCTACACTATAATGATAATCATCTGGTTAATGTAAAAAGATTTTACTCAAAAGGAGCATTCTATGTCATTACCAATATGCATGAGTAAATTATTATAACTAGGCCAGTTCCTTTCCTCTTTTTTATTATTATAGACAGGACAGATTCCCATTCCCCTACAGGCTACAAACTCAGATAACAAATAGTAATGTTTTTGTGAAGCCTGCATTGCATTGGAAACTCTTTTTGTGTCTCCATGGCTTGTTTGGTTTCAGTTTCAAATTTGGGTAATTGAGAAAGTTACCACTCTCCCCCAAAAAGGGACGTTTGGCACAGTATTTAATACTCCATATTGAACAGAACAGTGATGCTTTTGAGGCAATAGCTTGGTGGTGTCTTAGCTCGGTCCCATCCAAATTTTAGACCGAGGGGATATCTACTGGTTTCGTGCATGCAACCTTGCTATTTTTTTCTGTAAACAGAAATTAGTGCCTTAGTTTTGTAAATAAAATTATAACATAATCCATATAACACTTTTTCTCTATCTCTTTTTATTATATTATTACTCATTTTATTTTTATCTTACTTGTATATAGTAGTTATTATTTATTATATTAATATAATTTCTCTAATAAATCAGAGTTTTGTGTTATTGAATTTTCAATGCTTTGCAAGATATATTCCTCAGTGCTTTTTCCCAAACTTCACATGCTTTGGACTCTGGAGAAGCACTAGGCAATAGGCATCTCTTACACGAATATAATGCCATGTACGACTTTTTACTCACTTTCCATTAAAAGGAAGGCGGAATGATAATTGACAGTCCATGCTTTCACATTATGAGAAGAATAAAGTTTTACCCACTATTTTTTTCATTTACCTTTTAAAAGTGAAAAATTAAATTATTAAGTTAAAAATTATTTGATTCAACCTGAAATGTATATTTTATTAGGATGGGAAGTAAAATAATACAAAATAATATTTTTTTAAAGAGATGAAAATAAAAAGGAAAAGCATAAAAAATTGCTTATTCAAATGAGTGAGAAATTAGTAAAATAATCAAAGTTTTTAGACTAAAATTAAATTAAATTAAACTCAAAAATCAATCATTTTTTAATTTTTTTCTTAATATACAAATATTTACTATTTATTATATTATAAAATATTATTTAGGTTTAAAAAACTAAAACAAAATATAAATAAAATTACTTTTTTCCTGCTATTTATTTATTTTGTTCAATTTCATTCTATTGTTAATTAAAGAATCAATTAGGTCAAGTTATTTTTAAAAAAGCTTCTATATAATCATTTTTTGTGTAATTTCATTGGAACTCTTTTAAAAATAATGGAAATCTGATTGAATCTTTAACTAATAGTTGAACAAAATTAAATTAAATAAACAAATAGTGGAACAAAAAATAGTTAAGCAAAAAAATAAAAAATAAAAACCTACTTTGTTAATTAACTAACTCATTTAAATGCATGTTTGTGCGAGTTAACTTGTTTTATTCACGGGTTTACTTGGATGTTGTTTGTATTAACTTTAAAAAATAATTATTTATTAAAAAGAAAGTTTAATGTGCTTGAGGTATTTGGATGTTAGATATTTAATATTTGGTTAAACCACATAAAGTATTTAAATATTTATTTGTAGATTGATTTAGAAGACATTGAATCTTTCAAATTAAACTTTATTTGATATTTATAGTATAGATTTTTTTAAGAAATCCCTTACTTAATATTTATTTAGTATTTTATCAGTATAATGTCCACAAAACCATATTATCTATTGAAACTAATTTCAAAAACTACTTTACATAATTTTTTTAACATAATCACTATTTACTGTAATAATTTTTTAAAGCAGGTTTATGAATTTACCTATCATCAACCCGTTTTCTCCACAAATTTAATGGAATAAGTCAAAATGGATTGGTAGATTAAAAACTTCAATCTATATTGAGAGGGAAAAAATAGAGTTAAATAGGTTAACCCTTAGCCAAAAGCCTAACTCATTTTTCTCACCCCGGAAACATGGCAACACAATGAAGTCGATTTCAAGGTCATGTGGCAAAAAATTATTCCCCACCCCACCAGACCACCTATACGTACCTTTTTTGTCATTTGTATTCGGTTGTATTCAAGCAACCTACTACTAACATACGTAGTAGTAGTCATGAGGTTATTAGTATTTACTATTTAGTAGATTTCACCGTGATGGCATCTGCTATTTCATTTCCATCCTCCATGTGATTTAAAATTAATTTATGATAAATCCTACTGTCTAATTTAATTAGTTAAATAAAGTATGAATTATTATAAATTCTTTTTGATATTTGTTGTTTTTGGTTATTATATACAGATAAAAAAAAAGTAAATCCTACATCATATCACTGGACAAGCTATATGTGAAAAATCATGCTCATGCACCTCCGATTAAATGCACAATGTGGGTAGTTGGTTGGCTATTTTAGTTTGCTTGAAGCACAATAAGCTGCATAACTAAAACCAACAAAAGTGTTCGTTGGAGAAGTAATTAATTTCACTATTTTGGACGCTTTCCTTTGTCTTGGAGGGCATTTGCATGTGTAGGTGGTGAATGCTGAATATATACCACGCACTTATAATGCGTATGCCGTGGCTGGCTCTATTGGGAAATTTAGGATACGATGACTTGGGGTCAACATCAACATGAAAAGCATCTCCTTTTGATAGAAATATATATGCAGAAAACCCAGAGGACCAAGCCACTGACTTAATGCCCCAGAAAACAAGTGAGAAAAAGAAAGGATGAAGAGGGAAAACAAGTAAACAACCTAGATGGCAACCATAAAGTTCCAATGATGGGGATGGGACCAAAAACCCAACTACAACTACCCACTCATCATAAGGTTTAATCAAATATCATGCTAAAAAAATCAATTCCTCGTTCTTCTATTTAATTAACTTAATTCTAAGATAATCTAAGCAATTAAACTTTAGAAACTGAACTCTCTGAAAAGCCTCACAGGTTTAATTTATCAGATTATACGTTAGCTTCAAGAGAAATAAAGGAATTGATCAACAGACTTATATAGCCTTAGTTTTACTTATTTTTTCATCCCATTAATACTCAAAATGTTTATGGCAGACATTTGTTTATTCAACATGTTAATAGTTTTTTCAAATGCACTGTGCATGTCGTATGTCGAGAATATTGAAAGGAAAAACAAGATGTCATGTTAAAGGATTTTAGAGATTGAAATAAAACATGTCAATTATATCTAACCGGTTGGTTGGGCGCATTACACATGTATAAGGATGGAGGCTAGGCAAGGTGGTTGATTGACCAACAAATGACTTTGTTCAGTAAAATTTTGAAAATAAGATATATAAGTCGACTGTTCCACCTTTATTCAAAGCCTAACATTAATTCAAATCGTGCATCGATGAGTTCTCAGCTTTTTATTCTTCATTCAAATTGATGGATGGTTGGTAGCCACCGCCAACTTGTATTACAAGCACAAGTGTCAAAATGGATTAACTCATTAAACAACTAGATGTGAAGATTTGTCATTTGAGTTGGAATAAAATTAAGATCCAATATTAACTTTAGCTTGTTTAAATTTAAAATAAGTAACTTTAAAATAAATTTTTTTAAAAAATATTTTTTTAAGAAACAAATAAAATTTATTTCTCAATTAAGTAGAAAATAATTTTTTTAAACATAAACTATTTAGATAAACACATTAAAAAATAAAAAATAATGTTATTTATTTTATTAAAATAAATATTTTTTTAAAAATAAATTTAAACAAACTCACCCTTAATCAATCTCATTCAAAATCGGTTAATCTATGCATGCTATTGTATTATCATAATGGGTTGGGCTGATTATTTGCCCAAAGTTTTCTATTTTTTATTATTATTTGAATTTATTTATTCTGTAATGATTTTTTGCTGAATGATTGCTTGTTAAGGGTTAAGAATTGAAAGAAAGAAAAAGTAGCAGCAGAATACAATCCCTAACAAATACTTTCCATCCTCTCCCTGATCTCCCCTGCCATAGACAAAAAAATCTTATTTATTTAAACTGATTTTTTTTAATAAAACGTCAGAGCTAAGGATAGAAGACATTGGTGTGTTACATACATATCAATTTTAATTTTGTTGATGTAACTGTTAAATAAATAAATAAAGAGATCATCTGGGTCATGATGTTGCTTGCACACCAGACTGCATAATGCCATGCCTTCAGGTTTTGGAAGGTGAAGCTTACTGTCTTCTATTTGCGTTAAAATTTGTCAGCTCTCTTGGATCGGAGAATGTTCACTTTGAGATGGATTGCGAAGGGTTGTTGACAAGATTCATTCAGCAACCGAAGAATTTTCAGAGAAGTGTAAAGTTTTTATTAGTATAAGAGATAGACAACTTTAGAAAGGAAAACATTCGACTTCATGTCACTAATGACTAAACAATTTTCTGTTTGCTATCAATTTCAACATCACGTTCAAGAATGCCTCGCTAAAAATCCTTTGCTTATTATAGAAGATAACTGGTTGCCCAAATTAAATTCGTATTATGTGTACTCTTGGTTCGTTAATAAATTTAGCTTGATTGTTAATCCCACTTGTTGCTTTTACTACATATCTCTTCTTGTTCTCTCTGTTTTACTTGAGGAAGAAACAATGAAGAAAAACAGAACATTATGATAGAACAAAATATGGGAGCAAGAGTGGTTGGTTACCTCATTGAACTGATAGTGAAACTCCAATTGTGAATTTATCTCAGTTCATATTTAATTATGGGTTAACGCAAAAATAAACGAAGTTATAATTTAAACTTTTCTGACTTTTCAAGTTTTATAATAGTTTTAACAAGGTCGGGCTTTTCCTCTGATTTAGGTCAACTAAGAAACCCTTGTGATTTTCTGCAATCAAAAGATATCATCATGCTATTAAAAGAATTCAAGTAATGTAAATTATTAACTTCCAAATTTAAAATCAATTTCTATTTGGACTTTGTAGCATGAATTCATTTGGAACCATGATCAAGTTGGCTGCAAATTTTGGAAGAACTTCGTAATTAAGGTCAAATTGTAGTTGATGTGACTCAGGCTCTATAAATTAAGAGTAAGTTGGCTTCCAAGGAATAAAGTAAAATGCCTCTAGTCTTATATAGTGAGATGTATTGTACATTTAAGAGTGGAGAAGAACATAAAGATGATTGATTTACAGAGTTGGAGCCCTCTCAGCGGAGCCAGCAATCACAGTGAGCAAGCTGTTACCAAAAGGGTCACTGAGATGTTTTGCTAAGTTCTCAACTGGACCTTCTCCAGTGACATAAGCTTGGAAGTAGAAACCAAGCATTGCAAACATAGCAAGTCTACCATTCTTAATTTCCTTCACCTTTAGAAGTGCAGCTTGATCTGGATCCTTTGCTAGACCCAATGGGTCAAATGGACCACCTGGATGAAGCTTGTCTTCCAAATCCTATAAGGAATAGGTCACTTTCAGTAAATCAACTGATGAATTTCTGTTAAAATGTATGAATAGGGTGGTAATATGCATTTCCATCATGCACTTAACTGACTGAAGTATGAATAAGAGAGTCCGTTTGAAAAAATAATAACATTCCCTTAGTAACAAAAATGTTACATACCAGGCCATTAATTATTCTGTAGTACTCAGCACCACCCAAAAGAACTATCTCAGCAACAACAGCAACAATAAGATTGATGGGGATGGGTTTCCCGAAGTAGTTCAACGTACCCCCATCAAGAAGCAAAGCTCCGGTCTGCATTGATTCCATGGAGAAGATCAGCTCAATGTAAACAACACAATCACCAATTTGCAATCAAGGCCGTTTTAAAATATGCTACGTGCTGACTGCTAAATGAAAAGCCTCTATTGAAAATTAAAATAGATTATTAGTTATCCAATAATCATAATTAATTTAAGACACGGTAAACAAAAAATGAATGCAAAAAATGGAATATGACATAGGTAAAATAAATGGCAAGGATGCTCAATCTGAAGGCAATAGAATGGTATTTGTTCATGGCCCTAACTCGAGTAAATTGGAGTTGTTTTGCTCATGGCAGAGAGAATAAGGGTCTTGTTTTGCAACTGCTCACAGAAGTGCTTCTAGCAGGCTGCAGCTTAGCATCAGGGCAACCTTTTTTTTTTTTTTCTTTTCAATTTTACAGTTTGTTAAGGCAAGGTGAAGTTTGGAAAATGTTTTAAGACCCAACAAAATTGTGCACAACATTTGATTTCCTAGTGAACCAAAAGAGTAGTGAATCAGTGACTAATTGAACTAATATAACAAACATAATTTTCCCATGTCCAACAGCTTCCATTTTAATTACCTCCTACCCAAAAGGAACAAGTAAAGAAAAAAGAGGAAGCATCTTATCAATTACGATTAAAAGATATTAAGCATATTTTTGGTTTCGAGCAAGTGAATTTCACCCAAGGAAGGAAGCACCAACAAGATGTACATGTTAAATTGAGGTATTCCTTTCCCTGACCATCTTTCAACCACTTTGCAGCAGATAGTATGTATAAGAAGTTAGAAATACCAAATATATGTATAATTGCAAAATTTATTTGCATAAAACTTAGCTTAGAACTGTGTTATGAGGTATTTCTAAATACTTAATTTGTTGAGTCATAAAATCAGTGTATTAATGAATTTAACAGGGGTGCAATTGACAGATCTTGCAAACCTTGAACCAAACAGCCTCAGGACCACAGTTAGCTCCGTATTTGTTAAAGACCTCAGGAATGATGAATCCAGCAGCACCAAGCATTGCCCATCTGGCATGAATCAACTCAAACGCCTGGTATCTGCATCACATCATCAGACAATCTAACATAAGCATATGGTGAAGAAACTCAGCATTTCAGTGTATATATAGATATCTAACTTTCTGAGTGTACATACTTGGCGAAGTCCTCTGGCTTCTTGCTAAGACCAAACGGGTCATAACCATAACTGCAGGCATGCAGATCAACAAATTAAACAAAGCAAGACGAATTGAACGCTATAAACATTCAGTAATATCAAGTTTTCAATAGTTCACATGTCAATGAGAGTTGTAGCATGAAAGAAAAGGAAACTAGAGAGATGAAAACACATACTCTCCAGGCACTTCTCCGGTCAAGTACTCGGGGATCTCTGATCGGTCCAAGAGACCCTCAGGCAAGAAGATCCTTCTGTCAGGACCTGCCACCAATTGAAAGCAAAAGGTCAACAAATTACGACATTCAAATCCTCCTACTATAATACCCCGTGCTCATACTTTCAGAAGAATTGAACCTCTTGACATCTACATAATACCCTGCATCAGTTTCTGTCTTTATTTAAGCCATTAGGCATGGACTATTAAGTTGAACCTAACTCAGATACAACATGCACAATTGCTACCCTTTTGGACACTATCTACCATCAACTCGTCTGTATTTGGATAAGCATTTGCAAAATTTTATTATGAATGAAGCTGATTTTGATTAAAATTGATTTTAAAGTGATGCATTTAGTTTGAATGAAACTTAGTAAACTTCTTTTTCTTTTTTTATATCTAACTTGAAGTTATCTAAAAGTTATTTCAGCTCAAAATTAATTCTAGACACAATCAATTTCTCACTCTGAAACTAAACATGCGAGCATTTACTTAAAATCATGATTCTGGATAATCTAACATGAATCCAAACACTCTATTCATTGTTAAGAAAAGAAAACGAGAATGTGTAGAAACAGATGGCCATTGGAGTTGGGAGAGAGACTCACCATACCACTTGGCGAGTTCATCATTGGCGGGGGATACAGCAGCAGGCTTTTTCTTTGGAGGAGGTGGTGCTGCCTTCTTCTTGGAGAAAAGCGCGACGGTCTTGAAGGTAGCAGGTGTAGATAGACGGTGATGGAGCAGACCTGGTGGCGCCTCTCAGGCTCAAGGCGTTTCCAAGCATTTCTGGCATAGCTGCGGTGGAAGCCGCCAGGGAAGCCATGTTGTTTTCGAAACTTAGCTTGTGTTAATTGTTGATGGATGGAGGATGGAAAGGTGAGAACGAAGAGGAAGATACTATATGCATGGTTTGGTGGATGTGCACGTCCCACGTGGGATTCATGATCCTCAACTCTCATTGGTTTGCATGCAACAATGTGTAATCCAATGCAATAATGTGATTGGATTTACCCTCACACGTGGAAGATCATAGAGCTCACGTGTGCTGCTCCTGGGCGTCTATTATGTTTGGATAATGTGGTTTATCCTATATATTATATTATATACCTATGTTTTTTCATGTTGCACATATTTTTATTTATTTTTATCGTGATACTAGTATGATATAATTTTTTTTAATCAAGATATTGATATGAAATAATCTCTGTTAAAAATACTGATTAATTCTTGTAGAGTCCGTGAGTATTCATATCTAAAATAAATATTTTTTTGAATACAATTTATTTTATATTTAAAAAACTAATAAAAATTTAAATCTAAATTATTTAATTAAAAATACACCTGATTATCATTTATTTTAACCGTTATTGATAATATAACACATTTATTTTGTGACAAGGATTCATCCGGTCCAGGCTCTTCATTACTAAATTTCTTCCTATTACCACTACAGCTCTACACAACATAACATCGTAACACTCACGTGACTTTAGTATACACAATGCACAAAAGACAGTATGGACCCAAGCTTATGGAAAAAAGAATAAAGAATAAAACAAAGTATGAAATTGTGCAAACTAATATATTTCTAATGAATTAGTAATATTATACCTAAATCTATTTAATCACATAAATGCGAACTAAAATGGCTAAACAAACATCTTAAGTTGAGGAAAGATAAGATGATTGCCTAAAATGCACCTAAAAGCTAAGTATTCACATGTACATTATAAAAAAGTATTCACATGTATCCGTAGATATTTGTTAAAATATAATTTTTCTAACAATAAATAAATTTAGAAATAACAATTTTGAAACGTTTATTTATATAAAAAATAAATAACTTTGAAACATATATTTATACTAATAATAAACTAAAGCATCATAACATTAATATAATTAAGGATATTTAAGGGTACACCTTAAGATAGCTTAATTACTATCTGCTGGTCCTCTGTACCCTTTAAATAATTAGGTAGAAAAAAATTATTCATTTTATTTATAATTACCTATTAAAAATGTTTGGTGGAGTTTGGATTTACTTCTCATATAGTAAAACTTATTATGTTTTGGGTGGAATCTTCGTTACTTTCATTTTGTGAAATGGAACTAGAAGGGGGTTCCTTCAAGGGAACTCATTATCTCTGTATTTATTTGTAATTTGTATGGAAAAATTAGGATAAATTTATAATAGTCGATTAATTTTTTAAAATCCTATAAAATAAATAGATTTTGAAATACTGAAGTCATATTTTAGATCATGACTTCAAACATTTTATATATATTTTTTAAAAAAATACTGAAATTGTATTTTGTATCACGACTTCAAGCATTTTATATAATTTTAAAAAAATTACTGAAGTTAGTGAACTAAAACACGACTACAGTATTTTTTAAATTATGACCTTCTAAACTCGTGTTTTAAATTTTTTTTATATGAAATCATATTTTAAACTACGACTTATTCATAGCATGTAATATTTTTAAAATCTATGCAATGTAATTTTTTTAAAAAAATTAACCCACTTCTATAAATTTGCCAAAAATTAGCTTTGATGATTACTCAAGCTACTAATGAAGGAACTTGGAAGCCTGTTAAATTTATCCTCAGGGGCCTCATATTACTATATGTTCTTTGCAGATGATGCTTCTCTTCACTAAAGCAAAGGCTTCTCAGGTTAGAAATATTGTTTCTGTTCTGGATAATTTTTGTAAAATGTCTGGTCTGAAAGTTAACATGTCCAAATCTCGTGTTCTAGAGGGGTTCCAACTTCCAAAAGAAGAATTATGATAGGGTTCTAGAGGGCTTTACAATCAGGATAGGGAATGGTGCTTCCAGAGTCTGGTATGATAATTGGTTAGGAAAAGGTCCCTTATGTTTGAAAGTGTCGTATGTGGACATCCAGGATAGGGATATTCGGATTATTGATCTGATCCAGGATGGAAAATGGAATCTAAATTTATTAGCCCCTCCTCTAAATGATGAAATTAACAGATTGTTCCTTCAACCTCCCCTATAACTCATCCAGAGGTCCCTAATTCCTTTGGTTGGGCTGGCAGTAGGAATGCTCTTTTCTTTGTTCACTCTGCTTATGTTTAGCTACCAATACAGATGTTTCAATATACTTCCTCCAGTTGAACTTCAATTGGATTTGGAAGTTGAAGATTCCTCAGAGTGTGAAAGTGTTTTTATGGCAGATTTGACATCGATCTTTACCTGTCCTTTCTGAGCTGAACTATAGAAATAACATTTCTTCTTATACCTATCCGAGATGCTTACTGCACCAGGAAGATGTGATTCATTGCTTGCTATTACGTCTAGGGTTGAAACAAGTTTTTATCTCCTTAAACTGAGCTTTCAACTTCCTAATTCTCATAATCGATTCAGAACTTACATTATGGAAAATTTTGAACATTATGGTGTTCTTTTCCTTGTAACTATCTAGAAAGCTAGATGTAAGTTTATCTTTGAAGGTGCACCTTTTAGTCCGCATGCCATAGCCTCATAGCACTAAACATTTAAAAAGCCTTTTATTTAGAGGCATTTAACTCTAATTCTTAGCATTTAGTTTGTTGGAGACCTCCTATTCAGGGTTCAGTGGCTATAAATGTGGATGAGAGTGTTTGTGGTGATCTTAAAAGAGTTGGATTTGGTTGTCTTATACGTGATTCTTTGGGTAATTGGCCTCATGGATTTGCTGGTCATATTCATGGAGATGAGATAGTTCAAGCTAAACATTATTTGTTGCATTCAAGATCGTTATGTAGACAATGGGTGGTGTCTTTGCATCATACTTTTAAGAGAAGGAAATTCGTGTGCAGCAGATCATTTAGCCAAGTTTCCCTTTGCTTATGGCGGATGCTATAGGAGTGCTTTTCATTCGTGTTTTTTTTTTTTTTTTTTTTTTTTTTTTTTTTTTTTTTTTTCC
>PYAF01005373.1:663662-680243 GCA_007407185.1 Glycine tomentella | reverse complement strand
GGGGGGGGGGGGGTTTGAGCATGACAAGTGTGCACTGAATTCTATTATGCATTTTCACTAATATTTGTAACTGTCTGTCTCTTTTAACCTTGCTTTATGTTCTGCATAAGTAATTCTGTAGAAAAGGCTTGAAACTGAATCCTATTTTATGGTGTAAAAGAGCTTTCATTGACATTTAATTTTCAAAAGTATCCTTTTGAAAATTATATCACCCGAGTTGCAATAAGCATTTAGTAGATTAATATTTGATGTTAAAGATTTACTTGATTTGTGGAGCCGTGAGTCATTGTGCAATATAATCAACTGTAATATTCAAAATTCACCTCCATTTGCTTTATCAGATTGGCGGAATAGAAAGTGTTACTCTGGGAGATGCAGAAGCCAGAGCCAGAAATTCTCAGAAGACAATTCTTGAGAGGAAAGCACCTCCAACATTTGATTTCTTAATTGAGATGAGAGATAGACATTACTGGCTTACACATCAGGTATGTTAATTGAGCATATATTACTACAATAGTAACTATAGTCTTACTTATCCCACTCGGTGCAGTCAGTTATATGGATCATGCGACAACATTGGACACAGTAAAAAACTAAATTATTAGGGATATTTATTATTCAACATGAGTCCCCTTCTAATAATTTCTTCCATTTTTTTTTTTTTTACACACACACATGTATATCTCCCTCTACCCGTTCTCATGGTACTAAAAATAATGTGACTACTTTCCTTTCTGGTTCATTTTATGGTCTTATTACCCATGTCCAAACTATGTTAACCAATTTTCTTTGAAGCCTTTTTTTTCCACTTTATACCTAGCCTGTATCTTGTGCATGCCATCTTCATTAATTTTCCATCATTTGGAATTTTGATCATAGATACTTGAGCCTAGAAATCGGTGGTTTAAAATCTTCTCTAATTTTTACTTTTAAGTCATTTTCCTCTTGTTTTTCATTAAAATCATAATGCATATATCTTGTCTTACTCCTACTCAAGCGAAAATCCTTTGATTCCAATGTTTGTCTCCAAAGCTCAAGTTTAGAGTTAACCTCTTTTGATTTCTCAATCAAAATTATATCATCTACAAAAGAATATGCATTTGTGGATAATGTTTTATATTCTCCTGGTAATGTTGGAAATACTATCCCTAGTACTTGAAAAATGTTGCGCAAGTGATTTATCTGAGAGACAAAATGGGTTCACTCCTTCCTATTACACCTTTCATTGCTACAAGATCCCAGCAATTGTGTGATAGATCACAGATGACATATTCCTTTACATTTTAGTGGCAAGTTATTTCAAAATCATGTTTTAAAACAATTTTATTTGAAGCTTTTCTTTCTTCGTACTAGTTTATATAAAGTCATTTTTGTTATTCATTTTAACTTTTCAGAATAAATTACTATATTATCCAGCCATTTGAATATGAAATTCACATAACACAATAAATGTACTAAAATTCATGAAAGAAAAGGTACTTCATCAATATTAGGCCACTTAGAAGGAGGTATAGATGTTATTGGTTCAAAGCTCAATGTGAATTTGAATCACGTGCCTCATTATTTAGTGTTGTTGTTTTATTGATAATTTGTTTTTTGTTAATGACAATTACTCGAGCAGAATTATATGGGCCAATTAAAGGGCCAGGTAGGCTAGTTTTTCTGTTAATCATTAAAGGCATTGATAAGCTAAAATGTGAGTTGGTTTTAATTATAACTTCTTTATATCTTGTTTTCCTTTTGCAGACTGACAAAAGTGTAGATATGTTGCTTCGGGGAATAGGTCCACAGGTTGAGGTAATTCTTTAGTCTTGTACTTCTTCAGTCTATTTGATTGAAAGCTTTTCTATTATTATTGTTGCTGTTGTTTCTGCCTATACTCCGTAACACTTCTCATTTGTATTGGTTGCAAGTGAACATTATGCCTGATCTATTACTAACAAATTCCCGGATGAAAATGACTATTAGCTTTTTGTTTGAGGCCAGATGAAAAAGCTTTAAATTTTAATATTAAGTTTCCTCACTATTTTCTGAAACTATTTAATAAAGAGCAAAAGTGATTATTAACCTTCTGAGACTGGACAAACTTAAGTAACTATTTTCATAGAAATATAGGTTCGCGCCTGGCTTGATTGTTCTTTTCTCCTTTGGTTTCTTCCCCAGTTTTCCTTCCTGACTATATTTATATAAGTGTGAGCCACAGTGAATGTCCTTTCATACTTTCCAGAAGCCCAAATATGCAATAATTACATGAATTTTGTCTTTGAACTTATCTCTCCGAATTAATAGAAGCTACAAATACATCACACTTTTCTAGATAAAAATTACACGGATATTATTAATACCGCCTTCAACTTAACTTTAGGTTCCAAATATTTGACTTTGGCGTAACATTCTGTAATTTGAAGAATTCTGTTCAGTTAATTTGGCGCGTGTTTAAGTTGTCATATGGATGTTATTTCTCTTTAAAATTTGGTTCATAGGCTCTGGACCTCTGGTGCATATTATGTCTGACCAATATATAAGGAGCTTCTTATGGATCTTTTAAATCATCTTTCCAGAATATTCATATTATGACTGATGATATCTATAACTTTTTTTGCAGGTAAGAAAAAGAGATGAAAAATGTAAGGTCGTGATAGAAAAGTCTAAAGCATATGATAAATGCCAAATTTGATTTTTTTCCTTGCCTATAATATAATTCATTTGTTGAAGCAGTTTAGGATTGTTAAATTGTTTAAAAACCAATTCATGTTTAAAGCTATAAAGGTGCTCAGGATTATGTAACTTGTATATTTTTTCATTGACATTACTATGTATATGTGTATATCTTCGCTTTGAAGTTACATCCATGTGCCATTCTTTCTTTACCTTATTGTTCCGGATATAAACAATTTAGAACATTACATCCGGTTATACCATGAGGGGAGTCACTCAACAATTTTGCTTCCGCCAAGATCTTCCCAGCCTCTTCCATCTCACCAGCATTTGAATAAGCACTAGCAAGAACAGTATACGTGTAGCCATCCAGTCTCAAATTTGTCAAACAACTCCAATGCAACCTTCCCTTTTTCCCATCCTTGAGAAGGAAAGTATCAATTCATTGAGAATCTTAACATTGAGAACCTTATTCTCTCTCATCTCCTTAACCAAGTCCCAGATCAAGTACACTACATTGTTTTATGAAAAAAAATCGAGGGTGAGGGTAAGGGTGGCAAAGAATCGAGGGTTGTTGAGAATTGGGGGGGGGGGGGGGGGGGGGGGGGGGGGGGGGGGGGGGGGGGGGGGGGGGGGGGGGGGGGGGGGGGGGGGGGGGGGGGGGGGGTGATTAAGTTGGGGTTAGAATGAAGAATTGGTGAGTGGATGTCGACAACAGAAATGGCACGTGAGACTTGTGCGAGGATCCACCTCCACATTCTTCTACTAAAAAACATGTTAATGCAAGCGATGCTTCTTCTACCTTCTGGTTCTTTCTCATTGTACAGTGTAACCTAAATCCCACCTAATATGACACCTACTTCTTCCTTCTTTCTCCTAGTTATTTCCTCTTGCACCAACAATGTATATTAAATTTTGTAAATGAAAGATAAATATTTTCCAAAAATTTCAACAATTAAAAAAGAATAGAGGGGGCATTTAATAAATTATATTAATTACTATGACATTTAATAATAGTGGGTTTTTAATTATACTTTTTAAATTATATTTTTTTTTTCATTTTTAAATCTTTTTGGTACAAATGTTTCCCACTCAAACTAGGGGCACTTTAGACGATTCATTCTTAAATATTTTATTTTTATTTATTTAATAAACTGTATTAATTACTATCAGATTTAATACATAGCGGGATTTTAATGTATAATTTTTTATTTTTTTAATTACGGTATTAGGTAATGGGATAAATGTACTGCTTTGTCTTTTTTTTTATTATCTATTTTTAAAGATTTTTACATAGAAATTAATGTAATAAATTTTCTTAATTCTAATATAATAATTGTTAAGTATCTTATTTACTTACTTATTTATTTCTACTCCATAATAAATACACATGTATAAATTAATTAAATCCTAAATTTTACAAACGAAAAATAAATAAAAATATTTTGTTTTTGATAAAATTCAACAGATAAAAAGAAACGGAGCAAGTAATAGGTTCTAACGAGTTTAATATTGAGTATACAATTTTTTCCATTTATTTTATTTTATATTTATTTAAAAAATTAAAAATTAATTACTATGGCATCTGATATACAACGGTTTTTTAATGTATGTCTTTAAAAAAAATTATTTTTTATATACTTCATATAATAAAGAAATAAAGTTTTGACATGATGTTTTCCACTCAAACTAGGCACAGTTTAGACAATTCCCTTGATTTATTTATTTAATAAATTATATTAATTAGTCTGGCATTTAATACATACTAGTGGATTTTTAATATATACTTTTTTAATATAATATAATTTTAATTTTATTTTTTATAAATTAATTTTAATTTTGTAATTATTTGGTATTTGGAGAAATATTATACTCCCTCAATTTCACTTTATATGACGTTTTTGTAAAACAAAAAATTATTTCAACTACTCGATCAATTATTTGAAAAATATTCATTATTTTAATTAATATGAATACTTTCAATTTTGAAGCCCTCAGACAGGAATGTACTGTCAATTGTGAACTGTGAAGTGTTCAGGTTGGTACCTATATATATACTGCTCTCAGACTCTAAAAGTTCCTTCCATTTTGTGGATACAAACCAGAAAACATATTCGAATCTCTTCTCCATTTTTTCTTCAGAAAGGAAAAAAAATTGAGTCTTCCCTCTGCTTCGATCATTACCGACGAACTGATGGTGGAAATTCTGTCTAGGGTTCCGGTGGAGGATCTGATGCGATTCAGGTACGTTTCCAAGTCTTGGAATTCGGTTATACTCTATCCTAATTCGGTGAAACTGCACCTTCAGAGATCTCCCAGGGACAACCCCATCCTATACACGTGATCCGACTTTGCCAGGGACAAACTTGTCAATCACTCCCTGCACTGCTCCTCCACACACCGTTTGCTCCAGGACCCCTCGTCCGCCGTTAACGTCCCGGACGGCGACGGCGTCCCATCGTACAAGCGGACGAAGTACGGCGTGGTCGGTGTCTGCAACGGATTATTGTGCCTGAGAGCTCTGAGTGATGACTATAGCGAAACCTGGGTCCGGTTTTGGAACCCCGCCTCGAGATTGAGATCCGAGAAATCACCCTGCATACCTTCATTGTGTGGATATGTGAAAATGGGGTTCGGCTATGATGATTCAAGCAGCACTTACAAGGTGGTGGCAGCCGTGCTGGCCAAGGCGAAACCGGTCAAACTAGAGTTGAAAGTTCAAACCATGGGAGACAATTGATGAATAGAGGTTGCAAAGGGGCCTGATTTTGATTTCCCTAGTGATGTACTTCAAGCCAAGGGAATGTTACTGAATGGCTCTATTAACTGGGCAGCAAAACTTGGCACATCGTATGTTGTCTTTTCCTTTGACTTAATGAATGAGACATACACATGTTGGCCACTACCCGGTGATGTTCAGGATGGTCAGTTAGAGATTGGAGTCTTTGGGGGTTGCCTATGTCTCTCTCATGATTACAACCTGACACATTTCGGTTTTTGGCAAATGAAGGAGTTTGCAGTTCAAGAATCTTGGACTCTGTTGATGAAGATCAGTTACGGGCATTTTCAATTTCGGCGCTTTAGCTTTCCCCATCCTGTGTGCTTGTCTGCTTATGGCGATGTCCTGGTGCTGTCAAACAATGCAAAATGCGAACTTATTCGGTGTACTTGGAGAGATAACCAGGTTGAGCAATTAGAGCTTATTAGAAATCCCCGCATATGTGTTTCACTGCACTCCACTGGTTATGTTCAGAGCTTGGTCTTACCTTATGGTAATTGAGCTCCTCTGCAACAGCGTTTGGCGTGTCTCAGTTTCTGTTAGATCAAGTAAGTGGTTTTAAAACATTTTCATTTTCATGTATGGACATGGACAATACATGTAGTGTGCAAATATTATTTTGTGGTTGGCTAATTTATTGGTTGATTTGAGTCTGTTGGCTATTGTTATGAATGACTTTTGCATCAAAATCTTGTGGTTGAATGTGGTTATTTTTTATTTTATTTGTTATATATGATTTTCCTAAAAGGATTGGAAATTGGTTCACTCCCCCAATATTTTATTCTTGTGTTGGTCTTCAAAAGGTTTTAAACGTGTTGAAGATCTTTGAAACTTGAAATGCTTCTCAACTTTGTTGTATGGTTAACTTTCTTCAGCCATCACATAACAACATTCTGATTTCTTTTGTATGATGTATGCATTTAGTCTTGTGTGGGTCTGATTTCGCTTTGGCTGCATTTTCTGTTCTTATTGCTATTCCTTGAACTCACCCACATCCTCTTGCTTTAGTAATCTTATTTTACATGGAATGTATTATTTTGATGGCATTCTTTAAGGATCAATAACAACAAATTACTACTTAGCAACTATGTTGTTACTCGAATTTATTCACGAGTTAATTGGATTTGTTATTTAATTACAATCCATGTTTTTCTTTTTACAAATATTCAGTTAGAAAACCATTTATCCAAATCTAGAACAAAATTAAATTGTAATACACACACACACACACACACACACACACACACACACACACACACACACACACACACACACATATATATATATAAATAGATTGTGTGAATATATATGGTGGTAGCTTAGTTCGATTATGTTGCTGGATGATGAAGTTTGTGGATTGTTGAAGTTTTGATTAATAATACAACACCTGCGTCACCGATCTATAGGCTCATATTATTAGCATTAGGTTTGAGGATAATTTCTTTCTTTGTTTACAGAGGGATATGTGCATCTTTCAGAATGATGTATTACTTTTATTCCTTTGTGGTTTTATTTTATTTTTCCTGTGATGCAGATTTTTTGTTCTTGGATGGACAGATAAATAGATTGTGAATACTTTTTGGTCATGTCTTAAGTTGACGGTTTTGCTAATGGTTGGACAATGTATTGATTGGATGAAGTTGTTTTGATTCTTGTTTTTATTGTAAGCTAGATTTTTTTCTTTTGATAGCATACTAGCGTGTTTTTAAAACATTTCAGGTTGAAGCATGCAGTTTTAGCTTAACTTAATTTCTCCCTTGGTCATAGTTTAAAACTTAGCTTTTTATCTATATTAAAAGCTTAAAGATACTTTTGCAAATTTCAAGTAAGAAATGTTTCAACGATTTTTTTCTTAAATTATGTCACATATTGACATAAGGACATTTTTATTTTTAATTTATAGTTTAATTGGCCTGGTCTTTTGAAGTTAAAATATGCATGCAATAAATACCAAGTATTTTTCAGTTTTTTGGTCCTTGACCTAGTGGAACTTATGGTTAGTTTGTTTGCACCTGTCCGAGCACTTCCATTGAAGTATGGAAGCAAGAATTGGATCGGTGCTTTATACTTCAATACCCCGTAACAGTGAGATGCTTTCGTCATCTATGCTATATTGAAGCTAATTACTTGCTTTGTTAACAGAGGGATAAGTGCATCTTTGAGCATGATGTATTTATTTATTTTCCTTTGTGGTTTAGTTTTATTTTTCCTGCGTTGCAGTTTTTGTTGTTCTTGGTTAATATTCCATTCAGTTATAAATTCTACTTTCTCGTGAAATAGAATCTTATATCCCTTTGAATAAAATATTAGTTGGGAGTTATTTGACGTGTGCCCAAACTCAACTTTGATAATGCATATGTTGTGTAAATGTTGGATCTTTCCAATCTAGTATCTCACTGTTTAAAATTTAATTTCTCTGTATTCAATCTTGCCTTTCTAAATTATACCCATCTAATACGTTGACAGGAAAAAAAACAGGGTTCTTTCTATAGATAAGCAACCCTGGCTTCAAACACAACATGGATTATGGTAGGAAGACAAGAAGGAGCGGAAGAAGGGGCATATTACAGGAACACATTTTTCTTGATTTCTGAGCATATCTGCAGTAAAAGACATTCAGGTTCTCTGGTCAAAATAGTAGCAACTTGTGTAATAATAAGTAAAAGATTTTGTAAGTAATTAGTTGCACTTTTGCAGGCCCATTTAGGTATATTAACATTGGTGTAAATTGTGGCATGATCTTTCTTTAACATTATATTTATAATATATGGTTGAATGTATTTCTTTTGATGACTCCTTTTTAGGTTATTTTGAAAAACAAAAGTAGCAACTTGTGTAATGATAATCATAAGGTTGAAGCCCAATATTTGATTAATTAATTGAGATGAGAGAGCTAGACAATACTGGCTTACACATCATGTATGTTAATTCAGCATTTATTACTACAATATTAACAATAGACCATTAGTCTTATTCCACTAGATGTGTAATCAGTTATACAGATCATATAACGATATTAGACTCAATAAAATCTAATTTCTTAGGGATATATATGTATCCCTCTACCCCTTTTCATAAGATTAAAAATCACGCTATCGACTTTTCTAACCGGTGCCTTTTATGGCTTTTTATACATATTTAAATTACTTTTATCAATTTTCTATCATCTTTTCAAATAATGTCACACCAATATCTCCTTTTATATGATTAATTTGGTAGTCATTGAAGTTAATCCAAACACGCCATAAATCTTGTCTCCTCTTGGTTTTATTATTGTCGAAAGGCATCTCATGGTATTGTACTCCTGCCCGGAGAAAAAAAGTATTGATGAGATTTTGAGTAATGTAGATTTAAGTTGTAGTGTAGATTTAAGTTGTAGTCTTATGGGTGCATTATCTCTTCGTTCTAACGTCAGTTTTTTTTGTTACAACAGTAATAATGTAGTTTGAGCGTATGATCTCATTTTAACTACTCAAAGCCGCTCCCCAGTATACCAATCCTAATGGCTATCTCTACTTTATGAATTCAAATTCATCTCCCTTGATCAATTTGAAAAAGATATATCACCATTTTAATGCTATTTTTTGGCTAGTTATAAGGCCTAATCGATATATGTAATGGACGGTTGTTTCCAGAAAGATGCCAATGAGATGGCATATGCCAATAACATTAACGTGTGGGAAGTATCCTAAGTTTCAAACCACACAATTTTGTTGGCTTCTAGCACCACCTATGGAAATTGACAATTATATTTTAATTTGTGTCAAAATCACGGTACTGTATACATACATCAATATCATTAACAACCCCTTAAGCCAGATTATAGATGAATTCTATGATTGATACAATGAGATGGAAAAATAACAATAATAATAAGATAAAAGAAAAGAAGGAGAAAAGAAATAGGAGGAAGATGAAGAAGAAAATGACTAAAAATAGATCATCTAAAATATAGAGATAACAACGGGTCTAACCCTCTACCAAGATAATTTTTCTCTATTCTTTTTTAAGACATACCGTCCGCCAATTCATATCTCATTCCATTAAGTATTGTTTAACTACCTTTTCTCAGGTAAGTTTTGGTCTACCTCTATCTCTCTTTATCTCGAGTTTTTGGTAATAAACTTTTGTTCTTACGGGAGCATCCAGGGGGCGTTTTATTACATACCCAAACCACTTCAATCTATGTTCCCCCATCTTTTCACTCACCGGTACTATTGTTACTTTTCATCGAATATCTTTATTTCTTATTTTATTCATCTTCGTATAACCACACATTCATCCTAATATCCTCATTTCTATTACCCCTATTTTATGCTCATTTTGTTTATGTGCTGATCAATATTCAACTCCATATAACATTGTATGTCTTACAGTTGTTCAATAAAATTTTCCTTTTAGCTTAAGGAGAATTTTGTGTCATACAACAACCCAGATGCACTTCGTCATTTCATCCATCCTGTTCTAATTCTATGATTTACATCTTTATCAATCTCACCACCTTTTTACAAAATTAATCTCAAGTATCTAAAAACATCTTTCTTGGATACTTATTGATCAAGTAGATTCACGGGATTTTGATTACCAGCTCTTACCGGAAAAAACTCACATTTCATATACTTAGTCTTGTTCCGACTTAACGTGAATCCTTTAGACTCCAAAGTGCTTTTTCACAATTCAAATTTTCTATTAACATCATCTTTGATCTTATCAGCAAGTATGATATCAAGCTGACCTAAAAGAGTTTTCCGTTGAGTAAAGAACACAAATTGCCATGGCAATTCAAGTTAAAAAGGTTTTTTTGATTGGGATTACCTTTTGCATGATATGAAAATTATGATATTTGCACTTCTGTATCTTGCATCTATTTTTTTTTTGGCACATAATTTTGCATCTACTTTATTCTTCCAAAAAGGATTCAAGCTGACCTATTCTGTTTCATTTTCTTATTTCTATGGCTCTACCAAGTATGATCTGTGAAGGTCTCTGACCATGAAAATCTCCATTTTTACTCCTTTTCCAATTTTGGGGTTACCTATGTTATATTCATTGCAATTTTTTTTATAGCTTCCTGATATTTTTGTTTTATGAAAACTTTTTGTTTTGTAAAATAGACAAACTTAACATTTTGTTGTATTTATAAGTAACAGCCAGCCAAACTTTATTATTATTTTTATGTAATTTTAACTTTTTTTAATGAATGTTTATACTTACATATATATCACTATTCAATGGTATATTTTTAAAAGCCTTCTGCATTGATAAATGGAGTAAAGACAAATGTATAATTTGTTTTGCATAGGATTTCAACATATAGCATGCATATAATGATAAAACTGAATGCGTGGATTGTCGCAGGCCTTGGTTAAGAGAGCTACAAATAACACCAATTTGAGTTGACATTAACATTATTAAAAACATCAATTAGATAAATAGCTAACAGGCAGGCCATGGCAATTTGTGTTCTTTACTCAGCCGGCAAACTCTTCTATGTCTGTTAGTTAGTCATCCTAGTATGTAGCCACTCCCTCACGCAAACCACCTACACTTAAATTTTATTTCTCAGATGTTCCAATTAGTATTCTTGATGTTATTCTGTTTTTTTGTTTTTGTCTGCTTTCAATGATAAATTGATTCTATAGCAGTGTTCATGCTCACTCTGCCACTTCCAAATTCCAATATTAAACTATGGCCGGCCACAACATATGCATGGTTGCTACGTTTCTCCATCCTTTTGTCTTAACCCATCATAGCCATTCTCCAATGGCCATAAACTTAAACTAGTTCTACTCCAATTACAGACCACCTTGCTTCTAGTTCTAGCAATCAAAAGCTTAAACCATGTTCTACTTCCTCAAAAGATTGTGCCTTCTATGCTTCCTCTTGTTATCCTTTGATGTTGCACTGTTTTCATGTGCTTCACTCAGAGACTTGGATTCTTGCTTGGATAATCACAATATCAAAAACTTTACCACGTTCCCTTACAAAGAACATGATCATTCCTCTGCCTATAATTACTTCAAAATTCTCAATTTTTCCATCCAAAACCTTCGGTTTGCAGAGCCCGTGATTCCTAAGCCAATAGCTATTGTACTGCCAGAGAGTTTGGAGCAGCTGCAGAAAAGTGTAGCATGCTGTAGAGAAGGCTCCATGGAAATAAGAGTAAGATGTGGTGGACACAGCTATGAAGGAACTTCATATGTTGCTGATGATGGCACTCCTTTTGTCATCATTGATATGATGAATTTGAACCATGTTTGGGTGGACATGGAGACAGAAACAGCATGGGTTGAAGGTGGTGCAACATTGGGAGAGACTTACTATGCAATATCTCAGGAAAGCAATGAACATGGATTCTCAGGTGGGTCATGTCCAACTGTTGGAGTTGGAGGGCACATTGGTGGTGGTGGATTTGGTTTGTTGTCTAGAAAGTATGGTCTTGCGGCAGATAACGTGGTGGATGCCCTTCTTGTTGATGCTGACGGAAAATTGTTCGACCGCGAAACCATGGGAGAAGATGTGTTTTGGGCCATTAGAGGAGGAGGAGGTGGTCTTTGGGGGATCATTTATGCCTGGAAAATCCAGGTGTTGAAAGTGCCTCAAGTTGTAACTAGTTTCACTGTATCAAGAACTGGCACAAAAAGTCATGTTGCCAATCTAGTGCACAAATGGCAATATGTGGCACCAAACTTGGAAGATGACTTCTACTTGTCATGCTTGGTTGGTGCTGGTCTGCCCAAAGCTAAAACCACAGGGTTATCAACAACATTTAACGGCTTCTATCTCGGTCCTAGGGCCAGTGCCACATCCATCCTAAACCAGGTTTTTCCTGAGTTGAGTATTGCAGAAGAAGAATGCATAGAAATGAGTTGGATTCAGTCAATTGTTTTCTTCTCTGGCCTAAGCGATGGAGCCTCGGTCTCTGACTTGAAGAACAGGTATCTTCAAGAAAAACAATACTTCAAGGCCAAATCAGATTATGTAAAGAAACATGTTCCTCTTGTGGGCATAGAAACTGCACTAGACATCCTAGAAAAGGAGCCTAAGGGATATGTTATTCTGGACCCTTATGGTGGCATGATGCATAATATAAGCAGTGAGTCTATTGCTTTTCCCCACAGAAGAGGAAACCTGTTTACAATTCAGTACCTGATCTATTGGAAAGAAGCTGACAATGACAAAAGCAGTGATTATGTTGATTGGATAAGACGGTTCTATGCTGCTATGACTCCCTTTGTTTCATGGGGTCCAAGGGCTGCATATATTAATTACATGGACTTTGACCTTGGAGTGATGGAGGGGATTGGTAATGGTGCTGATATGAAAGATGCTGTGGAACATGCAAGGGTTTGGTGTGAAAAGTACTTCTTGAGTAACTATGACAGATTGGTGAGGGCCAAAACTCTGATTGATCCTAACAATGTTTTCACCAATGATCAGGGCATTCCTCCCATATCTTTGACCAGTCCCTATGTCAAAGCACAGAGCACATAAATGATAACATATTTGTAAAAGGGATCATCATATTCATTTGAATTGTGTGATATCACTGTGATCCCGTGCATTTGTGTGGAAAATGCATTTCATTTTAGTTGAGCTTCAATCAATGGCAGTAACTACATCAAATCTAGCACTAGTCAGTTAGAAGTTGAATTGAATATGAACCACGTGCAAACTCTCGATTGGTTGAAACATGAAATGAAATCTCTCCCACTGTTCTTCTTTTAGTGATGTTATCTCTCTAGTAAATTTTTACAACAATATCCTCACAAAACAGGGGGAAAAAGAGAGAAAAAATGTAATCAAATTAGTGTTGTAGCACAGATATTAAAAGAAAAAGTCTGTAGAAATAGAAGTAAAAATATGAGATTCAAATTATCTCTTCCCAAATTGTGTCTCCATCTCCGACTAATTAATAAAAAAAAAAAAATTGACATGCCATTTAAAATGTTAACTTGTATTTTTTAGTTTTACTATGTTTTTCTTAAACAATTATTTTAGATAACATATAACTTTTTTGCCGGTGGGACAAAAATAATAACACAATTAGGACACATGTGATTTGACTCTTAAAAATATAACGCTAGATATCTATTTTGGTTTCTAAAAGTGAGATGATGATAAATTAATTCTTAAAAGATAAAAATTTAAATTTAATTTTTGAATGTATAAAAAAATGACAAAATAGTCCTAGAAATAATTTAATATCAAACTGGTTACTGAACTTTGTTTTGTTATTCACTAGGATTGTTGTGATGGTAGGGTTTTTGGGTGACATATGATGAAATGTACTTAAAAAAATAGATGGTAAAATTAGCCAAAATAAATTGAATGGTAAAATGTGTAAAAATTAAAAAATTTGGTGTAAATTTTTTTTTAAAAATTAGATGGTAAAATTCATGAAATCATGATAGTTGAATGGTAAAATATAGTTAAATCTTTAATTTTTTTACTTTTATTTTACTATAGTTTTACATGATATTAAGATTTGTATATTAATATTTTTTTTATTTTAATCCTCCTATTTATCAGAAAAAGAGATTTTAATATTTGATAAAAATTAAATAAAACCTAAAAAAAAAATATTTCTACCAAGGATCGAATTCAAATATTACCTAAAAGATTCAAATTTAATTTCAGTATATTAATCAATTATATTAAATCATTTAAATCATTTAGTTAAAGTGAAATGTAAATACAATGATATATAAGCACATGGTGTTATCAAATAATGAAATTGCTCTATTTAGTTTACTTCTAGAATTTTGGATTGCCTAGAAAATGCAGAAGATAAAAAATGAGTGAACGAAAACAAAAGACAAATTCATAGAAATTGTGAGGAATCTAACTGAACTGAGGTAGATCAAAAGGGTGTTCCCACAAAGCAAGGTATAGCTCAATGGCATCATCATTTGTGGGTACTTTATTACCCAACCACTTCACACAAACCAAACACTCGGCTGTTCCTGCAAGTAGATCAGGTGCTCCAAGAAGGAGGAGAGTGCACTTAGCAACAAGAGCAGAGAGCATGACTACTGTCATAGAAACACTGGGCATTAAGATTGAGAGGAACCCTCCTGAGTCCAAGCTCACTCAACTGGGTGTTAGGCAATGGCCCAAGTAATATTCTACTTCTTTTCTTTATTATATAATAATATTTCTCTTTTTTGTTTCCTTGTAATTTCTTTTTTCCATTTGATTTCAATTATTCTAGTGGTATTTAGTTTCTCCTTTTATTTTGCTTATGAGGTTAGGATTTCTCTCTCTTTCATTTTTTATGAATTAATCATGCTATGTGCCTAGGTTTTTATGGTCTTTTCTCTGAGTTATACTTATGCCATGGGATTGAGGTTGATTTTGTTGTGTTGTTTGTATCGTAGGAAATAAAGTTGTTTAGAAATTTAAGAGGTTCTTACTTCTTAGCCATTTAACAAAATTAAGTGGACATGAAAGATGTAGCTATCTTTCCAATTGGCTCTACAGAAGTTGCAATATACAGGCTTTTTATCTTAACAGTAAATGTTCCCAATCAAATATATATTTTATTTTATCCTTTCAAATGTGTTTGATCTCTCTCTCACTTGGTGTGACATCCATTTGATGTTATAACAGATGGGGTTGCCCTCCAAGTAAGTTCCCATGGACATATGAAGCCAAAGAGACTTGCTATCTTCTGGAAGGAAAAGTGAAGGTCTTTCCTAGTGGGTCGAATGAGTCAGTTGAAATTGCTGCTGGTGACTTGGTTGTGTTTCCCAAAGGGATGAGTTGCACTTGGGATGTGTCTGTTGGTGTGGACAAGCACTATAATTTTGAATAAATCCTACAAGGGGTGCCTAATGAATGAAGAAGAAACAGAACTTCCATGAATGATTTTGTTGGATATAATAAAATAACTTTGGAGGTGTTTTCTTTGCTTGTGTTTCTCTCGTGCCTTTTGCTCCATTTCACTTGGTTCTTATTAAAATCATTAGTGATACAGCATTAACAATAGTTTGGGTTGGTTTCAAGTCTGTTTAGGCTCCAATCCCCATTCAACTTTTCGTTAATATTGATGACCAAACAAGTTCAGTTGGATTAAAATTTTTAGTAGCTCAAACAGCTTCCTCCATGGAAGCAATATTTTGACATTCCATGGATATTTAAAGAAGGGTGTGAGTATTTTGAGAAGTCAAAATCTGCTATACAAATGGGTCGAGTATGGAACTATGAACCCAAATTTAACGGACTATGGCTATTTGATAAGTTTGTGTGCTGGTTTTTTATTGTTCCCTTTCAAAAGCAATCATTCTCGGGTCAAAGCAATTTTTTTTTTTTTTACGTCTTTGCCTTCCTTGTTGATATGAGCGAGTGACGAGTTTGGGTTAAGCACCAAGTGTCTTCTTTGGTTTGTTACCATGTTTTCTGGTACAACCTAAAAAAACGGCAAAAATTTACTAGCGACTTTGTAAAACTTTTTTTTTTTTTTTTTTTTTTACTAAATCTAAATCTGTTGTAGTGCACCTATAGTTCTATTGGCAAACTCCTTGTATTCAAACCCTCACTACAAAATAATTTTTTGGTATTTGAAGATAACAACGTTTAATTTACTCAGCAATCTATGTGGAACTTAATTAGGACCCTTAAATTCTTACAAACCTACTTTATAAAAGACTCGGTTTCATTTACTCGGGACTATTTAAGAGCCTGTAATCACATGAGAATAGAAATGAAACCATATTAAAATTATAAGAAATAAAGATAGAGTTTAACTTTGAAAAATGGATAGATAGTGTGATGATTTTTATACTAATAATTATTATAAAAGTCAATAATTATATCATATGTGACATAAAAAACTAAATGACTAATTTTGTTTAAAGTATTGGTACATATATTCTAACTAAATTTATAAGGATATACTTAGGATAATCCAGCTGGGATAAATCTAAACAAATACACTCAACATACATCAACATCAACAGCACCTTTAACCCAAATTAATTGGGGTCGGTGGTAGATGAACCTAATGATAAATCGAAAAAAAGCAAAAGAGAGAAACAGAGTTAAAATAAAAGAACGGTGAGAGGAGAAGAGAAAAGAAGAAGCAAAGAATTAAAACAGGGAACAACTGGAACATAGAACTACTAAAGGGTTTAAACCTCCAT
>PYAF01005373.1:632225-663562 GCA_007407185.1 Glycine tomentella | reverse complement strand
TATCTTTCGTTAGTTCATCCATCACTAAGGCAAAGAGATAAGGACTAAGAGCTGAGCCTTGGTGGACACCGACCGTGCTAGGGAAGTACCTTGATGTTCCATTACAAGCTTTCACACATGTGGTAGCCCCATCATACATATCTTTAATTGCATTAATATACTTTAATGCTACCTTTTTCTTCTCAAGAGTCCACCATAAAAAAAACAGAAATACTAACAGTCCTAATCCTACGTTGAATCATACATATGCCACCTGCTGTAGCATTGTTAAGATTTGGCCCTCAAATTATTTTGCTACAATTCAACAACAGAAGCAGTGACAGAAAGAGGAGGAGATGACAGGCTCAGCAGATCCATTAGTGATATCATTTGGTGAGATGCTCATCGACTTTGTTCCTGACACATCTGGTGTCTCCTTGGCTGAGTCTTGTGCTTTTATCAAAGCCCCTGGAGGTGCTCCTGCCAATGTTGCTTGTGCCATATCCAAACTTGGTGGTAACGCTGCCTTCATTGGCAAGGTTCTTAATTTCTTCAAACAAACACTCCCCATTTTGCATTGAGATTATTGATTATCAATCAAGGTTTTAAATTACAATCAAGGTCAAGGTTTCATTGCGTTTCTTGATATTGTGCGTAAATTTAGTCTGATATGGTCACAAATGCGATTGTAGACACCCCAAAAAACATAAGATTGCAGTCAAAATTGTAGTCACAGACCATTTTTTAAAACCTTGTTGATTATTTTCTTATATCCTTAAAAAAAAAATAATGATTTCAATGTGACAGGTGGGAGATGATGAGTTTGGAAGGATGCTAGTAGACATTTTGAGGAAAAATGGGGTGAACACAGATGGTGTTTGCTTTGATATGGAGGCAAGAACTGCATTGGCTTTTGTGACATTGAGGAAGGATGGAGAGAGGGAGTTCATGTTTTATAGAAACCCCAGTGCAGATATGTTGCTGAAAGATTCTGAATTGAATATGGGTTTGATTAAGCAGGCTAAGGTATTCCATTATGGATCTATTAGCCTGATAGCAGAGCCATGCAGATCAGCTCACTTGGCTGCCATGGAAGTTGCTAGAGAAGGTGGTGCTTTGCTGTCCTATGATCCAAATGTGAGGCTCCCTTTGTGGCCTTCTGAAGAGGCTGCTAGGTCTGGGATCAAGAGCATTTGGTTTGATGCTGACTTCATCAAGGTACATACAGCTTTTTAAAGTTTATTACATTTTCTGGAAGCCTAGAACATGATGAATTGCAGGGTGTGACAGAATAAAGGAATTTTATTTCTTGAACTTGTTCTATTCTTTTGTGGAGTGATGGGCCGTTTGTAATTGTTAGCAAAACAGTAGAATAAGCGGATTTCCTACTCTCAAAGCTTGCATTTTTCTCGATTGTACAAAACAATTGATCATTGCCTATGTAGGTGAGTGATGACGAAGTACATTTTCTAACACAAGGTGATCCTGAGAAGGAAGATGTTGTCATGTCCCTGTGGCACGACAAGTTGAAGATGCTTATTGTGACTGATGGAGAGAAGGGTTGCAGATATTTCACCAAGGTACTATCCACACATGTTTTGAAAATAGAGCTTGTTTGACTAAATTGATTCAATGAAGATTTTATGAAGGAAACTGAGATAATACCTTTGATCATTAACTGGTTGGTTACGTTTATGTAGTAACCAATGATCTTTGGCTTGAGGTTTGTTTTACCATTCAAGGTGGTTTTTGTTTTTTCATACACATTTGAGCTGGATGTCTTTTTATGGTGTGGTACTGTAATCTAAACTTTACACCTTTGGATGTTTTGGTTTACTGTAGAATTTCAAAGGAAGGGTTACTGGATTCTCAGCCAAGGCAGTTGACACAACTGGTGCTGGTGATTCTTTTGTTGGTGCTCTCCTCACTGCTGTGGCCAGGGACCCTAACATATTTGATGTCTCTCTCTCTCTCTCTCTCTCTCTCTCTCACTCTCACTCTCACACACACACACACACACACTAACATTAGTTTTCAAGACTAGGTTTCATTATCTTCTCATTGGCTGATACCTTTGCTTTACTGAATCTAATATGAAGAACGAACCAAAAACGAGAGAGGCTTTGACATTTGCAAATGCTTGTGGAGCAATGTGTACAACACAGAAGGGAGCAATTCCTGCACTTCCAACCGCTGCAGAGGCTGAGAAGTTTATTTCCAACTCTAAGGCCAAATAGACTCTCCTTCCAAATTTGATAGTCCAGGAGACTAGCCATCCATTCTCATTTTAGAGTTTCGTTTTATAAGCCTTTGATAACCAATGACTTAAAGTTGTTGTTTCTGTTTATGAATAATAACCAACTTGTTTTTCCTTCTTTGCACAATGGGTGCTTGTAGCATCCTAGAAACGAAACTTATCCAATCAAAATATAACAAACCGGCTTAACACAAAAGATTAATATGTCATCTAACTAATTTATCAACTCTTAGAATGCCATACGAATATAAAATACTGGTTTTGTCGCACGATGTTGTTGAGCTCCTAATATAAATGATAAGAAATCACTTCCTGATATATATATATATATATATATATATATATATGGTGTGTTTGTGTGGTATCCCAAACTTCAATCCTACCCTTATCAAATCTTCGCCTATACAAACGACTGAACTTTTCATAACCCACTTGGATAGATTTTTCATATTTGTATTGTGAAACATAATGAATTTCAACATTTGTCCAAAAAAAAGGGGGAGGTGAACAATGATACTTCATAATCAGTCTGTATTTTTGGTTTTTAAACCTTTGAGAAATGTCAACACATTTTCTAAAACTCTTCTTAACACATTCTCCTGTAAGGTAAAAATTATGTAGATCTTACTAAATATGTAAATTCGATTCTCCATTTCGTAGATTTCATTTCCAAACTAATGACACCCATGTAAATTTCATCCAATAAAAAAACATGTCAAAAAGAGAGTTAAAAATTATTTTGCTAGCACTCCTCCCCTTAATATTAGTGGGGCAGCAGAAGAGAAAATCGTCTCAAAATAGAGTTTCATCAAAATCAATTGAAATTTTGGATGACGTGATGCCTAAATTAGCAATGCTACATCCTTCCTATCCAATGTACATAAAACAGAAGCTACACCGTTATATAAGGGATAATTACAGCAGATTATGAATGTGATTTTTACAGATAACAACAATGATATATTATACACCTTGATTGTGGTAAATATTATATATAATATTACATGCTCACGGCTCTTGATGAAATCTCTGATTCCCCTTCTTGTAAGTCTGGCTCAGCTACGTCACCGTTAACCTACAATACATGAAGCAAATCGGGTCAAAAACACCTACCACATTTTCATAGTTCATCACTATTGCTAATGAATGAAAAACATCTGTATGAAATCCTTTATTAGCAGGGAGTTCACAAGGCAACTTGGACAGGCAGCCAGCACAGAAAAATAAATCTAAAGCATCAACAAACAAGTATTTAGACGCAATATCATACCACTGAACCCTCCATCTTAGCTAGGTACAGTTCCAAAGCACCATCTCCACAAAGAATTTTTCCTCCACAACCAGGGGCATTTACTGATCCTACTGACTCCTCATCAACAACAACTGCATCAATCAGTTCATTTCCTGCTTTAACATCTGGAATCTGATGCATACAAGCACTCAATGTATTAGTTGAAGATCAGAAGGACCACTGATAGTCATAGATGCTTGAGGACAGCAATATATTTTAAAAATAAAAAAGACTTTTTCGTACCTCAAACATGGCTTCAGTTAAAATGCTTTCCAGTAGTGCTCTTAAACCCCTGGCACCAGTATTTTTGGCCATTGCTTTCTTTGCAATCAATCTCAGAGCTTTCTCTGTGAAGTGTAGCTTTACCTGAAGTTTAGGGGTAAAGTTTCAGACAAATTTACTTACTGTCCACACTCCCCATCACTTGCTTGCACTCATAAGTCATAACAAGTACAGTAAACACTCATACAACTCAAAATTGGTGGAAGGGCAGAAGGGTGTAGCTTGAATGATTCTGAAACAAGCTGATCATTTAGTTGGTCGGGATGATCCAGATAATAGTGATAACTGCTTGAGTTTTCATACCACATACAAGCAAACAAACTCACAAAATGTATGTATTTGATATAGAAAGAATAAAGAAGAACTGCTTACATTATTCATGTTAAATAATTTCTTGTACTGCTTAGCAAGAGCATTTTTTGGTTCTGTGAGGACCTGTAAAACCAACATTTCAATAGTCATATGACCAAATATCTGTGGAAAATCTAGAAATTTAACCTGAATTCTAAAATAGGCTTATCCATTTCATTTAAAATTAGATATATCACAAGATAAAAATCAAAAATTTCAAATTAATAGACACCCATGCAAGCAGCATATCCAGAAAACATCAGATTTCTCAATGCCAGGCACACTTCTTTTTTATTCAATTAAAACGATAAGAAGAATATATGGATGACAAATTATAGGTCCACCGGAGAGAATCTCGTGCTTCTTTTGTACCTGAGGAAATCTTAAGTTCTAAACAAATCAATACCCAAAAGTTACAAATCCATTCTGAACTGTCATCCTTATCTTAACTTCTTGTTTCTTTTGCATCCCATAAACTAAATGTGAACCAAGTGCTTGCACATGTCAGATGGCCATATTGTCAATTTGTCATTCATTATATTATTTATTAAATCCAAAAGGCAACAACCAGATTAACATCCAGCTTTTTGAGAAAATATATTGTTTAAAAAAAAATCCCTTATACAATTGGAGATATTCATAGAGATTTAATGCCTTTAGAAGGCTAAAAGACCATAAGGTTTCTTGGTCTTGTACATATTGTGAATCAACAATGAGTGAGAAAACAGAATGATCATCATAAAAAGACAAGCAGAACTAGACCTTGGTGCACTAAACTGCTAGAAAAGGCAGGAAAAGCTACAATAAAATCAAAGATATAAACAATGAGTATAATACCTGCATAAGTTGGTCTTCGGTTAGAGCTGACAAGCTAATTAAGATTGGAAATCGTCCTATAAACTCAGGTATGAGACCATATGCAATAAGATCAGCACTTTCCACCTGAAAATTACTAATGCTACTTTTAGATGCATTTGAAGGGTATTGGCAACAATAATTCTATCTCTAACTTTTGTGTTCTTCTCTATTGATGTAGAAGTAGGGGAAGTGCACAACATAATAGCTAAGTTCACGATTTATTAGGTTTAATTGCACAAAGTATCTACCTATCTAGTTTTACAGGAAGGGGTATAAAAAAGGTTTAGTCAGATAATCATAGTCAATTCTCACCGACTCAAGTAAAGAAGATGTGACTGCAGCATTTGTAACTCCACCAGTTCTCATATTGGAACGGACTGGTGCTCCAAAACCAATTGAAGAGTCTTGTCGTCTGGTTTATTTCACAAATAATCAAAATTTGATGAAAAATCAAGAACGCAAAACATCTGTGAACAAATATTCTTGCAAGACATAAAAAAAAATACCTTTCTGAAATGGTTTTCTCAAGATCAATAAATGCTCCACCACATATAAAAAGAATGTTCTTTGTATCAATCTGCGTATCATAAACAAATGAGTGGACAGTAATGCAAAAAAAAAAAAAAAAAGACTAAATGATTCCAGAATCATATGCATACTGCACTAGGTGAATAGGTGATCATTGAAGGTAACTGACATTGACAAATACTTGCTAAGGGGATGAAAGACTTCCTAAAGAAAGAATCCATCTTGTATTTCCATCCTTCTAATTATCCTTGAACCACCTATATAGCCTCTGATGTGTCAATGCATTAGTGCTCTTCAGTTAATTAGATGATCGTATGGTCTTTAAAATGATAACTTAATAAAAGAAATGCATAATTCTAAAGTGTTTCATGATACAAAGACAGCCCCCAAAAACATACCAGACAAGAAATTTTCAAACCATATCATATCATATCCAACTATAAACAAGAAAACAAGTGACAAATATTGCACTTTCCAAACCTGTATGTTATCACCCCGTGGATGCTTCCTTGCTCCTCTCTCAGGAACATTTACTATCTAGACAAAAAGAAATCATTCCAAGTTAAGGATACTATTAGATTGCACTAACTCTCCTACAACGAATTATTTTTTTCAGAAACCTTTAGTGATTTGTAAGAAATGACAATGTTGCAAGAAACAGACAGGTGATGTCACAACAATTCTATCCACTGATAGAAACTGGAACAGAAACTAGAAAAGAAATTATTTTTATTGAATATTTAGGGTATTAAAGAGATCAAGTTTTCTCCCCACTCTCTAAGAGTATAATCCTTTTTCAAAATGCCGAATAGATCTCTCTCTCAACCTCTTGTCTTATTTATAGGCACACTATTGCCTTGTTCAAATTATTTCAGCGCACTAACCTAAATAACTAGCTAATGTAACTAATTAATTAATGACTATGGGTATCTAATAATGTTAGGTATGGCTCATACTGTGCCGTCAGTAGATATGCACGGGGGGCCCAGTACTGTTGTTGGTCTCGTGTTTTATTATTTGTAATTTGGGTTTGGACCAATGAATAGCTACAATGCTAAGGGTTTCAAAACATATATATTTCCTTTTAACCTGAGTGCATTGTGAGTGTGTGAGGGAAATATAGTGAATAACTAGACGTAGCCCACATTGGGTGAACCAGGGTAAACTTTGTGTGTTATTTTCTTCTTCCCCTTTCTCTCTTTCTCCTATCTTGATTGTTTGGTTCCCAACAAATAATACTCACCCCCCGAAAAGTTTCACCTTGCCCTCAGGGTTAAGGGCTGGAATAAGGAACCGAACATATCATGGAGTCCCGAATCCTCTTGAAAATATATGCCTAAATATCTGTAATTTGAAAATAGATAATTTAGTTTTTAGAAATTTTGGTTATGTTTCAAATTCTTAGAACATTGTTTATAGATAAAACTAAGGATATTATTATTATCTTTTAGATTTAGGATATTAGCAGTTTGATTTTAAGATTAGGATGACGTTAGTATTTGAATTTTTGTTACACTTTTGAGCCCATGAATAAGAATTCAATAAGCTCCTCCACATAATACATCTCCCCTTTTAAAAATATATTTTCTACATAAAAAGCCAACAACTCCCACTGAGGTACCATTTCCTGAAACTTAAGGATGTAATTCCCATGTCACTGAAAACCTCCTTTGCAATACTAACAACAGCAGGGTCAAGAAGCACGGGATTGATCATTGGAACAGTATACTTCTCCAATTGCCCTCCCATAACTGAAGGCCTGCTGCTACCAACCATTAATCCCATGTTCAACCAACAATTTGTAAATACTACCTCAAGAATTTTAATTTCTCGTGATTAATACTACCCAGTATGTATATCTGCAGCATAAGTTTGTCGTATGAGTTTGCAATAGAAATCTCAAAGATCAAATGGCCTTACTAAGAGAACATATGCAAAGAAATTACTTATCATGTTGACAAATTTAGGCGTAGAATATACAGGATATTGCCTTCTTATGGTCATTATTTAGGGTTATGAAACAGGAGATAAGTACTCAACGAGTTCACTTAGAACTTCATTTACATAGAAGCAAACCAATTATCAACAATTACATTTTGGAATTATTTTACTTACAGTTCCTTCCAGCATTTTTAATAATGCCTGCTGAACACCCTCACCAGAAACATCCCGGCTAATATTCAAGCTCTCAGCCTGTAATATTTAACAGTTAAAAATTAAAAGCCATAGCAGACACATGTTTATGAACTTAGCCAATTAAATTAGCAAAGAACCTTCTTAGTTATCTTGTCCACTTCATCAATGTATACAATCCCTTGTTGAGCAGCTTGAACATTGAATTCTGCTGCCTATATGAGAAAAATAAAAGTCATAACAAGAGATGGCAAGTAGAACTAGTAACAACATAAGATATCTTCTGAGAAGTATAAAAACAAATTTGACAGATAAATCTAGAATTATAGGTAAGTAGAGTTTAATAACAAAAAGTATTCCAACCATCACACAGATTGAAAAGAAAGCAAATGTAAGATGTACATAACAGTAATTATGACCAAAAAATATTTGTACTAAATGCATTTGTATAGCAACACATCTTGAAAAAGACCATGGACAGTCCTTTGCCACAGTTGATGAGGAGCTTAAGTAAAACTATCACTAGCTTCCTGACATCTACATGCAGATTATCTGCTAGAAACAAATTAGCCCAGAAACAAATATGGGGGAAGCATGGCAAAGTTCATAAAAAGAAAAGTGCTGAAAGTGTGATATATGTTTGCAAATGCAACGTAAACTTAGGTGTGTAAGTGGACATTTTTAAAGAACAAAAAAACTTGTTCATTTCAATTAGTTCAAACAACATTATGCTTATACAGAATAATTCACATACCGCAAGTAGTTTATACAATATTGATTCGACATCTTCCCCAACATAACCAGCCTGCAAATTAGAACATTTCCCATTTTAGATCAATACCACAAAAACTTTTGTCCAAGGACAATGAAACCTTGAGTGAACCACAGAACCAAATCAGAAATAGCTAATACTATCTGAACATCCACATCATAGAAGAAAAACTTGTATTCCGATTAGCATAACATCTTATAACTCAATACCTCGAAAAAATTCACGTATTATCATTTGAAATGATCCTGCTCAACTCTCAACCTCGAGAACGAATACATACATACTTGCCTGTGTTAGGGTAGTTGCATCAGCAATGACAAAGGGAACATTCACAAAACGAGCCAGTGTTTTCGCAAGTAACGTCTTCCCTATTTGATAGAAATTAGATTAGCATAGCAGTCATATAGTAACTTGAGAACTGGTAAGAAAAGGGCAAACAAGGTATATGCAATTCTCAGTCGTATAATAAGTAAAAGCCCATACCTGAACCGGTTGGACCCATCAAGAGAACATTACTCTTTTCCAGCTCCACATCATCCCCATCATCCAATCCATGCGAGATTCCTTCATCTGCCTCTGACCTAGTATTAAGTTCAGCAATTGAGTCATAGAAAACAATAACCAAATAAATAAAGTATGATAGGGAAAGAAGAAAGAAAGAAACCCGTGGTATATTCTTTGATAATGGTTATAAACAGCTACAGAGAGCACCTTCTTGGCCCTGTGCTGGCCAATAACAAACTTGTCGAGTCCCTTGCAGATTTCCTTCGGAGTTGGAAAATCCCTACCGAAATTGGACCCTCCGACCAACCCGTCCTTGGGCCCAGAGGCCCGAATGAAATTAACACTAATAGGAGTTTGCGTAGCAGCGTCGTGATGGTGAGGCCAATCCTCTGGTGGCTCCCCATTGCTGCTACTACTACTGTAGAGCCTCAAACTGGGCCGGAGAAGCCCACTATTGGCGGCAGTGTGAGTGTGGGAAGAAGAAAAAGTAGAAGGGATTAAGTTGAGGAGCAGGTGCAGGTGCAGCTTCTTCTTGTTCCATGCGGAGAAGATTCGAGACATAGAGACAGAGAAGGAACCAAGTTAGTTTGGGATTATGATTAACGGAGACGAGATGAGAGTGGGTTTATTTTTCTTAGGAAGAGAGTAGGATAAGGAAATCAGCTTTGGGATCCGTTTGTTGCTGTTAATTCCATTTTTTAGTAATAAGGGTCATTGAGTCTGTGTCTTTTAGGATTTAGGATTAAAGAAGGATAAATGTTTATTTTTTCTTAGTCTCAAACTCTAACATATTGCTATATAAAAAATAAAAAAATTTGAATTTAGCATTTGAATATATAAAAAATTATGATAGATTGGTTTGTAGATAATTTAATGATAAATTAATTTCAGATTTTGTATCTTAACATTAAGTTGATGTTTGAAAAAATATAACCATCAAATTGATTTTTAAATATTATAATTTTATTTCTCAGACAAGAAGATCAATGGCAGTGTTTTCTCTATTTCATTATCTTCTATTTATAAAAGAAAAACCCTTCCTATAATTGGAGTATATGTGTTTTAGTTTGTTTCAGTGTCTGTGTTGCATTTGAAAATGGTGAACAATGCACCAGCTTGCGAGGAGATTGACATCAAACATAGATCCATCCTTTTCTTCAGTGAATGTGACTCTAAAAAAACACTTTCACTTCAGTTTCAATTGTTTTTTAACTTTTACTTAAATTTTTTATATAACTTTTTTTTATAGTAAATTTATGCATTAAAAGAAAAGTTTAATACCTAATGTGAAAAGAAAAGTTGTGTTGTCCTCCATCCATCTACTTCATCCGATATCTATTTCTGTGTAAGAAAAATTTGGCAATGCTAATATTTTTAAAAATATATTATTCAATTTTTAATTATATTTTTAAAATATACAAAACTGATAAAATTAAATTTCAATCTGTAACTGTAACTAATTAAATTTTATTTGTTAGGAATTAACGGTTCGCCAGTTTAATTTTAAGGATTTTTTTTTTTTAAAAAAATTTCATTTTTTGTTGTAAAATATCATTTATTTTCCTTTTTTATTTTGAAAAAAAAAGTTAGGAAACAGAAAACATATTATATTCTGTTTATATCCTTTTTATTATTTAATACAAACTTTTGAAATAAACAAAAAAAAAAGTTATATTTTTATATTAAAAGTAGAAGAGTTTAATGACTCCAATTTTTTCTCTCTTAGTTCAAAATTAAACATAGATCCAAGACGTTAAACGAGGTGAAACTGAAATATGCTATTGTAGCCGAAGACAAAATTTGGTCCAAATTTAGAAGGAAGATATTATATTCTCTTTTATACCTTTTTATACAAACTTTCGAAATAAATAAAAAGTTGTATTTTTACATTCAAAGTAAGAGTTTAAAGACTCCTATTTTTTCTCTCTTAGCTCAAAATTAAACATAGATCCAAGACACTAAAAGAGGTGAAACCGAAATATGTTATTGTAGCCGAACACAAAACTTGACCTAAAATTTAGAAGGAGGTAAATGATAATTACACGCTTAAATCAAATAGCTGACCAATGATATACACATGACTCATGCTTAATTTTTTTTATAAGTGTTTTATACTTTTTGTGCTATGCACAAAAAATAATTTTAGGTTAGTGAAAATAGAGTCACATAGGCCCAATATCAAAGAGTTAGAAATAAAAAAAAAAATGAAAGTTACAAGTAAAAAAAAAATTGTGCACATAACATGTATTGAAAAAACTCACGCAGGTAAAATTAATATGAACATTAATGTAGAAATTTTAACTAGTAAAATGCATTAGCGAAATAGAAATATAGATATATAAATGATGCGATCCCTGGATTTTTGTTAGTAAGAATATAATAGAATAATATAATTTCACGTGTTTCAACAAAAATATTGTATGTTTTAATTTCTTAATTTGAGACACTAATTAGCATTTGTATAATATATAGAAATAAATTAATGAACTGGGTACACAAAACCTAGAACGAAAAGGATGGGGAAAAAATAATAAAGTCATGCGGCTAAGGGGATAACCTAAAACTTGTTAGCTCCGCCGTTCCGCAGCAGCAAGCGTCGCTGCTCTACACTGCTATCGAAGCAGTTTATATAATTCTTCTTTTTCAATGGCTTTCATTTTTCAGTATCCAATACCATTCTCTGAAGACACCATTGTTTAGATGGGATAAATTTAAATATAGCTTCAGATTTAATAGCCCTTCATAGTTCATATCGCTAGCAAGAACTGCATGTTAAAAATTGAGAGTCGATTTGATACATGATTAATTGATTATGGTGTGATCGTGCTCTACTCTTAAATAAGCAAACTAAATGTGTCCCTCTACAACTACTCCAACAGGAGTAATTAACAGAAGACAAGAAATTAGAAATCACAGAGCAAAAACAAAAATCTCAAATACAGATGCATAAGATAACAAAACATCTCTTGTGCCAATCGATCAATCAATAGGTGGATGCCTGCACATTAAACGGTATGAGCTTGCTAAAGTGTCACGTAATTTTTTTTAATGAATTATTAAAACCCTTAGATTAAATTAAAATGGATGGATGAAATTTTGTGTCAAAAGTTTAATCCTTGGAAATTATATATATAAAATATGGTATAAATATTTTTAATAAAAATCTAAAACTAAGACATTTTTAAAAAGTAGTTCAGTTTGGTTCTTTAACAACTCTGATCCATAGGTATGAAATGGGTAATTGAACTATATTGATATAAAACGAAACTAAAAAAATCCGTTTTAAAAAAAAAAATTGAACCGATCCACTAAAAAAATGAATGGTTAACTGACCCGTTTATAAAGAAGTGGTTTAAAATTGGATTGATTTGATTTTAAAAAAATATATTTTGCATAACCCTATTATTGAGCAATTAATAAACATCATATGACAACAGGGATCAAAATAATTTATTTTATATTCTAAATGGATGAAAACCGAAGAAAACCTTTTACAAAAATTAAAACCAATATTTACATATTTTACATAAACCAAAACATATTTAGCTCAAAAATTAAAATTTGCTTGTCATGATTATGATTGTCGCATACATTCACACTAAGTCGCTAATAACTGACATTTTTTATTCGTATGATAATTGTCGTAACACAATTTCATAAGGAATAGAGTTCAAATGCTGGTAACAAACAAAAAAAGTTATGTTTGAAGTATGTGATCTGCAGACTTATCATGGTCAACACTAGCTGAGTTACAAGGAGAACAATTTTATTTTTTTTATCCATAAAAATTAAAAACATATACTAAAAAATTTATAATAATTCACGTATTTTATTCAACTAGGCAAACTAATGTTAGTTGAAAGCAAAAAGGAAAAAGGATTAAGGCATGAGCATCTCTACTAGAACTTGTAACGTGGGCTTCTTTGCTCCTACAGGGACCTTTGTTGAGTGAATATTCAATATTCTTCTCTTCTCAATTTAAACTTCAATTTAGGATTTTTAGGGTGTTCAAAATATCCTGTTCGGCTAACCAATTTAGTCAATTGAAGATTATAATGGACTTATAATGGACAAATATTTTAGTCAATTGGATATCCAAATTCATCTTAATTGTCCAAACATCCCGAAACCAACACTCGACTCTGGCTCTGTATATTTGTTCTGTCTTGATGATGGTTTAATTATATATATAACAAATTGTGCATTGGGGACAACCGGACAAGGACAATGCATTTAAAAAAATCTAATAAAAAATTATCATATATATATATATATATATATAGATAAAAACAAATGTCAAAATCATAAATTTCAAACAAAAGCTGTCAGTGCTTAATCAACATGTGGTAAGAAGAAAGCGAATTATATTAACAAGTTATGAATTAAGCTACTTAGTTGTATAATGTAAAATAGGATCAAAGTGTACTAAAAGAAAAACAGTCATAGAGGAAAGAAATGTACAAGAAGAAAATAAAAAGAGTGATAGATGAAACATTAGAATGAAATATAAGAGATAAGAAAAAAAACTATTTTTTCTTTTAAAAAAAACTATCAACTTTATTGGAAAAAAGATAAAATAAACTTTCAAACCAATAAATAGATAAAATAATGATAAACATATAAGAAAAGTGAAGAAAAAAATAATAAGTTCAAACACATAAAAATAAGAAATATAAATATGAAAATAAAAAGATACATTTATTTATCTTTGCATGAAAATAAATGAAAAAAATACAAACATATAAAATTGAAAAATATAAAATATATAATTTTGACATAAATATATATGACTTTATTAAAATAAGGGAATACACTTGTCACTCTCAAATATATATGGATCCCCGTGTATATTGATGGGAATTATATGGCTTGTGGTTGGGAGATCAAGATCGGGCAACGTGAATATACCAGATTGTTTACTTTTCTTCAGTTAATTTGCATTTGTTACAGTGCAACTTTGTTATACATTGTTAGTCGTTCTCCGTAGTTGCATTATTAAAAGTTTAATAGTAGGTAGAAAGGGTTGGAGAATAATCTATTTTGTCTTTGATTTTATTTTTGGGTTTCATTTCAGGGAAATAATATTAATTAAGAAATAAATTTTTCTGTTGTTCTTTTAGTCATCTTACCTTTTTATGAAAAAAGTTAAATATATTTTTAATCCTTTAAATATAAGAATTTTCTTGTTTTAATCCCTTAAATTAATTTTTTTATTAGTCCTTCAAATTTAATAAATGATTTTTTTTAGTCCTGATTGCCTGCATGAGTCATAAAATTGGCCAAACAAAGAATATATGATATACAATTTCTGACAATTTTTTACTTTTAGAATTTGATTTTTAATAAGTACAATTTTTAGAGGTTAAAAATCATTTCAAATTGTAAAAAAAATGTAAGAATCATATTCACTTTGAAAAACCTCAATCAAAGCCCCATGTCTCTGGATCTTCTCTGCCACCTCTTACTTGAACCCAGATCCATTGTTATGAGATTTACAATAAAGAAAGTGTTGGGAGTTATTGAACCACAAAGATGAGAGATTTCCAGATCCAACATAAATTAGAGAAAAAAATATATCAATTTTTATCACTACGTAACCCAAGTGAAGTCACTGCTAGCAATTTTTTATCACCTGACACAGAAGCCCCCACATGACATCAACACCCGGGGACTCTTGTGTCCGCCGCCACCCCATGCAAATGTGAGTAGGAACCACAAAATTTGTGACGATTGGAGTGGTGTCATGAGGTGGTTCGGTTTTAGGGATAAGGAATCTTCGGCGATTTGACGGTGTCTCAGTTTCAGACTCCAAATCAAAGGATGAGATGTTGGTATGTACAGGGGTTTGTTACTCATACCAGTTCGACCAGTGGTTTCATTTTCATATTTTCTTCTTCTTTCCTGTGCCAACCAACCTCAGGTGACACATCTCATGGAGCCAACTTCTGGAAAAAGGCAAGCAAAAAATACTTAAGATCGCTACAGACTTCACTAAGGTTCTTCATATGTGCATCATTTGGGAATTAGCATAGTTAAACCAGCCAGAGAAATTGAGGGGGAAAAGGAGGGGTTGTGAAGGAGTCTAGAAGGGTTACAAAGTGAACCACCAGGTGATAACAGGCAAAGAACTGAAGTGTATAAGAGATTATGGGTGGAGGAAAAAAATGAAGATATCGAGAGGAATGCCTCTAAGTGGAGTCAGAGTACTGCAAGAGCAGCTAGGCTAGGCAAGGTGCAAAGTTTAGAGAAAAATATCAGTTGAGTTATATTCCAATCCCAAAATCTGAACATCATATAAAGAATAAAACTTAGTTCATGATTAACTATCTGATAAACATCATGTCGAAAGCAAGGGCAATAACACAATGAAATAGACATACAGGCACAAAAGTGACAATTATTGAATAATTAAGACTCCCGAAAAAAGGTACCAACTAGAAGTGTTTAAAGCATTTTGATGTTGCCCCCAAATTTGTCATTTATGGGAAGCCTAATCACAAACATGAAAGACTTGCCCCCAATAACAACTAAAATGCTTCTGAAATACCATGAACAACATCACAAAGAGTAAATAAAGGTAAGCACCATTTAACTAACCTAACAAATTTGTCTGGCTGAAAATTCATGAATGGAGCCTAGTTTAAGAGCAAGGTAGAATTCAACGAATCAGTGTCACGCAAACGTCACAAAACAGTAAATAGCTTCTTCATGAACCTGAAAATCTCATAGCCTATTCCTGAAATAGTAAAAACAAGAGAGACAACTACAGTCAGATACTCCAATTATCGACAAAAACAAAGACCAACTCATCCATAGCAACATCAATAGGGTAAAACAGCCGCCCAAGCACCTTGCAATATATTGATCCGACATAAGCGACAATAATCAAAATCACAATAAATCCACAAAATGAAATAAAACTTCCAATAATGGCCGACAACACACAAACACATTAAAAAAGATGGTTTGGGACAATAAGCCCTCTGTTGAGTTCCATTGCAAATATCAAGAATAACAGAATGATTGAGCCATAAGAGATCATCACCTAAAACCGAGGATGACGAAGGCTTCCTCACTAAAATATCAGTTAAAGTCCCCTCTGTAGGGGTGAGGTCAATATGGGTGGTGTCTGCAGAGAAACAATTAAGGGAATCATAAACAAAAAAATTATAAACAAAAAAAAAAAAAGATTAGTTTTGTAATGTGAAAAAAAGAGTACATACAATTTTGAGAGATTTAAGGCGCTCCAAGATAACTGCAAAAGGGGACAAACGGATTTTCTCCCCTGCAAAACGAAGCGCCATCGCAGATAGGGCAGCGGTGGAGTGGTAGACGGCGACAGTGACGATAGCTCAGGCGACACTGACGACGGTGATGACGCGGCGGAGTTCGACACATAGGATTTCATTAAGAGTGTTCACGGGCAGGGACACCCATAAATCTGAATTAACCTAAATCAAAATGAATAATTTGGGTTTGATCATTTATGTATTTGGATTAAAAATCGAATCAAATTGATCAAAATTGTTTATGTATGAGTTTAGTCATGAGTTTAGATTTATAGATCCGATCAAAATCAAATTGATCAAAATTTTTAGAGTCGTTTGATTTGACTTTAAATATTGCTAATATTAGTACTTTAAATGTTGAAATTGCAAGTGTTGGGACTCTTAAAGGTATTTCTATCAGGTACATCGATATTTGTTTCACCTTTTTTCATATTTTTTTGTCATATTTATAATATTAATGAATCAATTTTTTTCATTTGTTTTACCAAATCTGATTGCAACAAGTTTGGTTATAACAAATCTGGTTGCATTAAATCTAACTTTAGAAAATCTGGTTACAGCAAAGCTTAATGCAAGACAATAGTTTGTAGAAAATAAATAGTTGTGATTCAGATGATTTAGTAAATCTATTGAAGAATATTTTGTTTTAATTTGTATTAGTCTATTTTAGAATATTATGTTAATGATATTAAATGAATCAATTTTACTATTTTCAAATATTTGATAATATTGTATTAATTATATTGAATATTTGGATGAATCATGATATAAAATAATAATTCTAAGGGAAAAAATATTAAATTTAAATGAGTAATCCGTTGACTCGAACCGAACCAAACCAACTTATTTATGAATGAATTGTGTTGGATTGTGTAAAAAATTTATAACAATCAAATCGATCAAATTTAATTAGATAAATTCTAAATTTGATCAAAATTGATCCTCAAACACTCCGATATAAAGTAAAAGTTTTTGAGGAAGGGAACATGAATGGTACAATATTGTGGAAATTAAATAAGGTATTAGAAAAACATTAGAATAACAATATCCATTTTTATTAGAATTAATGTTAAGTGATAAATCAGAACATTGATTTTACGATGTTAAGATTTTGTTATTAGCATCAGTCTTTTAAAATCGATATTGATAATAACATTTTATTTATGAAAATATTATCACATATTTTGTAGAATCAGTTTTCGTCTCGATATTAACCGGACGATGTTAAAACCTTTTTTGTAATAATGATAAATCCATGACATTCTATTTCTGTTTTCTTATTTTATGTGGATTGGTTTTTCTTACTATGGCCTGTACATATAGTGATATCTCAAATAATTCACACTTTTCCGTTAGTGGGAGATGAATTATTTATCCAATCCTTATATACCTTTAGGAAGCCCTATAAGTTGCTTTAGCCAAATAAGTCGACAAGCGCTATATAAATCATGCAAATTAACCTGATATATACCTTAATTATTTAACTTCTTTTTTTTTTGGAAACCTCTATTATTTAACTATTGTATATAAAATTTGCGTGGTGAATTTTTTTAAAATTAACTGACACTTTTGTATTTTTATCGTGTACTAATTTAGTTTTCGTTTGATTATAAAGTATAATTATATTTTTTAGAGTACATGATTTGTTGATTTTTTTATCCGCATCTGACATTTTTATATTAGCTGTTTTTTTATGTTTTACTTATTGATATGATAAATTATATGACATTTATATATTTGATGTACTTTTTAGTTGTCATTTTTAAATCTATACTTGTGTACGTAGTACTAATTCATTTGCCTCCAGTGAACGAAAGTCATCGAGGGAGAGGGTGAGTACATCCCGTGAAGGAAGAACGGAAGTTAATCGTAGCAACTTCAATTCCGATATGGGTAATAAATTAAATTGTTATTTTATCACGCGCAAAACAATTATAAAATAATTGTTCCCTTTATATTTTACTAGTACGGTACTTCTAAGTATGCACGGATGAGAGTGTGTGTTATTTGAATTTAATAATAAAGTTTATTAAATAATATAGATTTATGTGAATAATTATTAAAAATGTTAATAAAAAATTTTACAAAAATTATTCCAATATCTTATATTATATGTTAATTATATTGTTATAAATTTATACATATAAATATGTTAAATTCAACATATTTGAATGAGTTACTATTATTTTGGAGTTGTAAATAATTAAAGGATAGTAGAGATCTAAAAAATGTGTTGTGATGATTGAATATGTTATTAGAATTATGATGAATTGTAAAAGTAAAGAAATGATTGAATATGCTATTAGAATTATGATGAATTGCAAAAGTAAAGAAAACAATTGATAATAAAATATATATTGAAATGATAATATAAAGTTATTTTTATAAGTAGTTTAGTATGATCATACCATAAAGTTGAACAATCTAAGTAGAGGAACATGTGATAGGCAAATGTGAAAATGATTGGGAAGTTTCTTTGGATAGGCATGAACGTTGCTCGTTTCAATTTCTCTCATGACACCTATAATCATATACTCTATGTCATCATGTTTGATACTAAGGTAGGTTTTTTCATTAAATTTTCTTATTCATTAATACTTTTGTTCCCATGGCAGCTCTATTCCGCATGGTTTTGACAAAGGATAGTGAAATATAAAAAAAAAAAAATTTGTGAAGCCTAAATTCAGAGAACGTGATAAATAATATTATTTTTGTTAATAAAATAGATAATATATAGATGAAGTGATACCAAAAGTAAGAAAAATTATGTAACAGTCATAATATAAGAGAATTTGTGTACAATGAAATCAATAAACTTGTCATGTACGTCATAATTAGTTGAAAATGAATTTGGTATATATACAACTTGCCTAGGTGGTTAAATTTGTTGGTAGCATAACTTTGATATAAAAAAAAGGTAGGATCATAACTTTGATCGAAAAAAGGTAGAACTTCAAAATGACATAATTTGTTGCTAGACATAATATTCGATTATGAACTTAAATTAAAGAAAACAATTGAAAATTTTATGCAAAATTAATGCTATGCTAGTAAACTTTCCACTTGTTTAGTTTTTCTCTTTCAATTTATCCAAGTAATATCTTCATTTCTCTCTATTTTGTCCTGCATCGAAACTCGCTTGAAAGTACTCATCATTTTCTTCATTTCTGTTTGTGTCAATGCTCACTTTTATAAAGGTTTTGTATCAAATTTCACAATTGAACATTTCATTCATCATTTACCCGTTCAACTAAATTTCTACAATAAACATCAGTTTCCATTTACTAACTTTTTTTAAACAAATATAATTGAACTATTGATTATAAATAGGAATAATATTAACAAAAGATAAGCAACAATAACCAAATATTGTATGCGAAAAAATCCTATCCTATAAGATAATACCAAACTGATGAAATCAACTGAAAAGTTCTCATATGAAAATTCGTCTCAAAAGTGTCATAAATTCAAAAGTAAAATGAGAAATAAAGAAATATATCCAAAAATGTCATTTTGACATTTGATCAAATACGTCATTTACAACCAACAAATCAGTCTAAAACAAAATCAAATAAATATTTTAAAAATTTTCCAATTATCATATATTCTTATAAAGATCTGTTTAATATTTTTTTCTATAAAATACTTTAACTGATAAGCCATATCAAATAAATCTTTTTAACAAATTGAGTCCATATTCATAGTATTAGAGAAATTTTGATGAAGGAGAAAAAAATAAAGAAAGTAATTAGGCCAAAACAAAATCAACCAAAAAAATAGAAACTAAGAAAATTGTTTACCTTTGTTGCTACAGATCACTATAAATCATGAAAAAATTATGAAGAAGTTGTAGTCACAGTGGCTGACAAAGGCATCTTCAACGATAGTTGCGATGTTGAATGGTTAACGAAGAAATAAAAAAATATTTCACTAGTTTATTTTTAGAAGAAAGAGAAAACAAATTGAGTGAATGAAGATGGTAAGAGAAGAGAGAAAAATGGTGAGAAGATAAAGAACATAAGAGAAGAAGAACGTTTCAGAGTTGAGAAAAGACAGAAGATGATAAGGAAGATATTTGAACACACATAACTTTTAAAAAGGTAGTTAAGACAACATATTATCTAGACTGGAAGGATATTTAAAAAACTTCAAGATCTAGCATGGTTTATTAATGAAAAAATGAATGTGAAGCAGAAATAAGAGAAAGAAAGAAGTGAAGTTCAATGATATTTTTTTCTTCTTGTGATAATATACCTTTATTGAAATCAGGCCATAAACAATTGATCCACTTAAGGTTTTATTTTTTGTCACGCCTCTGCAAACCTGTCAATAATTAGACTCAACCAATTGAGGTGAGAACCAACAACATTGAGAAATATGAAGGGGCCAAAAGAGAAAATTGTGGAAAGCATAACATAAAATAAAAGGAGACAACTGCGCTCTTGATAATTGTCAAGTAAATTAATAAGAGAAAGAAAGAAGTGGAGTTCAATAATAATCTTCTTGTGATAATACACCTTTGTTGAAATTAGACCTTAAACAATGGATCAACTTAAGACTCCACCTCTTGTTACACATGTGTAAACCTGTCAATAATTAAACTAAGTCAATTGAGATGCAAACCAACAATATTAAGTTATATGAAGGACCCAAAGTAAGAGACTGTGAAAATCATAACATAAAATGAAAGAAAATCACTGCACTTTTCTAGATAATTGTTAAGTAAATAAGTGAGGAATTACTATATCACCAGTGGTTTAGAGTCTTTTCGAAAAGAAAAATTAAAATAATATTATGATTTTGTATTTTTGTAACTGGCTAGTACGATACCATGCGTACATAGGTAATACCACTGACTACGCGTTAAAGAGATAACATGTGAGAGGGATGAAAGAAATGATATAATGAGTATTTAATATTTAAAAGAAAATATTAATTTACTTATCAAAAAGGGGTGTAATTAATAAGTTTTAATTTGAAAATATTGAAGTGCACTTATAAAAAAGGGTGTTCAATTAGCAAGTTTTAATTTGAGAATATTGGAGTATACTTATTAAAAGAGGTGCAATTAGTGAATTTAATGTTCACTTACCATTTTGTCCGTATTTGTGTAATAGAACATGATAAATTGTTGAGAAAATATGAGTAAATATTATTGGAGCCGTGATTGCTACTGGAAATAATATTGGTTCTTAGGTTTACATTCCTCATATAAATCTTATTCCATCCTCGATCAAATGATTCCATTAAAGTTTTAAAGACGACAATTTTTACATATTGTCCGTTTTACTATAACAACAAATAAGAGTCAAGGACACATTTTATCACAACTTGGAGTTTTCTTGCCAAGAGAATGAAAAATTTTATGTAGTAGTCTCCTTGTGTCAAGTATAAGTCTGGATTAAAAGTATTAATATATGATGAGGAAAATAGCCAAACTTCAAGTACTAAGAATATCGTGTACAAAAAAGTGTTTAATTAGTAAAACACATTAATGATTTTTTATATTGTTTTAAATGTTTTATGTATTATGTGTATCTTTAAATGAATGTGACCTTTATATTATATGTTTTATTGGTTGGTTATGTAATATATAATTCTTATTTATGATATATATAATTTTGAATTAAGTACTATTATTAATTAATATAATGTTTATAATCTAAGAGATTGAATATAAATTTTTAATATCATATATCCAATGAGTAATGCTATATCTTACGAAAAAAATCTTGCAAAAAAGCGCACAAATTCTAAATGAACCAATAAACATGAATAACCATTCATAGGAGAGAGAAAATAAGCATTGTTGTCCATTAAAACAACACCAATTAACCTTTCAGTATGTTTTGCACAAAATTTGTTTTGTATGTTTAAGAAATTTTCATATCCAATAACATTCGATTTGTTTTTATTAAAACGTTGTGAATAGACATAAACAAATTAAATAGATAATAATTAACTACTCCGGCAACGCCGGATTTGCACACCAGTATAGTTTTTCAAAGATCACAGATCGATAAGGGCCAACTTGTTAGATCATAATATAAGATAATTAAATATATAAAAATCAATAATAAATTCATGCGCAGCTGGATTTGCATGTGAGAGAGAGAAAAACTCGCTAGTTTCTATTTGCATGGAATAAAATTCATATATACAAGTCGAGGGAGCTCTGCGATCGAAAGGGTTCTGATTAAAACATTATATATATAAGTCAAGCTGATGCATTTATACTTAAATATTTTGATCATGTGTTTAATTAACTGTCTATCATACTCAACGTGTTATATATGTGTGAAGATCCTTAGACATCGCTGTAATGCATTTAGTAGTCTGCGTGTTGTGAGTTGAATAAAGCTAAGATGGCATTGCAATTGTCAAGTTCTTGTGGAATTACATTATGTTCCTCACCGCTAGGTGGTTAAATGTTCTTGTGTATCGATTTCTCATTCCTATTTGACCAAAATAAATTGAAGGAACCAGTGGCGGACGTATATGGGGGCCTGGTGGGGCCAGGCCCCCCCAAAAATAAAAAATTCTAAAATTCATTTTTATTAAAAAAATTATAATTATGGGTCCCCTTTTGAGATTGTAAAAAGTTTAGTTTTTTTTTTTAGATTTTTCATGATAAATAAAATTTTGAGTGCATGGTTTATTACATTGTGATAAAAAAAATTTACTTTATTATTATTGTATGTTCTTTTCGATGTTCAATGCCCCTCTTATTCAAAATCCTGGGTCCGCCACTGGAAGGAACTGAACATGTAATGGATTTAATAATTATACAATGTTTTGGTATGGCTTTACATCTTTCCGTGGCTTTTGTTTCTCGTCTTTTCTCTAGGGATGGATTCACATTAATTAACACAATAAGAACGAAAGTAAATAGTTATGGAAAATTAGCTTTGGCCTCCACAAGGACATTAAGATGGTTTATTATTATTCAATTATAATTATAGTTTCTTCTTGATAATAAGCAAAAAAAAGATTTGTATTAAAGGATTATGAATATTAACGAGATAAAACTTTAATTATAATTGGGCGACCACACATATAGCAGCTACAAAACTATATGTAAATTTTGTCCTTTTCTATATGAAGCAAAAATTCTCATGAACTGCTTTCCAAATTTTAAATAAAAAAATTCTATTATTTAAAAAACTAGAGGAATTAAAAACAAACAAAAATTCTTAGAGTATCTAAAAATGAATTTTCAAAATTTAGAGGAAACACATTTTATCCAATTATTAATGTAAACATTCAAAACTTATATACTTTTTCGAAAGAAAAAAATATTCTTGTAAAAAAAGAAAGAAAAAATATGTTAAATTTTAAATCTGGCCAAAATAAATAGACAATCTTCACAAACAAGTATACATATATTAAATAGTCAATAAAAAAAGAGAGGCTGCTAAAACAATATAGACCCTTATGAAACACTTACAAAGAGAGTGCAAACAATATAAGTATAATCAGGTTCATGATGCAATAAAAAGAGAAATATAGCGAGAAATGAGAAATGTTAATGTTTAAAATAAGGATTTTTTCAATCAGCATCTTAAGACATTGTTTAAGAAATTAAAAGAAAAAAGTTTCTAATGTATAAATCATAAACGAATGCAAACAATTTATGAAAAATGCAATTTTGTGCCTTACAATAAAAAACTTTTTATTCTTAATTCCTTGATTAGTATCCGAGGACACTTGTTACCATTAACCTTAAAATAATAAAATGTATTTGTATCATTACTCAACGTTAGATAAGGCAAACCGATGCTATCATGGAAACAAAGCAAACTTGTTGAAATAAACAAATATCGATTGCAGCTATGGTTTCAATGAATAACCAAAATGCAATGGAGCTCTTTGAGGGTAAGGCTCTTTTGTACATGCAGCTACATGGCCACCTAAGAACTGTGTCTTATGGGGACTGTCCAACTTGGTATTCCAGACATAATACACAACCATGCCAAACCCATTACTCTTTCTGACTTGGTCTCTACTCTTCAAATTCTACCAACCAAAGCAGGTTTTGTGCAACGGTTCATGCGCTTTTTGGCACACAATGGAATATTTGATATCCATGAGAGCCAAGAAGATCATGAACCAACGTATGCTCTCACCCCTGCTTCAAAGCTTCTTGTCAGTGACAGTGATCACTGTTTATCTCCAATGGTTCTGTTGACTACTGATCAACTTGTGATGACTACATACCATCAGTTGGGGGAATGGATTCGTGGGGAGGGCCGCACATTATATGAGAGCCTTCGGAATAAGCGTTTGGGAATTTTTTGAGAAAACACCTGGATATACAAGTCTCTTCAATAAGGCTATGGCAAGTGATTCCCAAATAGTAGACTTGGCACTCAAAAATTGCACTTCAGTTTTTGAGGGGCTAGATTCCCTGGTGGATGTTGGTGGTGGAACTGGAACCACATCCAAAATTATCTGTGATGCAATTCCTAAGTTGAAATGTGTTGTGCTCGACCTTCCTCATGTTGTAGCAAACTTGAATGGAAGTAATAATTTAAGTTTTGTTGGTGGTGACATGTTCAACTCTATCCCTCAAGCTGATGTAGTTCTACTAAAGGTACAAATATATCTTACTATTCATTTGCTGATTTGATTTTGAAAAGAATATTGCAATCATAGAGACATAATTCTTAATTTTTTTTTCTTTTTTACTTTCATTGCAGTGGGTTTTACATAACTGGAATGATGAAAATTGCATAAAGATCCTGGAAAAGTGTAGAGATTCTATTTCAAGCAAAGGCAACAGTGGAAAAGTGATTATCATAGATGCCGTAATAAATGAGAAAATAGATGACCCGGATGTGACAAACAAAGCTTAGTTTGGATATTGTTATGTCGACTATTAATGGAAGAGAGAGAACTGAAAAAGAATGGAAACAACTCTTCATTGAAGCAGGATTCAAACACTACCAAATATTTCCTATCTTTGGTTTTAGATCTCTGATTGAGGTCTATCCTTGAACATTTTTATGATGTGTATGTCACACTAAGATGGCATTGTCAACTTCTAGCGGAATTATATTATGTTCCTCTCCTGTTAAACTTAAATATTCTGTGTATGGAGTTCTCATTCTTATTTGGTCAAAATAAATTGAATGAAGAATATATTTAGTGTAAAATTTTGAATAAGAATCTTAAGTTGACTAATAGCACGGAAAATAAGCTATTTGAACTTATAGGAAGGGAGTCCATTTCCGTACCTCATTAAGGAGGTTATGGGAAACAAAAGAGGGTGATGAGTCTCACCAAGTATAACTTAGTGCACCAAAAGAAACTAACTTGTTCGCACAAATATTGCCTTCACGATATGTGAAAATTTCTAAATCTAATAATTTATACGTACAGTTGAACCATCTATTATGAAAAAACTAAGGTACTGAAAAAAGGATTGTAGTAGGCCTGAAGAAGGAATTGCGAATCTACTTCTAGCCAAAAAGAACTCCACTTGTGATTTATAACTATTTCAATTGCAAGAATATTAGCTGCTACTATATGTATTTTTTATGTTATTGTTCAATTACAATTATAGTTTCTCCCCTATAATACGCCAAAAAAAAAAAACAACACCAACAAAAAATGTTTTAAAGAATTAGAATATAATAGCACCGTTCAAACCTCCATCTACGCCTAATAATTAAATAATTTAGCAAAATACATTAACACCTTAAGTTTTTTCAAGTTACACACAATAGCCCTCATTATTTAATGTTTACAGCATCTTTTGGGAGTGTGAGTGATATATAAGACATATTAGTGTAATATTTTTAAATATTAAGGGTTAGTGTGGAAATAGAAAAATAGTGATATTGTGTATAATTCAAACAAAAAACTTTAAGAAGTACTAGTTTAATTTGTACTAAATAGTTTGGAGAGTATTAGAATATAGTTTGCTTTCTAAAAAAGTAAATTCAAAAAGAAATCTTTATTGCATCTTTTTAGTTTTAATTACTCTTTTTCTTTGTTAAACTCAAAATCCAAATAATCCTTTGGGGTTCAAATTAGGATTGTTTTTGCAAAATTGCAAAACTAATATGATACTCGATTCTTGCCACCTAAAGTTTTTACTATTTGCAATGACCTAATATACTTCGCGTGGTCTCATACATTAACGTATCTAGTGATATAGAAAAAAGGAATAAAACAAAATAAATATGTTGCATAAAATGAAATTATTAAATATTCTCTGTTTATGAATTATTATTTGCATAAAATAATTAGTTGGATCAAATGAGGGTATTTAAATTGGAATGAATAAATAGTACTTTTTTTATATGTAGAAATCGAAATCATATATCAACAAATTTATAATTATTCATACATACTACTCAATCAATTGAGTTAGACTCCTTTATTTAAAGAAAAAATAATTCAAAACAATGAATTCAAATTTTATCTTTTCTTGTTTTTTTTTTTTAACAATTTAACGATGTATAATTAAACCGCGAAGAGCAATACTCATGCCGTTGCACTCACTTTCCAGCCCTGTTTTCATTTCATTCATGCATGCTCCATGGCTTGGGAATTATATATACTTGTGGACGTGGAATGTGAGGATATATATATATATATATATATATATATATATATATATATATATAGAAGTCACACAAAAGAAAGGGATAAAATGATAATAATGTAAACTTATTATATTAAGGTTTTAATTAGATATATGTAAACAGAAACAAGGAAGAAGAACCTGAATTTGATCTATGCAAAATACACTTTTGGATAGGGACGGGAAAAAGGAGTGAAACTTAGAATACCTTGAATGCCAATGAAGAACTTAAGGTCCTAATTATAGTAATACTAAACCGAGTCGTCTACTAGGGCGTGTTAAAACATTATATAAGCCAAACCCATGTTACTCATGGAAACAAGAACAAAGCAAACTTGTTTAAAAAAACATATATCGATTGCAGTTATGACTTCGATGAACAACCAAAATGCAATTGAGCTCTTTGAAGGCCAAGCCCTTTTGTACACGCAGCTATTTGGCTGCCTAAGAACTATGTGTCTTAAGTGGGCTGTCCAACTAGGTATTCCAGACATAATACACAACCATGCCAAACCCATTACTCTTTCTGATTTGGTCTCTACTCTGCAAATTCCACCATCTAAGGCTTGTTTTGTGCAGCGGTTCATGCGCTTTTTGGCACACAATGGAATATTTGATATCCATGAGAGCCAAGAAAATCATGAATCAACATATGCTCTAACCCCTGCTTCAAAGCTTCTTGTCAGTGGCAGTGACCACTGTTTGTCTCCAATGGTTCTGTTGAATACTGATCAACTTGTGACGAGCACATACCATCACTTAGGGGAATGGATTCGTGGGAAAGACCCCACATTATATGAAACAGCCTTAGGGACAACCATGTGGGGACTTTTTGAGAAAAATCCAACATGTATGAGTCTCTTCAATGAGGCTATGGCAAGTGATTCCCAAATAGTAAACTTGGCACTCAAAAATTGTACTTCAGTTTTTGAGGGGCTAGATTCCCTGGTGGATGTTGGTGGTGGAACTGGAACCACAACCAGAATTATCTGCGATGCATTTCCTAAGTTGAAATGTGTTGTGCTCGACCTTCCTCATGTTGTAGCAAACTTGAATGGAAGTAATAATTTAAGTTTTGTTGGTGGTGACATGTTCAACTCTATCCCTCAAGCTGATGCAGTTCTACAAAAGGTACAAATATATATTAATGACCATTTGCTGATTTGATTTGGAATAGTATATTGCAATCTTAGAGACATAATTCTTAATTGTGTGATTTTTTTTCCTTTTCATTTTAACTTTCCTTGCAGTGGGTTTTACATGATTGGAATGACGAAAGTTGCATAAAGATCCTGAAAAAATGTAAAGATTCTATTTCAAGCAAAGGCAACAGAGGCAAAGTGATTATCATAGATACAATAATAAATGAGAAGCTAGATGACCCGGATATGACTCTAACAAAGCTTAGTTTGGATATAATTATGTCGACCATGAATGGAAAAGAGCGAACTGAAAAAGAATGGAAACTAGTGTTCATTGAAGCAGGATTCAAACATTACAAAATATTTCCCATGTTTGGTTTTAGATCTCTGATTGAGGTCTATCCTTAAACATTTGTATGATGTGTGTATCACACTAAGAGGCATTTATGTCACGTCATGCTTTTTTTTTTTTTGAGAATACGAGGGTGAAAAATATATACCCATTTGGTTATGAGAATTTATTTTCAAGAGTGTGTTGTATTTTTAGAAATGTTATGTATTCATGTTTTAAGCAAACTCTATTCCTATGAGAGAAGAGGTGGGTATATGATATTTTGAGGGGAATATATGTTATTTTCTATAATAATTACCTATTTTCATTATGTTCTATTATATTTCGTTTTTTACTTTTACTTTTTGAATTTTTTAATTAATAAATTTTGAATTTTTCTATAATTATTAAATACCAATCAAATAATATTCTTAGGCATAATATTTTCAGAAATATGATTCCGGAAAATACAAAATTATGTTGTGAAACAGAGACCTCCAACCTTAGACATCGTTGTAATATGTATTTAACAGTTTGCTTGTTGTGAGCTGAATAAAGCTATATGATGGCATAACATTGGTCAACTTCTTGTGGAACTACATTATGTTCCTCGCGCTGGGTGGTTAAATGTTTTGTGTATACGGATTAATTCTCATTCCTATTTGACCAAAATAAATTGAATAAACATGCAATGGATATACAATGTTTTGGTATAGCTTTACATTTTTACCTGGCTTTTGTTTCTCGTATTTTCTAAAGATTTGGCTAACTTTTAAAAATAAATCTATTGTTAAAATTTTACTTTTTTACCTTATTAAATTATATTTTTATTCTTGTAATAAGCTGATTATTGTGGTAGATATTTATGAAATTTGCCAGCACATATGGGTTACCGTGAATGACAAAAAAACTCAAAGAATTAAACTAACATTTATTTATATTAACTATTATACTATTTTCTTAAATTTTTAATTTTGAAAAACTTAGTATTTTCTACTTAAATATTTAATAAAAAATATACTTTTACTATGTGTACAAATCTAGTCCACTATTTTTCCATAAATATTATTCATATTTATGATGTATATTTTACTTATTATTATTATTTTATTGAAGTAAATTAATTTAAATCGTAAAGTTTTGGTATTATCCTTTTAACTAGATATTTTATACATATTTTTTAATTTATTTTATTTTCATCACCTAAGGGAAATTCTGGTATTAATTTGAACAAGTTTTCAATTTAAATGAATGGTTAAAAATTATTTTCCTAAACTATTAAAATAGAACTTAACTTGATAATTATCTACAAAAGAATAGTAAAACAGAAAAGGGTAACACTTAGTTTAGCATAAATTTTGGTGCCCTAAAGTGAAAGTTAATATATGTTTTCATTTATTAAATTATTAATTAAATTTAAATTTTACTTCATCCATACTAAAATAAGTATCATATTAAAAAAAATGTATTCCAATATAAGTGTGCTTTTTAATGCAATAATTATTTTTTCACTGATAATATCCCTAGCTAATAATTAACTTTAATTTTTCAATATAATATTAGTAATATCATTAATTTATAAAATTATTATTCTTTTTCATTTATTTATTAAGTTTTTTAATTTATATAAAATAATATAGAATGACACTTATTTTAAGACAGAAGAAAAAATTAAAATTCTTGACTTTACATCCAAAAGAGTTGGTCACCAAATTAAAAATAAATGCAGTAGAGTAAGCCAAGTATTCCTAAAAAATGTGGCTACCGAGATTAATAAATTTTATCTTAAAATAATTACTAATCAAATCAAATACTAATAAACGGTTGGTGTGGAATTTTAGCACTAGGGGAGTCTTACCTAAAAAAACTAACGTGTGATGCAAGTGTTTTTTTTTTTATCTATCTTTGTGAATGTTTCCCCTAATAGTATTAATTATCTTGTAAGAGTAATTTGGTCATTTTTGTAATTATTTAACCCAGTACTCATTTTTCTAATTGTATCTATATCTGCCATAATTTTGGAGAAAACTTTTCAGTGGTTCTAAAATAAGTACACACTAAATAAAGAAACATGCAATAAAAAATGTTCAATGATATTTTTTACTTTTAAATTTTTATTTTTTTGAAAACTATACCTTCAATAAATTAATTTGGCATATTTTATTTTTAACTTTTAAAAAACTTAAAATTTTACCTTACGTCATTATGCAAACGTAACAGCTGAAATAAAATGTGTCAAATTAATTTATTATAAGTAAAATTCGTGAAAAACAAAATTAAAGATAAAGAGTGCAACTAAGCCTAAAATAAAAATAAATGTTAGTTGTACATGGTTTAGGGACTTTCTTACAATTATAGTAATGAAAAAGGAAATTATTTACGAAAGTAAAGTAGTATGAAAACTATTCACGGGATAGGGATAGCAAACAATATCTTTAAAGAGTATTCACCAAAAATCAATAACAAATTCATATAATCTCCTGGAGACAACGACCGTACTGTCATGAGAAAACAAAAAATTTACCCAAGTATCACGGGAACTTTTTTATCAGACTATCACGCATCATATTTCGCTAGACATTTCAGCAAACTATACATCACATAATTCACTACTATGTACAGTTGAATTATGTAACGGCATGCTGACATGGCAGAGAGAGAAAGAGTATTTTGCTTGAGGGGGTAGCGAATTACGTACAATAAATAACTGCTCTTACTTTCCAATAATCAATAAATAACTGCTTCCACTTTCCCATAAAATATGTTATCTTTTTATTTTTACAAATTTTTTCAACTAAATTGGATGATAAAGGACTATTCAAAATAATTTAAAAAAACTGTATTATTTTACAAAATTAATTTAGTTAATAAAATTAATTTTCAACTAAATAAAAAATATTTGAAAATAAAAAATACAGTTAGAAAATCTATTTAAAATTGATTTAATTTTTATAATTAATTTAAAACTGATTCAAAATACCAGTTTTTATTCAAAATGATTTTTAAAAAAATTATATTATTTTACAAAA
>PYAF01005373.1:607810-632125 GCA_007407185.1 Glycine tomentella | reverse complement strand
TGATCTATTTCTTATAATCAATTTAAAACTGATTCAAAATACCGATTTTTATTCAAAATAATTTTTAAAAAATTATATTGTTATACAAAACTAATTTAGTTAATAGAACTAATTTTCAACTAAATAAAAAAAATATTTGAAAATAAAAAACAGTTAGAAAATCTATCTAAAATGGTTCTAATTCTTAGTATCAATTTAAAACTGATTCAAGATATTTTAATTTTAAATCGACAATTATTTGAAAAAAAATAAGTAAAACAATTTGAAAAGCAGTTGGTTTGATTTTTTTTATCATATTTTTTTCAAATATTTTTTTATTTAGTTGAAAATTAATTCTATTAGCTAAATTAGTTTGGTAAAACAATACAGTTTCTTTTAAAATTATTTTGAATAAAAATATGTCGATTATCATCCAATTTAGTTTTAAAAGATATGCAAAAAATAAAGGGATGACATATATTATGAGAAAGTGGAAGCAGTTATTTATTGGTTATTGAAAAGTGGGAGTAGTTATTTATTTTAAGTAGTTAGCTACTCCCTCAAGCGAAATACGCTTTCTCTCTCTGCCACGTGAGCATGTCGTTACATAACAGAGTAGCTAATTATGTGATGTATATTTAGCTAGGATGTCTAACGAAATATGACGCGTAACAGTCTGATAAAAAATAATGTTTCCGTAATATTTTGACAAATTTTTTTGCGCAGTACGGTCAAAGTCTCTAATCTCCTGGAGGTGTCATCAGGAAACACTATCTTCAGTGGCCTCTTGCTTTTACCTTTTGCAGGGAACGTCATCATGGGTGTATTATCAGATTGCAATGTTGATACGTGTGGAATTTGCACACAGGATTCTCCATCCTAGTTGTAGTATCAGGAGGTGTCATTCTGTATGGCATATTTTGTATGACATCTTTTGTTGTTTTTAAAGCTTTGATCAGTCATTGTCACTTTTTAGAGATGAACAGTAGGCACCACCCAAGATGCAGTATGCCGTGCAATTTTTTGAAAAGGAAATGATTTGACTTGTTTCTAGATGCGTCGACTCGATTTTCTCAAAATTTTGTTTGTGTGCAAATCATACTAAATTAACTAACACCCCCAAAAAGAAAAGAGAAGAAAAAAAAATAAATCAATCAAAGGGTTTAGTCAGTAAACTAGAGGGTGCTAAAACATTATATAAGCCAAACCGATCGATTGAAGTTCATTATGACTTCAATGAATAACCAAAATGCAATTGAGCTCTTTGAAGGACAAGCTATTTTGTACACGCAGCTATTTGGCTTCCTGAGAACTATGTGTCTTAAGTGGGCTGTCCAACTAGGTATTCCAGACATAATACACAACCATGCCAAACCCATTACTCTTTTTGATTTGGTCTTTACTCTGCAAATTCCACCATCTAAGGCTTGTTTTGTGCAGCGGTTCATGCGCTTTTTGGTACACAATGGAATATTTGATATCCATGAGAGCCAAGAAGATCATGAATCAACATATGCTCTAACCCCTGCTTCAAAGCTTCTAGTTAGTGGCAGTGATCAATGTTTATCTCCAATGATTTGGATGAGTACTGATCCACTTCTGATGACTGCATACCATTACTTAGGGGAATGGATTCGTGGGGAAGACCCCACAGTATATGATACAGCCTTAGGAACAAGCTTATGGGGACTTCTTGAGAAAAACCCTACACAAATGAGTCTCTTCAATGAGGCTATGGCAAGTGATTCCCGAATGCTAGACTTGGCAATCAAAAATTGCACTTCAATTTTTGAGGGGCTAGATTACATCGTGGATGTTGGTGGTGGAACTGGAACCACGGCCAGAATTATCTGTGAGGCATTTCCGAAGTTGAAATGTGTTGTGCTTGACCTTCCTCATGTTGTAGAAAACTTGACAGGAACCAATAAATTGAGTTTTGTTGGTGGTGACATGTTCAACTCTATCCCTCAAGCTGATGCAGTTCTACTAAAGGTACAAATATATATTAATGTCCATTGGCTGATTTGATTTGGAAAATAATATTGCAATTGTATAGACATTATTGTTAGTTTTTTTTTCTTTTTCTTTTTGATATTCTTGAAATGCAGTGGGTTTTACATGATTGGAATGACGAAAATTGCGTAAAGATCCTGAAAAAGTGTAGAGATTCTATTTCAAGCAAAGGCAACAGTGGAAAAGTTATTATCATAGATGCCGTAATAAATGAGAAGCTAGATGACCCGGATGTGACACAAACAAAGCTTAGTTTGGATATTATTATGTCGACTGTGAATGGAAAAGAGCGAAGTGAAAAAGAATGGAAACAAGTGTTCATTGAAGCAGGATTCAAACACTACAAAATATTTCCCATCTTTGGTTTCAGATCTCTAATTGAGCTCTATCCTTAGACATATATCCTAGCTTGTTATGCATTTAATTGTTTGCGCGTGTTGTGATGAGCTGAATAAAGCTATGATGGCATAGCATTGTCAACTACTGGTGGAATTATATTATGTTCCTTACCGCTAGCTAGGTGGTTAAATGTTCTATGTACGGATTTCTCATTCCTATTTGGCCAAAATAAATTGAATGAACATGTAATGGATTTAGTGAGTATCCAAAGTTTTGGTATGGCTTTTGTTTCTCGTGTTTTCTCTCGGGATGGATTTACAATATTAGTTAACATTATAAGAATGAAAGCAAATAGCAATGGAGTTTAGTTTTGGCCTCCATACTCGGACATTAATTAGATTAATTTTTTTTAAAGTCTTTTCAATAGCGTGAGTCGTGAAAGTAAATAACAATGTATTCTAATCTCTATTTAAGCTGATTTTCAGAGAAGCATGAAGATTACTATCAAATAAGGTTTAAAGGGTAACATATATGATCGATGAGATAAATGCAAAAGCATTGACAATTTTGCCAAGACTATGTGTCTCTTGTACAAGTATAGATCAGAAGGGACTGCTAAAGAACATGCTTCAACCTCTGCCCATGAGTCAACAAAACCAATTAAAATACACTTCGGACATCGATGCAATGTGTAGTATATATAATCACTTAAGAATATATCTTAACCTTTAATTAAACTCTTGAGCCAAATCTGCTGGGCGTATTTGGCTGTAGAAATTGCTTCACCAGTGAGTGATCTTAGAGGTGCGATATCATGTAACTGGTTGATGTATGGATGTTAGACTAGTTGATGGGAATTACAAAATATAATTTAAAATATTTTTTATTATTAACATCTCTTATTAAAATTTTGTATATATTAAATTGCAAATATATTTATAAAAATGTATGTATTTAAAATACACGTTTGTAATAAAATAATATTTTTATAAAAATAATATCTTTTTAAAATTCATGTTTGTATGAAAAAAATATATTTTAAAATATGTGTTAATATAAAAATATATATTAACATTCATATTTTTTAAATATCGTTTTTGGTGAAATACATTTTTTAAATATGCATATTATAAAATATATTTATATAAAATTAAAAAAATAATCGAGATATACATTTATTATAATAATAGAAAAACTTATAAATTTAACCCAAGTTATTACACTATTTGACATCTAATTTGTTGTCTTTAATTAAGAAAAATGTTTGTGACACTCTTTTCAATACTCTCTCTTTGATTGACTGAAATTTATCACTAATGTTGGTGGATCCTTCATCAAAAATAGGGAAAATAATCATTAAATAATAATTAAGATATATCAAGATTAATAATTTTCAATAAATTTTAATCAATTAACTAGGTTTAACTTAATATATTAATCATTGATATCGATTTTGAGTTTTAGAAAATACAACTACATTAAAACTCACTTGTAATAGATTTGTTATCATAGTGGTTGTACTTGGTTCAATCTACTAGATTAATATTTACCCAAATGTTTAAAGTAATGTTTTGTTTTATGCATAAGAAAAGTATTAGAAAATTTATAATAATTTATACATATTGTTTAACCAATTGAGATATACTTTTTAAAATATTTAAAGTAATGTTTAAATACTGAAATTTGTATGGGGAAAAATAATTTTTTTAAAAAAAATATAAGCCTGAGACCACCAAAAATAGAGGGATATATTTTTTTAATTATAATAAAATTATTATTTTTGTTGAATGAAGGTGGCAAACTCCCTAAAACCCGAAAACTAATATCTAACTACCCTATACTGGTATTAATTACAAGAGTCGTACATAATCCCAATTAAGAGGCAAAACGTCGAAACATAAAATAGGAAAGTAAGTACTAATTTTAACCAATTATGACAGTTATAACTTATATGTACCACATCAGTTTTAATGCTATGACTTTGCATTGAACCAATATGAGAGAGATCGGTCATCAACCTCAACGTCAGTACGTAATTTATGACCATAATTTGAGGATTAATTAAACGATTTATGTCCAAATATTTACCATATATCTTTGGTTTTAGATCTCTGATTGAGGTCTATCCTTAAATGTTTTTATGATGTGTTTATCACACTAAGCGTGTTATATATATTAACATCCTAAAACATCGTTGTAATGTACTCCATTTAATAGTTTGCGTTGTTGAGTAAAGCTTTGATGGCATAGCATTGTCAACTTCTGGTGGTTGTTTTGTATACGGATTTCTCATTCCTATTGGCCCAAATAATTGAATGGAAATGGACATGCAATGTATTTAATAAGTATATTAATATTTTGGTATGACTTTACAATTTGGTGGATTTTGTATTTTTAAGTAAAAATGGTGAAGAAAAGGAATCCTGGATTTGGGGTATTGCACAAACAGGGCAACCTCTCTTTTTGGCTGATTGGTTACATTTTTGTTTTGTGGCTTTTCTACTTTTGATATTATCTGATGTGGCTATTTTTCTTTGTTATTATTTGGCTTTTATTTTTGTTTGCTTCTATATAGTCTCTATTTTTCTTAGGCTTGTATTGTGATACATTACAGAGACATGGTGTGAGGATGTGAGCTCACGGTTTTGATATTGCAGGCAGGTGTTGTTGGTGGCGTGGGTGAACAAAAAGGGAGGCTATTCATGATCCAAGACAAGAGGGAGGGTGAGTGAGTGAATGGGGATAGAGGATATAAAAAATAAAGTAGGCATAAACATAAAATAAAATATTAGCGTCAACTCTTCTTAACTAAGGCATAAAGCATCGACTTGGCTGAAGTTAAATAGTGTCAACCTTTTTTGGCTGACACAGACTTAGAATCGGACGCTTGGCTACAATGAATTAGTCATTAGCGTCGACTTTTCGTGACGAGTGTGGTTTTTTTTACCACTAAAAGCATTGGTCAAATGTTCATAGATATTTTATAAAAGACAATTTTGTATATGAAATTATAAAAAATATTTATATATCAGATCTGATCAGGAGTCAAAGGAACATATGATATATCCAAATCCAATATATCCTTTAGACACTATTCACATATATCACAAAGTATATTTCATATTAAAGATAATCACTCAGTTTAATTTAATTATGATTAGAAGAAATATTATTTAACTGATAATTATGATGTGATATATCTATTGACTCTAAATTCAATAAGATTAGTATAAAAAAAGATGAATTTTTATGAGGATTCATTTATTCTCACTTATTTACTATATATTATTAATAATTTTGAATGGAACTTTCACTTGAGCGTTAAAGTATCTTTTACATGTACTTCTATTCATTCTGTCAATTACACACATCCAAGAGTTTGACAAGGAACACCAAACAAAAAATCTTTGAACATACTAAATCCTTCGACACAGTAAAAAAAATTTGGCAAAAAATTGAATACTCAATCCATTTGTGGCAGGAACAATTTAAATATATTTTTGATTGTTAAAATTTGGATTATTTTTAGTCTTTTAAATTTACATTTACATTTGAAATCCTAGATTTCAAAAATTACTCCTTTTATTCTTTAGATTTAAATTCGCAATTTGCAAAAATTAACCCCATTCTCCAAATCCACACCTAACAAAATAAAATGCAGAATTCCCCCCTCCAAAAAGACATTAATAAATAGTATTACCTATTTTCTCATAGATGTGTCAAAACGGACTTAAATTCAGTGAATCCAATCCACAATGGAATCCTTTTATTCTTTAAGAAATATTCTAAATTTATGATCTCTTACTTTTTTGGAGTATATCATCGATGGAAAAAAAAAAACTCCAATTAAAAAGTAATTAAGAACCGTTTTTAAATCATAGATTAAAGCTGCCATTGAAGACCTTGTTTCTTTTATTTTTCCTAATAAAATATATATCCTGGTACCATTGTATACTTTACCATTAAATTTATTAAAATATATATCAAGCTCCACTGAATTTCTTCTGCCAATTAATAAATATCGTCGACCGTCGAGTGTTATATATTAATTTTTTTAGTCCAAATCTGTGACTATTATTTTCTGTATATATATTTGCTGGCAAGCATTGACTTAGGCAGATGCTGGAATAACGTTGACCAATTCAACATATAAGCAACATTGCAGTAAGTTCCAGTAAATGAAATTCCATCTCTCCTTTTGTAATTCTTCAGTGCCAGTAACTAATTTTTATGTTAGATATCTGAACAAACTTTTCAATATATATATATATATATATACACACACATATATATATATATATTGGCAGAGCTTTTGTATAAGAAAGATGTAACTTTGGAATTTATGTAATAGCTAATGTTTCATCTGGGTCGTATGATATAAGACTTTCTAGTACTCCTTGAACATATTCAGTGAAACCACCTACACCAAAGCAGAAGCTACTCATATTATGGGATGCAGACGTGAAGGGAAAGCAAACATATATGCCAATAATAAATCAAAGCGCAGCCCCAGTTACATAAGACAGAGAAAAACTGGCTAGATTCTTTTTGCATTGAATCAAATTCATTATAGTGTTACGGAAGTTTCTTAATTAATTATATTAGAGTTATGCCATCGCTTTCCTTAGTCAAACAATTATTTTCTAGTAGTGGGGAAATTTTAGTTGACAATATCAAAGGATTTAATTAGTCAGCTACACCGCCTACACGTCTGTGTAACGTTGCTGATCAAAACATTATATAAGCCAAGCCAATGCTATGGAAACAAAGCAAACGAGTTTAAGCAAACATCATTGCAGTAATGGCTTCAATGAATAACCAAAAAGAAATTGACCTCTTTGAGGGCCAATCTCTTCTGTACATGCAGCTATATGGCCACCTAAGACCTATGTGTCTTAAGTGGGCTGTCCAATTGGGTATTCCAGACATAATATATAACCATGCCAAACCCATTACTCTTTCTGACTTGGTCTCTACTCTGCAAATTCCACCAGCTAACGCTGCTTTCGTGCAGCGGTTCATGCGCTTCTTGGCACACAATGGAATCTTTGAGATTCATGAGAGCCAAGAAGATCATGAACTAACATATGCTCTAACCCCTGCATCAAAGCTTCTTGTCAATAGTAGTGATCATTGTCTATCTCCAATGGTTCTAGCGTTCACCGATCCACTTCGGAACGTTAAATACCATCACTTGGGGGAATGGATTCGTGGGGAGGACTCCTCAGTATTTGAGACAGCCCACGGAACAAGCGCTTGGGGACTTCTTGAGAAAAACCCTGAATATTTTAGTCTCTTCAATGAGGCTATGGCAAGTGATTCCCGAATAGTGGACTTGGCACTCAAAAATTGCACTTCTGTTTTTGAGGGACTAGATTCCATGGTGGATGTTGGTGGTGGAACTGGAACCACGGCCAGAATTATCTGTGAGGCATTTCCAAAATTGAAATGTGTTGTGCTTGACCTTCCTCATGTTGTAGAAAACTTGACAGGAACCAATAATTTGAGTTTTGTTGGTGGTGACATGTTCAACTTTATCCCTCAAACTGATGCAGTGCTACTAAAGGTACAAATATATCTTAATGCCAATTTGCTGATTTGATTTTGAAAGAATATTGCAATCATACATAATTCTTAATTTTTTTTCGTTTTTACTTTCTTTGCAGTGGGTTTTACATAATTGGACTGACGAAAATTGCATAAAGATTTTGCAAAAGTGTAGAGATTCTATTTCAAGCAAAGACAACAATGGAAAAGTGATTATCATAGATGCCGTAATAAATGAGAAGCTAGATGACCCGGATATGACTCAAACAAAACTTAGTTTGGATATTATTATGTTGACTATGAATGGAAGAGAGAGAACGGAAAAAGAATGGAAACAACTCTTCATTGAAGCAGGATTCAAACACTACAAAATATTTCCCATCTTTGGGTTTAGATCTCTGATTGAGGTCTATCCTTAACGTGTTACATTAATGAACATCCTCGGACACCGTTGTAATTGTATTTAATGGTTTGCGTGTTGTGAGCTGAATAAAGCTATGATGGCATAGCATTGTCAACTTCTGGTGGAATTACATTATGTTCCTCCCCGCTATGTTGTTAAATGTTCTGTGTAAGGATTTCTCATTCCTATTTGGCCAAAATAAATTGAATAAACATGTAATGGATTTAATCAATATACAATGTTTTGGCATGGCTTTACATCTTTACCTGGCTTTTGTTTCTCTTGTTCGCTTCTAATCTCTATTTCATTGGCCTGGTCTTGTATTGTGATATTACAAAGACATGGTGTGAGTATTTAAGCTGATTTCAGAGGCATGAAGATCACCATCAAATAAGGCTGAAAGGGTAACATGATGAGAAGATAAATTCAAAAGCATGTTAACATGATGAGGGGCTAGATTCCATCGTGGATGTTGGTAGTGGAACTGGAAATACGGCCAGAATTATCTCTGAGGCATTTCCTAAGTTGAAAAATGTGTGTGTTGCTGATCTACTAAGTGTCCATTCGCTGATTTGTTTTGGAAAAGAATATTGCTATCATAGAGACATAATTCTGAAATGTTTTTCCTTTTTTACTTTCTTTCAAGTGGATGTTACACGATTGGAATGAGGAAAATTGCATAAAGATCCTGAAAAACTGTAAAGATTCTATTTCAAGCAAAGGCAACAGAGGGAAGTGATTATCATAGATACAATAATAAATGAGAAGCGGACATGACTCTAACAAAACTTAGTTTGGATATAGCTATGTGGACCGTCTTTAATGGAAAAGAGCGAACTGAAGAAGAATGGAAACAAGTCTTCATTGAAACAGGATTCAAACACTACAAAATACTTTACCATATTTGGTTTTAGATCTCTGATTGACCTCTATCCTTAAAACATTTTTATGATATCTGTATCACACTCGACGTGTTTTATATTTAACAGTATGCGTGTTGTGAATTGAATAAAGCTAAGATGCCATATTGGAGAGGTTGTTTGTGGGTCTACAAGGTTACATGATTCTTGCTCTTGTTTTGATTATCTCAGGTGGCTAAATTTTTTTTTTCATTTGGCTTTTATTTTTGTGTGTCTTCTAATCTCTATTTCTTTTGCCAGGTCTTGTATTGTGATATTGCAGAGACATTGTGTGAGGATGTGGGCTCAGGGTTTTGGCCTTTAGCTCCATAAAAAAATAAAACTGCAAGACATCATATAGAATATAGAACAACAAAACTCCTCATTCATTAGGATATAGGAAAGCCTGTACATTACTGGACACACAAACACACACTCATCACCAGCAAAGATCAATAAGTAACCCCTTCCACCAAGAATGTCTTGGTGGAACGCTTTTATTCACAAATTAAACATACTCACGGATCATTTGGTGATAGTACTCTGAAGGACTAACATAACATGATCATTTTAACACTAATTCAAAGCTCCTGCTTTGCCCCATCATTGATGACATTACCTTGTTGGTGCTCCTCCCCAGCAATGCTGACCACCCTGGGACCTTTGATCTTATCAGGTGACAACTTGTCAAGTGTCAAAGTGAGCACTCCATTCTCCAGCTTAGCCTTGACAGAATCCAAGTCCACATTTTGTGGCACCCTGAACTGCCTCCAGAACTTGCCATAGGATCTCTCCACTCTGTGCCAGTGATCCCCCTTCTTCTCCTCCTCCTTCTTCCTTTCACCACTCACTCTCAGCACCCTATTCTCTTCCACCTCTATCTTTATCTCTTCTCTCTTCAGCCCCGGCACGTCCAGCATTATAACATGCCCCTCTGGGGTCTCCTTCCAATCCACTCTAGCAGGTGTCATGGCCATGGATGCTTCATCTTTGTCCACCCCAAATGGAATATGTTCCAGCACGCGAAACGGGTCCGGGAAGCGATCGGACCAGAGATCAGCCAAGAGAGTGGTGGGAGGATCCATGAATGGGAGCAGAGACCCGTTTGCTTTGGCAACACAGAGCAACAGAAACAACAAGTTGAGTTCTTGTAGCCTCATTTCTAGTATCAAGGAAAGATGTGGCCGACAATGATGGATAATAGAATAGACTTCGTTGGACTATGGTACTGAAATTTTGCGTCTTCAAGCATGAGATGACGCCATAAGTGCAAGTCTGTCATATATATAGCATGTTGAGAGACAAATGTGGCCAAAAGTTAGCCTGGTTCTTGAAGAATCCATGCCGTGTGGATGCTACAGAGTGAAATGGAAGGGGTTTTGGTGTAGAGAGATGAAGAAAGTTCTACGTTAATTTGGAATATGATTTGGGAACCGTAAAAGAGGGTGCAAGAGTTTTCCAACATGTTCCAGAGGCTTCTTCATGTGCTAATTTTGTTAACATAATAAGAGAACATACAATACATTTTTTAATAAATTTATAATTTTTAACAAATTTTTATCAATAATAAAATATATTTTAAAAAATATATTAAAAAATATGTGACTACCATTTTTAACATAATGATAATTCCGTAATACTTTCTTTGGTCGGACTATGGCTTCTTCAATTTTTGTAATTTTTTTAACACTTTCAAGCTATGTTGGACTTTACTCCAATATCACCAATAGTTAAATACCATACCTAATACTAGTAAGGCGACCACGAAAGATTAAAGTTGAATTTGTTTAAACTTAAAAAAGAAATAATTTTAAAATAAATATTTTTTAAAAAAAGTTTTTCCAACAATAGTTCAATACCCTACCTACTATGATTTTTTTTATGAAGCAAATAGGGATTACTTCTTTTAAAAAAACATAAAAATGTTTATTTTAAATAAAAATAATTTAGACAAACACATAAAAATAATTTATTTTATTAAAAATACTTATTTTAAAAAATTAATGCAAATATGATTAACATTACTCAGTCAACAAAGTATTTTTCATATGAGAAATGCTCGATGTTACGAAAGCATTATGCACGAAACATTGTACGAAAGAGGAGTGATTGATTTGTGCACCATTCCATAATTACTATTTTTAATCTATTTTGTTTAAAAACTTCTCCCGCTGAATTTCGTCTCATTCGTAGAATAATATTTCGTACTATATAACATTCCTCTTTTCATTTACATGATAAGGAATAAATTCTTGTCAACACTCCAAAACAAAAAATCTTGTGAGCATCCTTAAGGACTCAAATATTTATTAATTGCGCCAAACTTTGTTTATATTCCTAATTTTTGTTTGAATATAGGTTATATAACATTATCTTCTTATTTGTATTGTTGTGGTCACACTTAATAAGGTCGAACGCATAAAATGGATGAGATAAACTTTACATATAAAGGGCACTACGGATTTCAAAAGAGTCTAAGAACATCTCCAATACAAGTTTCTTGATGAGTTTCTTAGGCTAAACAATCATTTCTTATGCGTTTTTTAGCATTGGAGTAAAATGATGTGACAAAACACATTTCTTGAATGCACGGTCGATTTTTTTATATAAGGAACCGTTTTTTACCATTAAAAAACAATTAATTTGGCATAAAAATCGTTATTCGCGTTATTCTTAACACAATCCAGAAGAACATCAAAGGGAACATTAAAGGGATTCAACAGAGAAGAAAATGAATATTTTCAACAATAAATATTACACAAAATAAATTAAAGAGCACCATTAACCTTGAACGGAACATCAGAGGACGTCGACGGTGGCTGGAGAACAGGTCTTGGCGCGAGGAAGGAGGGCGTCGGTTGGTGCATGCGATGAAGGAGGAAAGCAAAATGGAGAAGAGAGGAGAAGAGAGAAAGAAGAAAGAAAAGGAGAGAAAAAAGCAAAACGGAGAAGAGAGGAGTGCATGCATGTGGACTGCGGAGAAAGAAGAGTGGAGAAGGATTTGGAACTGGTACGCGTGTGGAGAAGAGAAGAGGAATTAGAAAAAATTAATTGGGCCAATGGATAGTTGGAGGATGACTGAGTTAAAAAAATTTGTAAGAAAAAAATAACTGTTGGGTGAACAAGCTAATTCAATGTAAAATGTTTAAGTTTTTTATTTTGATAACTATTGGGCTGGACAGGTTTTTTATTTATTTGATGTTATAATGTTCAATTAATTATTATTATGTTAACTTTTATTTTATATTGTTATGTATTTTGATAACTATTGGGCCAGTGGACAGGTTTTTTATTTATTTTCAATGACCAAAATGAAGAAACTTATCAAGGTAAAGACAATGTTATAACCAAAAGAATGCCTTATTTCCATGTATTTTGAACATAATCTATATTCGAATACAATTTGTAGTGTAAATATGAATACAAATAGAATTATGAACATACTAATCTATACCAGATGGTATATATGTGGTTGATAGAGTACTTCAGATTAATGGTTGATAGAGTACTTCAGAGTAACCGATTAATGGATGAAAGGTTTCAACAACAACTGTTGCAGCTTGTGAGTACTTCAGACTTTACTCTGAATTTGAAATACTGGCCAACCAGGGAAGCAATTTTTCATGTACTAAGTCAGGCCTGTCATCATGGGGACAATGTCCCACCCCTTCAAGTAAGAAAAGTTTAACATTTTCTTTTTGAGAAGGCAATGAAGAAAAGTACTTGGCAACAGGTCCATCAATTGGAGTAAAGGGATCTTCATCTCCCCATAAAAGTAAAACAGGCAAGGAGATTTTTGGCATCAACAACACCGGATTGGGCCCCGGCGGCCCCGTTACAATGGAAACAAATGCATCTAAGGCCCCTGGAGCATTAGCTGGTTCCCTAATGATCTACATATGCGGAATCAAAATGCAAACTCTTAAGTAAATGTTGTCTAAGAAAGGGAGATTATGAACAAAACAAGTAAACAACAAAGTAGTACCTCCACCAGTTCTTCATCCACAGACTCCTTGTTTCCATACACTGAACTCAAAACGTTTCTTAAATTCTCTCTGCATATTAGCAATACAATAATAGATTTCCTCTTTAAACATTTGAGGGAAATTATGGCCAAACCTGAAGAGAATACCTTTGTTTAACGCGCTCAAAAATTGCTGAGGCAATTCCCTTTTGCTTTAATATAAAATCAATCAGCCAAAGCAAGGGTAATAGTAACTTGATCCTCCAGTCATCAACAATTGCTTTGTTATTCATGCCACCAGCACAATTTAACAGCACAATGCCTCTAACAAGATTTTGACTTGAATCTGGTTGGAGACTATAATTCAAAGATAAGGCAAAAGAGAAGTTTCGGATGCAAACTCTATATGTTTAACTGTTTGAGAGAAATTTAGGTTACATCTCCATTCACTAGGGGACGAATCAAACATACCTGCGGCAGCAATGACACAAGCAAGGCTTCCAACAGAGTTTCCTATTAGTACAGTTGGCTTCTGAACAACTTCATTCAAGAAATCCAAGATCAACTGTTTACAGCGAACACCGGGTACAAGTTAAGTTTGTAATGCTGGAAATTTCACATACAAAAAAAAGCTGGAGAGTTTATCTCCAATTAAAACCTCAACAAATAAATACCTGAGCCCATGTTTCCATGGTATATTGAAAGCCTGGAGGCTTATCTGAAGCCCCAAAACCAAGAAGATCAATAGCATAAACAGTATAATTCTGGGCCAGTGTGCTGATATTCCTGAAGAAGAAAAACAACAAAAATACTTACCTACTGGTTCAATTCAATGACTACATTGTTAGAGATAAATGAGAAGGAAAAAAAAAGTGACTTTTGAGGATTTGTTATGTTGATTATGGTTTTATGTTGAGGTTTTATGTTGATTATGGAATTTATATCATATGAGGGGAAAAAAAAAAAAAAAACTACAATAGTAACCATAAAATGCTTAATTAGAATCTCATTAACTAAGAAAATTCATTTAGTTGGAATTGAATATGCTTGAGGGTCAACTGTCAACAACTCAAAACCAGAGTTCAATATATGGTCAGATAGATCACTACCAACTTAACAAGTACAAGCATTCCAGCAATTTTTTCCATCAGTCCTAGTTTATCCGAGATAGTGGATACTCGGATTCCCTATAGATTCTAATGAATCCTGATAGGATTTAAGGTTTGGAAATTGAAATCGAAATATCCTGCCAAAAATTTCCTAAAGCAATTTAATGCAAACTCAATGAGAACTTATAATTAACATGCTCAGTGGTCACAATACTAAAGTTTTTTCTTTTCTTCGTCAACCCTTTCTGCCTTTCAGATACTTGAAGTTGGTGATTGCCAATGGAATTGGAAAAGGGAGGAACTTGAACACAGGGAAGGGATTCTTCACCGTTGCTAAGAAAAGGGTGATTGACAATTCCAATATATTTTGGTTCTAAATTTGAACAAATTTTAATTTGGCTTAGAAATTGATGTTATGGGATATTTAAGGGAAGGGGAAGATATTATCAGCTTCTTCTTGATGCAGTAATCCATTGAGCCTATCCAATTACTAATAGAGTATTATTTTTTATCATCCCTTTTTTATGTGGCTACCAACGTACCATATGAAAGTGATAAGCAAGGATAAATAATATCTATTAAAAAAAAAAAAAGCAAAAATGGGTGGATGAGAACACAGCAACACGAGAAGTGATAAAACTTGGAGATATGAACAAGTTACCTGCGCCAGTGAGGAATGGAGGCACCGAAGCCATGAACAAGTAAGAGAGGAGGGTGGCTGTCATGCAACTGCTGAGGAGAATCAGAAGAAACAAAGTAGTTGATGGAATATTGACTCTTCCACTGCCATGTAAGGCACTTCTGCTTTATCTTTTCCACTTCAGAGAGGGACCCCGCAGCAGCAGAAGTTGTTGTGGAAGTAACAGAAGTGGAGCTGAGTATAACACTTGTTCTATCACTGCAAGCACCATTGGTATTGCTTAAGTGGTTTAGAGGATGATGGTGATGACAAGGAAGAGGCACCTTCACTTTTCTTGGTCTTGTGGAGAGGAAGAAAGCTCTACCTTTGAGCCTTCCAACGTGTGTATGTAAATGCAGAAACCGAACTGAGTGAAGGTGAACAGCACTTGTCACTTCCATCACTTTGCTGTGTTTTTTGTTAATGGGAAATTTGAGCGGGTCAGGCCTAAATGCAGAGCCGTCTTCAATAAACTGGCCCATATGGGCTTTTATAGTTATATAATATTATGCTTTGTCACACAAGAGATATGAGGACGTGGAACTTAAGGATATAGTCGACCAGACTGCCCCAAAAAAAAAAATTATTTATTTGAATGTCATGCGACAAGAAAATTTTATCAGACTGTTACACGGCATAATTTGTTTGTTAGTCCAGCGAATTAGGTGATGGACACGTGGCATACAGGGAGTATTTCGCTGGAGAGCCCAACGAATTAAGTGACAATGGAAAAACAAAATCTCAAAACTTCAAACGGTTATAACTTTTGATAGAAATGTCCGATAGAGGCGTACTATGTGTCAAAACGCTCGAAATTTAGAGGGTAAGCCTTAGACAACTCCCCTTTGGTCCACTATTTTTTCCAAAAAATGCCTCTAAATGCCTCAAGAATTTAAGAGTACGTCAACCAAAAATTTCCAAACAGTATACTTTTTTAATTATTTAATTTAATGTTATTTTCTATTTTTTTTAATTACTTCTCTTAATTTTGAGCGTTTTGACATATCGTACGCCTCTATCGGATATTTCTATTAAAAGTTAGACCATTTGAAAAACATATCGTAATCTTACATCCTAATTTTGAAGCACTTAGAGGCATCTTTTGGAAAAAAGAGTGGACCAAATCCCCTTTGGATAGTTTCCCAAGGCTTACTCTCTGAATTTCGAGCGTTTTGACATATCATACGCCTCCATCGGACATTTCTATCAAAAGTTATGATCGTTTGAAGTTTTGAGTTTTTTTTTTCCATATTGCCACATAATCGCTGGACTCCCCCGCGAAATACTCACTATCTGCCACGTGTCCACCTAATTCGCTAGGCTCCCCAGCGAAATAGTCTCTGTCTATCACGTGTCCACCATGTATTTTGTTGATCTGACTAGTGAATTATGCCGCATGACAGTCCGATAAAACTTTCTGGTCACGTGACATTCAGGTATTTTAATTTATTTTTTGTGGCACTGTAGCCGATGTCTCGACATAGTCACACACAAAAACTGAAAAAAAGGATAAAATTGATAATCATGTAAGTGGAAAAATCGATGAACAAAAATTTACTTAATATGTTAAGGTTTTAAGTTAAGATACTGTAATTACCTTAGCACGGTTCCTTTCTTACCCCGTTTGGTGCAAATCTTTCCTTCCCGGTAGAGTAAGCTAAATTTTCAGGGTTCAACATAAGATGTCTCAAAATTATATGTGATGCATCTGTTAAGGTTGTCCTTTGCTGTAATAACTCCGTCAATATATCACATATATTTGATATGATTCTTTATTTCAATATTTAGCATAATTACATACTTACGACTTTAATTCAAGATCATTAATTAAAATAAAATAATTTGGAACTAATTGAATCATGACTTTCTCTTTGTGATAATATTTGAATTTTTTATTTTATCTCTGCTTTTTTTGTTAATGTCGTTTTGGCTAATGTAAATCCTACTGTGTTTCTGATCGATTTTTTGTTTCTTGCTTGGGATTTTTGCCCTTACATTTACAAGAAAGAAAGAAAAATTGATCCAGGCTCTCAATAATACTTCTTTTGTGGTATGAGATAATAATCAAGAAACTGATATTATTATATTAATAAATATTTGCTTCTTTTATATTTATTTTTCTACATTCAATCATTTATTTACTCAAAATATAAATTAAAGATAATAAACCTACTCAAAGACATTTAATAATAAAATCTTATATTATATACTTGAAATTTGATTATTACACATAAGTAGAGTTGTGTATATGGACAAACTCACCCGTTTAAGCCCACACTCGCATAAGCCCACAAATCGTATGACCTGCCCAAAGCCTGTAAAATAAATGGTCTTCATTTTATGTACTAATCACAACAGCACCGCGCACCGAGCAACACGCAAGTTAATAGGTTGGCTAGCGATCAACTTAAAAAACACATGAAAAAAAAATTAAGCCAAATTTATGCATCGTGGAATTTTATTGATGATTTTCTTTTTCTCACAAAAGAAACATAGCCTTAATTTGAAAGTGTTAGAACTATTCACCCCCCCCCCCCCCCAATTATTCAGTTAATTCACTACAATTGTGTTAGCAAAAGAAATGGACTCCCTCCCACTATGTTAAATATTATATATTACTCCAATTGAAAGCCTATAAATTTTTAACGTGTAAATGTTAATATTATTCATACTTAAAACTATATACTAACTCTAAATCATTATTATCTACAACATACTTTTTTAAAATTAACTTATTATAAAAGCTTGTGGTAAAGGCCAATAGAGAGACCACGGGCAAACCCTTTTAATAAGTGAATTAAACGCCTTAAATGATCTACTAATGTTTTGGTATGTGACACGTGTAAACTGGAGGTTAAATGAGTTCTCCACATGCCAAAGACCAAATGTCTAATTCTACACATAAATAAGTCCATTGGACTCTTATTATGTTTTTTTCCTTCTTTTTTTTTTCTCCTCACAATGCGTGATTTTATTGTTATTTAGCATTTTTATCATGTTTATTTTTATGTATGAAATAAATTATTAAGAAAAAAATATTTATTTTGAGTATATTTATGATCCCAACGAAAATTTACTCATTACATCTGATGGAGATTATTCTACAAATATTATTGTAAAAAAAATTGCATTTTTTATATTTTTGAATTATTAATTATTTTCAAATTTTCTTTTCACATTGAGTTTTTTGTTCTTATATGAAAAAAAACTTTAAATGTCTTTCTAAATCATTATTTTTTCTCTTTACAATTATATAATTTTTGTCCTTTTTGGAAGTAAATTTTCCGCCTTTCATTTTGTCACTTTCTCATTTCTTAATTGAAAATGGACATCGATAAAAATGCAATGCATCTAGTCATTTTTTAAACAAGCTTTATTGGGATAAACCTTCTAACAATAGTAAAAGTTTACCCTTTTTTTTCATTTCAAGAAAAAAAAACTTGGTCTAATATGCATGACCTATGATGGCGGTAAACTCGCTTAACGGCTAAGATTTCCGATCCCTGAAATTCTCTCTCTTCCAATTTTCCAAAACAGACTCTGTTTTCTCGCGAATGCTCAGAACGAATATTTCTTTTTCCTCTTTTTCCCCTTTCCAAGACTGTAAGAATAATTTAATGTGTTGTGTGTATAAATACAAACAAAAAATACTGATCCCAGATTAATCCAACGACGACCATCAAATCTCACCATCCAAACAGAAAAACACACTACCAAACCCTAATCTGAAACCATCGTTCCCTCTCTTTCTCTCTCTACAACCTCCAAACTCGGATCTCATATTCCTCTCCTTGCTTCAGACCTTTCTCCTTCGAGATCTTGCCCCACGCGCCTCCAACGCTGGACCACGCGTCTGTTTCCGCCTCCATCATGGTCGTGAGCGGAGGGAAGGGCCTCAAACGCGCCGCGAAGAAGAGAGTCACCGCCGACTTCTACGACTTCCTAACGTTCCCCACGCCGGCGCTCGCCGAGGCGGAGAACTTCGCCGGCGGACCGTTCCGCTCCAACGTGCGCGCCTTCCTGACGAAGCACGCTCTGCTTCCGCCGCCGTCGGCGCTCTTCCCGCACCTGCTGACGTGGCAGATCGTCTTCCGCGTCGGCGAACTCACCGAGGGCCCCGACGCGCCGGTGGTGTGCCTCGACGTCGTCGAGGAGGACGTCGCCAGATCCAGATCCGTTTACTGCGATCAGTGCCGTGTTTTCGGTGAGTTGACTAGCCAGTACTCCTGCCGGTTCTCTTTTTCGCATGAATTGCTTTGGTTTTATCGCTTTTTTCAGGTTTCTCTTCGGTTCCCGGTTCCCGATCATGAACTTACTTGAAAACATGCAAAATGTAAAGAATGAATCTATTCCCCGAAATTATCGTGTTCATTTCGCGATATGACGTTTATTATTTATTTTTGTTTTATTTTATTTATTATATTATTTCCATTACTTCAATTGCCAACCTAATCATCATCATCATAAATGTAATGAATTTTATAACTATGATTGAGTGAGCGTACAGCAGATTAGTATTCAGTTATTGAATTATTATTAGAAGGAAAGTGACTAATGACTAATAAATAACTCGAAGTGGAATGTGTAACATATCGTCGATTTGGTGACGATAAGATCCAGAGGAGATATATTGGAAGATCAGAAGAAAAGAAGGGGTAGGTGGCTGGTGGGGCCCTTAAGAAGTGGGACAGGTGGCAGGGATGTGGACTGCCACGTGTCTGTCATAATTTTGTGGGACATGTTCTTGGCTGTCTCTGTTGCGTGACAGCTATGATTATGTCGTCATCTTGTTAGTATTAATATTTAATATTTAGTATATTTAAGATTTAAGATATTTAGCCATTGTTGTGGTCCAACTTTGCTTTTGCTTTGCTTAGTTAGTTCTGACGTGCTTCTCAAGTCATGCGCCACGCGTACGAATCTGGATGCATACTGTTTTTTTTGATAAATCATAATAATTCTCATAATTCGTAATCATGCTCTTCACTAGTTTACTGTTTATGGTTTTTATTTCTTACTTATTTATAATTTTTATTTATGAGGACATTCGCGTGGATTGTTAATTTTTTTGGTTAAATATTAGTACTATTTATTATTTCATTGATTTGAAACTTATGGATTTATTATTTAGGTTGGAGCGGCCATCCAGTGTGCGGGAAACGTTACCATTTTATAATCAAAGCCGATGGGAGCTCCATTGGTGGGTACCACAAGCCGTGTATGTGCTGTGGAGACATCTTGCATTTGTCAGAATCCAAGTGAGTAGCTTTGTGCTGCTACCCAAGCAGCAGTTTTTTTTTTTAAAAAATCTGTTTCATGGAAACCTTTGTCGTCTCTTAGATATTTTTTGCTTTTCAATTGTTATCTAGAGTAATTGATACCCAAATAAATTTTTGTCTCTGCTTTTCTTATTTCAGTCAATGTTTTGCTGGCCATTTACTACTAATTCGCGTACTGTTTCTTTAATTGTAGATTCAAGTTTGGGAATCAAAGTCTTGAAAATTAGCCGTTCTCTAAATGAAAACATTATAGCTACCGAGTTATTTTTCTAAGTTAATGTGGTTGATTGCTGAAATGGAATCCCTATTTCTTAAACCTCAAAATTTGTTGGCGCTTTGTGTCTTTGATTGTCCTTCGGTTATTTCAATTTAGTACGAGTGAAGTAGTTCTGTTAGTATGAAATTTCACCTTATGCTGAAGGAGAGGGTAGTTTCCTTTCGATTGAGGATCAGTGCATGTTTGGATTGCCCTAATATGAAATTTCACCTTATGCTGAAGGAGATGGTAGTTTCCTTTCGTTTGAGGCGCAGTGCATGTTTGGATTTGCCTTGTTATTGTTGTTTGAGAGAGCTTATCACCAATATGATGTTAAGCAAAGCTTATTTTGGATCAATGCAATGTTGCTGTCCTTGATCTTACATTTTGGGTAATGCTTTCTATCTATCTTCAGATGCAAGTCATGCAACCATGTGACTACCACTGATGATGTCGAAGACTGGTTGTACCACCAATTAGAGAACACAACTCATCTTTTACATGGCGTAGTCCATGCCAATGGATATGGGCACCTTCTTCGGGTTAATGGAAGAGAAGGGGGCTCTAGATTTCTTTCTGGTATTCATATTATGGATTTCTGGGATCGTCTATGCAAGACTCTTGGAGTCAGGTTAGGATTCTTGATTGTAATTACTAATTTCTATTCTTTTCTGACTGATACTAAAATTGTCCTGGAGCTTATTCTTTCTATCATTTCTATTTTATATGACACTCTTATTACCTAGTTAGCAGTTGTCTTGGAGCTAATTCTTTCTATCATTTATATTTTATGGTCGCTCGTTACAGTCCTTACCTAGTTAGCAGTGAGGTGGAGAAGAATGATGCAGAAGCATTTCTTAAAAAATTAATGATTGTTCAAATTAAACTTCATGTCACATAAGAATCTACCCTGTTTTAAAGATGAGAGACGTCTTACAGTACTTAACTTTTGGGTGTCTTGAAATAACTTTTGAAATCAGAGAATATTGGTTTGGTTATATGTAATTTATATGGATATGGATATAGCTATGAGTTAATTCTTTTGTTTTCGTCACTTTTGTTTTGAGCAGAAAAGTTAGCGTGATGGATGTTTCAAAGAAATATGGGATAGAGTATCGCTTGCTCCATGCCATTATGAAGGGACATCCGTGGTATGGAGACTGGGGTTATAAATTTGGCTCTGGTAGCTATTGTCTTACACATGAAGCATACAAGTCTGCTGTTGAAAGCCTATCCAATCTACCCTTGTCCACCTTTTCCCAGGGACAGATGCCCGACTCTCGTGTGGAGGACATGATCAAATATTACCAGTCTTTGTCAGAGCACGAGCTTGTAAATATAAGGGACCTCTTTTGTTTCATAATGGGTTTGATTGGTGATGCTCACAAGACTGCATCAAATGTTGATGAGACCACCTGCAAGAAGCGTTGTTTTAATGCTTCTGGACTGTCAATTTCATGGGATAAGTGTGACATTGAACGTGTGGAGCAAGCCATGATCAGAGTGCTGCGTGCAGTGTCTGAGTCTAAGTGGGTGAGCTGGCGTGCTCTTAGGGGTGCAGCCTCCAAGTTGGGCTCTCCAGAGCTGCTTGATTATTGCCTTGGAGAACTGGGAGGAAAAATTGTCTATGGTGGAATGGTTGTTAATAGCCAATGCAATCCTCAAACTGGAGTTTATGAGTTCAGGTTAGACTTTAATCTAATAACTGCTTGTCTTGAAGTATGGATGTCCTTTTCAAAGCATTGATGCTATAAGCTATATATTTGTATTATTTGCAAGATTCTCTTCTTCTTTTCGTGATGTGATCATGTGAATCGGTTCTGATATTGTGGATTTCTTCTTTTATGTGATGTGATCATGTGAATCGGTTCTGATATTGTGGATTTGTGGTATTTTATTTGCTTTAGACTTGAGGCTGCAACTGGTGCTTGCTATGGAATTTTAGCAAACAATAATTCTCCGGGCTCGAACTATCCATCTGAAGAAAACCTCCTACAATGCTTGAGATATTTATACGACTCTTTGCTTCATCCTCAGATGATGATAAACTATGAAGCAGGGACGAGGACTCTTGCAATGAACTCAGCTCAGAAGCTTTTTGACTGCAAGCAGTTTGTAAAAGATTATAATCCTGAGATGTGGCCATTGTCTGATTCGCAGATGTTTCGCCTCTCATGCCATGTTGAACTTGTAGATGAATTTGAAGATTCAGAAGCTATAACTCCACCAGAATTAGTTGTTCTGCCCCTGAAAGCCACGGTTGCTGAGCTTAAGAATCAAGCAGCAAATGCTTTCCAAGATGTATATCTAAGGTTCAGAAGACTTCAAGTTGAGGAGCTACATGGCTATAGCGGTGTCGACGATTCCACCCAGGTCAAGCTCTTGTTAGGATCGAGAGATGTAGTTTGTGTCCGAGGAAGATGCATTGGGAAGAACGGGTTGAGCAAGTTCCGAATGGAAAGGGGACTTGAGAGGTGGACTGTAGATTGCAGCTGCGGAGCCAAGGACGATGATGGAGAGAGAATGTTGGCGTGTGATATATGTGGAGTCTGGCGACACACCAGGTGTTCTGACATCCATGATACTGATCCTGTTCCAGCTCGTTTTGTTTGCCTGAAATGCCAAAACTGTGAATCAAAACTCAAATGTAGTGGGCACTACTGCAAAGATGAGACCGTGACTAACGTTAGTGGTAGTAGTTGCTTCAGAAACGGCTTGCCAGTGCCATCTGATGTTATTTGATTAGTCAGATTAGATGTGTATGAAAGCTCCTTTTTTTTTCCTGTTTATTTTGCTTTGGCCTGAAAGAATATGTACATAACACAGATAGGCCTTAGAGGTAGTAGGTTCAGGGATGGGGCATGTCTTGTTCATATTTCAGCAGGTTCTACCTTCGGTTGTTTATTGTGTATATATAGTCACTGACTGAAAGATCTGGAGGGGGGTAATGAGAATATTCAACTTTCTTTTCTTCATTTCAAAAGGAGCTTCTTGGTAAATTTAGAGCGAATTCTAATGATTATGGTCTTCTGACAACACATTTCTTTTTCAACATTTTTTCTTTATTATGGTGTAATTTTGAAAAGTTGGTTAAATAGGTTTTACAAGGCATCTCTTCATTTTTTTTTATTGTTGATAATTTTTGTATTTTATTCCTTGTTATCAAGGACTTAAAAACTGAATGGGGGCTATTGAACTGATAAAGATTTTAATTTTTTTTAACATAATATTAAGTAATGTGAAATAATAAATAATAAAATATAATAAATATATGTTCTTTAGTATTTAAATTAAAATGTGAATGTGTTGGTGAAGAATATCATTTAGGTTAGTGGTTTTTTCTAACATGACACTTATTAGGATGTGTTGGTAATATGTTGTTGTGATGTGATAATGGTTTTTTCTAACATGACACTTATTAGGATGTCTTGGTGATATGTTGTTGTGATTAGGATGTCTTGGTGATATGTTGTTGTGATGTGATAGTAAAATAATAATAAATTCTCAAAATAGTAAAGATTAGATTGTTATTCTTAGCTGTAATATCAATAACTACTAGATTAATGGATTTCTTTGATAGCTTAAATGAAAGTGATAATCTAATGGTTATTTAAATAATAACTCTGGTAGAATTATTTTTCGTTCACATTATTTATTTTCTTAAATTTAATTGTTGTAATAAGTAATTAAAATATATGATATAAATATAGATGTCAATAATTAGAATTGCAAATTAGATATTCAATATTTATATCATATTATTTTAATTGACCTTTTTATGTCCATATTCAATATTATTAATAGTTTAAGTGTTAATTTATCAATAAAATTATTAATACTAATAATAT
>PYAF01005373.1:591655-607710 GCA_007407185.1 Glycine tomentella | reverse complement strand
GATTTAAAAAATAAAATTTCATTACTATTAATTATTTTATGGTAATTTTTGAAAAATATTATAATTACAAATAAATTTAATTTAATAACTAAACTTAACAACTCTCTTAATATGCATAAACTAGTTAACAGTGTCTTATAATTAGAGATGAAGGGAGTATAATTTTTTTTTTATTTAGTTGTGGTGAAAATATGTGTAGTGTTTGGTTCCCTTGAAGTTTATATATTATAACTTCATTTATGCATTAAAAAAACCTATTAATCTAGTGGTTAAGTGTTATTAATGAATTTTAGGAAGATATTTTAATATCATCTTTAACATTTTGACAAATTATTTTCATATTTTCACATACTACATCATTGAATTATATCTTTAATGCACTAAGATATGTGATATCCCCTACATCAGCATCACATCATTTATCATTTCATTTGTTAGCACCACATCAATGAAAATCATTAGGCTTAGATCTAATTTGGTTCCTATATAGTTTTCTAGTTGTGCAATTTTGGTCTCCAATATTTTTAATACACATTTGTTTTCAATATTTTTGAAAATAAGCCATATGGGTTCACCATTAAATTAGATTCTAATTTTTTAATGAAAATTATTTATATGACATGTTAGTAATGACATGGTCCCAACACACTAACGTGATAGATGTCATGACATTTTATACGTGTGCTAACATGACACTTGCACATGTGTTATCATGTTGACGTAACACTATAAAATCAAAATTACACAATCGTGATATTTAAAGGACTAAATTGCAAAAATATAATACTTTTAGAGACTAAAATTGCACACTTAATTTTGTCTTACTTTTTTATTTTATTTTCCTTATTTAAAAAAACAAATTTAAAAATTTAAAATTTAAAATAATTTTCATAGATAAATAAAGTAAAATTCAAAAATAAAATAAAAACAAAACAAAACGATAAGGAAAATGAAAAATATTAAAAATGCCAAAAATAAAGAAAATGAAAGTATTAACGATTTAAAGCAAAAAAAATTATCATAAAAGTATATATTTTATGAAAAACATAAAATTTATTTTAAAGAAATCAAAATATTTAATAAAATGTAATTTATTTTCCTTAATAATAATTTAGTAGAAATTTAAAATAGTAATATTAAATTTATTAATATTTAATCTTTTATATATATATATATATATAAATTATAATATTAAAAACCTTTTTAGCTGCCATTCTTCAACAAAAATATTTATAAGAATTTTTCTTAACTTCTAATATCTTTCCATCTATCATTTTTAGTTCTATGTTAAATTTCATTTTTTTTAAATGATCAATAATTAAAACAATATTATACTACTTTTTATTATAAATGTAAAATATAATTTATATTTTAAAAATATATTTATTGCAAATTTTGAATTTGAATTATTTATTTATTATTAATTATATAAAATATTTTATGCAATTCACGTGTTAAAATACTAGTATAATTGAAAATTCAAGATGACATTATAATGACCACAGGCTACCAAGCTCTGCTTTGCACGTAAGCAAATTAATGCTTTGCAAAGTAAGCAGCAGGTTCGAAGTGAGAGCACTACCATAAGAAACGTGTCTATAGCACTTGCAAAAACAAGGATGCAAAATACTTAAAAAGTCTTGCTTCATGTTGGATAATATTCCCTTCTTTTTTATTATGAAGTTTCCTCCCACTTTCGCACAAAAATTTGACGACATTCATATTTTGTACTTTTTCCCTCTCAGAAATCTCAATGGCAACCAGCTAGCTGCATGAACCTTCTTAACGACCCCACTTAGTCAGATTTAGTTTTGACTAAATTACGTTAGACCCAATTCCAGCTAATTAATTTATCACATAATGGACAAATAATCAGATGACAATACACATGAGTTGATGAACTTTAAAGCATAAAATTTGGAATTAAGTTCAACGTATATAGCCGGTCCTGTAATGTCAAAATACATTAATATTTTAGGTTTAGGGTCCAGGGACACTACTCCCGATCAGTTAGTTTCACACCTAAAAAATGAGAAGATGAAAAACCTTGTAATAGATAACATTTGAAATAGTTATTGAGTAAATAATGTATGTATTGTTATAAAAGTTAACAATTTTTTCATTGGATGACGATATATAATTGTTGTGTAATTGACGAGGTAATTAATTAACATTAAAAACATTTTGACCAATAAATCGTGAATAATTACATAAATAAATTTCATATCATATTTTAATTTAATTTTAAGATTTATGTTTGTGAATTTTTTTCCATTTATATAACACTTAACCTTTTTATTTTTACCAAATATAAAATTTTATCTCACATTTATACTTTAAACATAGATGATATTTTAAAATAATACAAATAATACTTTCTATTAATTGAGAGTATAATTTCCTTTTTTTTTTTTGAAGGAAATATAATTAGGACTTTTCATTCCCAATCAAAGATTCAATACAAGTAGGAATATTATAAAAGGACTGACTATACAAGCATAAAGCGTGATGCCTTTGCTAGAGTGTGAACAATATTATTGGTTTGTCTCCTCTCAAAACTCACCCTATTGACAACATTGCTAGAGTATAAGCTTTTTTTTAAGTATAAGGGAAATTAAACTCATAATTATGTGGGTTTGAGTCCCTCAAAAACAAAATTATATGAGTGTGAGGAAGGCTGTTGGTGCTTATACATTTCAGCACATGTTTGACATATTAAATTATGGGTGTCCTTATGCTGCTAGGTGCTTTCCAAGTCAAAACACAACTTCTTTGACATTATATTTTAATATTTAAGTTTTTGAGTTGTTTACGTCTTTTTTTTTCACTATACCGTACACGTTCCTAAACAAACATTGCTAGTTTACTTAGTTTAATAGAATGAGTAAACTTATAAATGAATGCTCGAGATTGTGTATAATTAAGGTATTTTAGTTAATAAAATTTTAACAACTTTAATTTGTCTCTGACTTTGCAAAAAACCATTCATTTTAGTTTTTTTTTTTTTTAACTTTAATTTGTTTTGTACTGTTATTTTACACATAATCCTTTTAAAAAAAACTGTTGTTTTACATTAAAAAAAAAAACTAAAGTGAACAACATATTGTGTAAAGTTAAGATTAACATTTAAATCTTAGGGGACTAAAATGCCTGACTCATTCAAAAACTCATTGATAGTCGTCTATCCTTAATGTAAACTTAATTTGTCACTATCGAAAAAGAATTATAAAAAAAGATCTATATATAGATCTAATAATTTATTATTGAAATGGTATAAAAATTTTAACAATTATTATCTCGTGTCATCAGTCAATTTCGACTCCACCATTCTAATATCAAGTTGACTTGCAATACTCTATTTATGTGCATTCTCAGTGCTCCTACGAATCTAGATAAAACATATCTCAATTTTGGTTATGACTCTTATCTCTTTTCTACTCATCAATTTTTTCCACCTTATCTTATGTTGTTTCTGAGTTTCAACGTCGTCTTTCAAAGGTTTTCATCATTAATTTTACGGATCGAATTCGAGGTTCAATATTGTTGTAACTACATGAGTGCGTCGTCTTGTCGATCTGGCTCATGCACATTCGACAGTCACCAAATGTGAAATTTCTTACGTGTCAACTTACATGCAATCAACTTTCATATAGTTTTATTAATCAATACCACAACATTTTATTGACCAATGTGTGATTAGGTATAGGATTCGAGAAATTAAAAACATTGTGCAGGGCTAAACATTAAACAATAATTAAAGTGTAAACCACTATCTTGATCAACTTTATATTTCCTTTTAAATTTTTCTTTCTAAATTTTGGCCAACTCCTTTTTCAATCATTTTTTGCATTTTCATGTGTACACTATCCCATCCCCCACTATGTAGTTTGCCAACTATTCCCCACTATATAAGGCTCTTAATTTTTGGGTATTACATATCACAAACCAAAGTACTCCTCTCACTACGTACACAACCTATATATAAGTGTCTGTGTTTTTCAAAATGTTGTACAAATCATCTGTGCGGCCTTTAAAGGTGGTCATGGCTAATTTGCTTACAGTGTTTTTTCTAATTGAGATGTTTGCATATGGCTACAGTTACGGACAATATGGCTTAAACATGAATTACTACTTGATGAGCTCTTGTCCTTTTGTTGAACCTGTTGTTAAGAACACTGTCAACAGAGCTTTGCAGGATGATCCCACCCTTGCAGCTGGTCTTATTAGATTGCACTTTCATGACTGCTTCATTGAGGTTTCTTCTCTCTCTCTCTCTCTCTCTCACACACACACACACACACACACACACACACACACACTCACTCAGTACAGAAGTTTCACTCACATATGATATGGATGTACTAGCACACTTTGCATGTTTTAAAGGGAAAAGAGATTTTGTCATTTTTAATTGTAGTTGCATTTTTAAATAGTGTATGGTTTCTTTTAAAAAGGGAATAAATTGTATATGAAAAGGTTGAAATCGAGTTGCTAATCCAAATGGATATAAAATTGATGTGTGTAAAAAAGGAAAAAAAATCATAAATTAAAAAACTTATATATGTCATGTAAAAATTGATTGAAATCATAAATAAGTGATAATTCTAAACCACTTAATAATTTCTCATAAGAAAAAAAAAGAAAACTAACTAATATTTGATTGTATTTACAGCTGCGGTTAATATATAGCAATATGAAAAATACTAAATATACACCCGTTTTCTCTTCCACTCCATTTTTACCTCATTTTCATGTCATTTATTTTCTTATTTGTCTCTCTATTATTATATCTATCAAAAAAATTCTATATCTTTCTTTTACTTATACACCCAATAAAAGAAGTATCATTATTCTAGCAATATAATTTGAAAATATAGCCTCCAATCTGCCTTTCTACGTCATACTCAATACTATTTTATTATCACAAGTTTTACTGTAAGTCATTAAATAACAGTATAGCACTTTAGTTTCACTATAATTTTTAAATAATTCAAACGAGTCTGCAACAGAGTTTCTAAAGATATAGTGAAAATATAATTATAATCTTTGAGAACTACATACGTACACTATATTATTTCTTAGAATATATATGGGAGTGGCCAATACGTGAAAGTGGTTAGTCAACTATTTCTTGTCGCTACAATGTTCACCACTGAAAGATGTAGTGTTGTGCACGTGTTTCAACAAAGGACAAACTGGATTAAATAGTTGCATATCCACATTATTGTATAGTACTTCAGAGTATTGACACATGCATCAAAATTGTTTATTATTTTGGTATTAGGGATGTGATGGTTCTGTTCTGATTGACTCCACTAAGGATAATACAGCAGAAAAGGATTCTCCAGGGAATTTGAGCCTGAGAGGCTTCGAAGTCATAGATGCTATCAAAGAAGAGCTTGAAAGACAATGCCCTGGCGTGGTTTCATGCGCTGATATTGTTGCCATGGCTGCTAGAGATGCAGTTTTCTTTGTAAGATATTCAACTTAAATAATACATTACTGTTTTCTTTGTAACTAATTTCCCTTTTTCTCTTTTGTGGTGCAATTAATGAGGTAGTTATTGATGTAACGTAGCTTGAAATTGATTATGATTATGAAATATGAACAGGCTGGAGGCCCAGTGTATGACATACCTAAAGGAAGAAAGGATGGAAGAAGATCCAAAATTGAGGATACTATCAATTTGCCATTCCCTACTTTCAATGCCTCTGAGCTCATTAAGTCGTTTGGTCAACGTGGCTTTTCTGCACAAGAGATGGTTGCCCTCTCTGGTAAGCACTCGCCTATATATTTATTTATTTATAAGTTTTGCTATCTTTTTATGTTGAATAATTTCATTGTAAACTTATTTCAAAATCAATAAGCTTTCAGTACCCGGTTTGGTTAGCCTTATATATGTTTAATTCTTTTCCTATTTTATTAAATATGCATAGCTAGGTTTAATTTGATAGAATCTCGTTACATCATCTGTTAACTAAGTCACCAGTTGATGGAAAAAAAGTTTAAAGACTTTAATAATGTCACTAATTTGGGATGATATATGAATCCGTTTAACCAATTGAAAGTTGAATTTTAATGGATCAAAATGAATCAGCACATTTAGGATTCAGATTAAAATTTATCCGATCCATTCATCTTGTCACCGTTTGGCCTTGTCACTAATATATGGCTAAAGTTTTGTCAAACTTTCAATTGGTACCATCAAACATGCATGGTTACTAAGAACCAGCTTGTATAACTTGTAAACTTGTACGGTTGTACCCATATCCAGGATGCATGGAAATGATAGAAACCCATTTACTAACAAACACTTTACCAATTCACTAGCTAGAAATTAGAAACATATCATTAATTTATCACATATATAATCTAAAAACAAATTAACTAAAAGCATGGAAATAACTAACAAGATGTTGGGCACTTGGCTCATATATGCAGGGGCTCATACACTAGGAGTGGCAAGGTGTGCTTCTTTCAAGAACCGATTGAACCAAGTGGATCCAACTTTGGATGCACAATTTGCCAAGACACTAGCAAAAACATGCAGTTCCGGCGACAACGCACCGCAGCCATTCGATGCCACAAGCAACGATTTTGACAACGTTTACTTCAACGCTTTGTTGAGGAAAAATGGGGTTCTTACATCAGACCAAACACTCTACAATAGCCCCAGAACCAGGAACTTTGTGAATGCTTATGCATTCAACCAAGCCATGTTCTTCTTTGATTTCCAACAAGCTATGGTCAAGATGGGTCTGCTTGATGTCAAAGACAATTCCAACGGTGAAGTACGAGAAAATTGCCGCAAAATAAACTGAATCAATTGAGGGTTTGTGATGGTTTTAGCTTCAAGGCAAACTTCAAACGCTAGTTAAAAGTACATTGTATGCATAGTATATGTATAAATGTGTGCTTAACTAGTACCTAGCTCTATTTTGTATCCGTTGGGTGTATTAACATTTCTAGTTGTAATCTTTAATCATCAATATATTTCCTATATATGTAGTGTGGAAGTAACTCATCAATGGCTTTCAAGATCTCATTAGTATAAAGATAAAATAACTAAAATTTAAAGTTTTAGATCCACTAAAAAAAATATTTATTAGTTACGTAAGTAAAAAAGTTTGACATATAACTTTTTATTTTTAAAAAAATTACTCAATTTTATTTTGGATCTCACATTCTATTGGTCAGCCCTGACAAGGTTGATTTATTTTCAAAAGTTTTTTTTTGTGTGTAAAAAAATTTAAAAAATGCTTAAGTTACATAACTAAGAATATATTATCCCCATAAACAAATTCAAATAAAAATTTAATTAGTCTCTTCAATTTTGCTGCTGGGATATATGAAGATATGGATTTCTTCCGTAAGAATGATATACTCATTCATTTGGGCGGACATAATTTGAGTGATGTTTCTCAATTTGAAAATCTGTCAAATATGGTGTACCTAACTGTTTCTTTGAGCCCTTTTATGATTCTATCATACAAAGCGATTCAGAACTTGACAAATGACTAGCAATCCAAAAAATGTCTTGTTAAAGGTCTCTTTCGAAAAATTTCAACAATGTCGCACTTATCTTAATCAGATTGATGTCTATATTGCTAAAACTATATATCCAATTGTCATTGCTGTCAATAAAGATGTATAGAGAGTATAGACATGGAGAGACTGTCTACGTAAGGATTTTAGCATTGGGCTTGAAAATAACATTTTGGACTTAAAAAGAGTTTTTGGGCTTTGGCTCGCATGTTGGCTGGCATTTGTTTCCTGCAATTCCAATTACATTTCAAAAATTCCAAAAATAAAAATTTACATATTAAAATAGATTTTCTAAAATACAAGTGTATAATGCAATAACCATGAAGGCTTTCTACCTAAGTTGAAAGATAATTAGCGCATCAACATATTTATTTGCTTTGATGCACCCCAACTACAATTACATTATAGATTGGACAATATGTAATATATGCATCAAAGCAAATATATTGATGCACTAAGTAATTATCGAGTTTGTAATTATTTGAATTATAAGACTTAAGTTGTCACTTTCTCTGCATATCCAATTGTAGGTGCAGGAAGCAATAAACCTAAGACTTGAATCGTATCCTTTGACCAAAACAAATACACTTTAGATTTATATACTTTCACCAAATAGTTTTAATTAATCATTTGCAAAGTTAAAGAATAATCAACATTTATTAGTCACTTTATATGTTACCGTGGGTTAGTTAGAGGAAAGAAGGTAAAAGAGCAGATGTTTTGGCTTGCTTCAATGTGGTGGAGCATTTCGTTGTCTTGTAATATATTTTATCCTTTAGTAATGATAGTTTTGATTTCTTATCTATTATGGGTCTCATTAAGATTAGAACTTGTTCTTGGGTTTCTTAACAATGTTAGTACATCTATTACATGTTTTTCATATTGGTGTATGTGTACTCTAGAATGTATTAGATCATTGTATTAATTGTGTATAATTAGAAGAGTTGAGTCTGGGCCTTATTAAGGTTAGGATAAATCTTAAGATTCAATAAACGTTTATTAATTATTTACTAATAAGATTTTTACATTGACATCGAAAATTAAATACATTCACATTCTTGTGAAATATGATTCCATTCTTATCAATTACACCAATATTTGTTGACATGTGTTTCATTTGAAAGAAAAATTTAAATATCAAAGTGATCACATAATTTCCATGAGCATTATTAATTTTTCATTGTCTTTTTCTCTCATCTTTATCTTTGGTAAGAAGTTCAATATAATTGCCTTGATGCGAATCTTATTCTACACGATGTTTTAATAATCAGCAGGTAATTGGTCTTAGCATTAATCATATCATGGTATGCCGAAAATAAAGGAAAGAAATCAAGATCTGCTATCAAGAAAACCCACCAGGCACCAGCCACCTTATATAATAATGAACTTTCTAGTTTTTTTTCTTTTTCTTAATTTTTGGAAACTAAAGATATTTATCTACAGTCAAAGATCAATCCTCTTTAAGTATAGAGATAACTGAAGTATCCTTTGTTTCTCTTAAAAGTATTGTTCATACAAATTACGAAAAATTGAACCTTAATTTTGCACATATACTTAAGAAATCTAACTATATATGTCAAATATATTTTGTTAATTAGTAATGAATTTCTTAATTATCAAATGCTGTTGCTTTTGTATATCATACTACATTGATCATGGAAACATCAATTAATGCCTATGGTTATCATAATTAAAACCTAATTGTATTTTAATCCCCCTCTTTTTTATACTATTGGTATCCTAAGCTTTAAGCTTAACGTTAATCTTACCGGTGACATCTGCATTCCATTTATGGGGCTCAAATTACGAAAGTTAATTTCTTTCTGCGCATGCGCCCCCCTTCAAAGTATTTTATATCAATTCCACTCAGCAAGATTTAGCAATTCTTTTCTTCACGTCTGGAACTATAAGTCAATGAAGTGTAACAAAAATCTCAAGTATTATAAGGCCTTATGCACGCGTAGTTTCATAAATAAAAACAAATTTCTATATATTTATATTTAAAAATTGTTTCAGTAGAAATGCTTTTTACGTATATTCAAAAAATTACAACATATATGTTTACGAGAAGTAATAATCACCAGTACCACTTGCTAGTACTATTTCATTAACGAAGGCTATTGCAAGTTAGCAACTAATATAATTAAGACACACAGCACAAAAATGAAAGAAAGAAAAAAAGACTTATCAAAGTATGCAACGAAATAACATCAGCCCTAGAGATAACTCGGTGTTGTTTAATGAAGTGTGAGAGTTTATTTAGGGACTGTTGAACATCGGTCCAAGAGAAAGAATATTCTAAGGTAAATTTTTTATCTCCGACGGTTTTCTGCAAACCATATTTTGTGTAATCAATTGCAAAGATTTTGAACTTCAAGTGAATATTTATATGAGATGGTGAAGCGAATGAGATAGAATATGTACGTACTTGGTATTTTGCTATAATCTTACCTATATATACTTTCTGCATGCGTGATGGTGTGCGAGAAACACTTCTGTATCAAATCCTTAATTGAGGGTCGTAATTCATCGTTAATTTTGAAACGAACGAAATACTATATATGCAATATATCTCTCTTCAAATATATAAGATAAATCTATAACTATATATATATATATATATATATATATATATATATATAAAGAGAATATAAATGTTTGGTGTACATCTTTTTTTATCTTATTTTATTCTTATAACTACTTATCTAAAGGACTATTTCTCTCTCATTATTTTATTTTTCTTGTTCTCTCTTGTCCATTTTTTTTTGTTTGCACACTCTAAACCATCCATTATTATTTAACTTCTATATATCTCTTTTATTTATTTTTATTTTTATCTTTTAAAAAATGTAAAGAGACATGGAGTGATTCTTTTTTCTAGTATATAATTAAATTAATTAAAATAGATATGCATAAAATAGCCACATAAATCAATTTTTATTTTATTCATTATATTTGGGTATTGTTACATAATATTTAGAGAAATAACAAATAATATATAAAATGTTTTTTTAAATCATTACTTTACTCTCAGTGTTCATGTGACCATTTAGTGAATTTATGATTCAAATGCTCATTAGAAGAGACACACTCACATTTAATATCTGTGTTTAGAAACAATTAAATGTTATAAATTTAAAAAAAAATTGTAAATAATAGTTATCCTTTCACTTGCTATAGGCCAAAATACCTTTTGTACTCCTACGAGGTTGAGAATCCTAGGTCATGTCCTAAGGAACATAGGGCTGAATAATTATTAGTCCCTTGAGGACTCTATTAACCCTAGTAAATGAGTGAGGATTTAGTTTACACTAATATAATCTTTGTTTTAAGATTATATTATCAAGAAATTAATCTTGGATTAACACCATATTAAAACAAAGGGAAGGCCCATGATGGTCCTATAAAATGAAGAACGGGAGATAGACGAAGAATACACAATAAGACAAAGGAAGAATATACTACTGTTCCCTCGAATACTACTATTTCAATTATTCTATTGTAAAGGATTATATATTATATATTTGGATAATGATGATGATTATATATTTGTTTCAAAATTAGAAATTTCTCAACAATTAGTTAATGTTCAAATTAGCACTTCTATATAGGGAATAAATAACAGAAATTCTCTTCTACTTTTTTGGTTTGTGAGATTGTCACATGAATAGAATTACATGTAGATAGTGGTAGATGAATGGAAGTGGCCCCAAGTGTACATCGATCATGACTTCATTGATCAACGTTATGTAATCAGTTTTAAATCGTATCCAAATTTACAACATTATTAGTTTCAGATTTATGCTTTTGTGTTATATATATACTATCTTGATAAAATGGGTTCTAGTCACCACATATATTACATCTTTTGCAAGATCCAATTTAAACCTATGCTGCATCTGAACATTAAGCTGAATGAACGGCAAATATATTTTTTTCAATTGATAACAATCAAGAAACATAAGATTGTGTGAACATAACCAACGGTACGTTTTGCAACCAATTATTGAATATCAGACTCTCTAAACCACATGCATGACATCATGTTCTAAAAAATTAAACAAAGAAAGACCAACGACACAGACCCAAAAATTAATATTCAAAATGTTACATTTCCTCTTCGAAAGTAAAATAAACAGGAAAAAAAATAGGAAGGATAGTTAGCAAAACACAGGAAAAAATAAATGCTAAACAAATAGCAATAACAAGACAAAGAATAGATACTGCCTCGTGCTAATTAGCTAGCTACTTGAGGGATTTCTCTTGGCGAAAGTGTTCTTGTTATTGTGCATCCACACTTTGAGGACTCTTCTTTTGATTCCAATCTCTTGGCAAAACTTCTGCACCACAGATTCATCTAGCTTCTGTATCCTCCACCCTGCCCTTTCTGCAAAAGCCAACATTTTCTCCTTCTGTTCTTGTGTGAACTTGGTTCTGAACCTCTTCTTCACCTTCTCATTTGGATTTTCCACCTCCTTAATCATCATCCCATCTTCATTTTCCTTCTCATCAGACAAATCAGAAGGACTAATTGAGCCACTTTTGTTGGGAGATAAATGAGCCAAAATTGGCCTTATTATCTGAGTAGTGTCAGGAATAATCATCAAAGGAATGGAATTAGAATCATAAGACTCTATCTCTTTTCTGTGAAAGTTTCTGTGGCAATTGCAAGCTGAGCACTTGAGAGCCTCAAGGGTGCCTTCTTCTCCAGCAGCCATGAACTCACCACAGCCATCAGTTGCATTGCCACCAATTCCAGCTGCATGGTTCTTCAGACATTCCTTGTATCTTATAATTATATTTTTATCTTCCCTTTTGTCAGCATGAAAATTGCTAGACTCCATTTTATGGAAGCTTCAACAGACAACAATATGGAATGCTGTTGTTAAAAGAATGAACAAAAGGAAAATTTTCTATGATTAGGAAGACTGATGAGAATTAGTAAAAGGTTGCTGCCAATATATATATGTGTGTGTGTGTGCGCGCCGCGGGCGGAGGGCAAGAGAAACAGTGAAGGAGAGATATTGAAAGGAAATTGGAGTTGATGGAAAAAAGTACACGAGGTCTTGATTGTGAATTTTGCAAGTGAAGCAACAAACGGTATTGCATACTATATATAACATAGAGGGGTGTGACTGTTGAGAGAGAATTAAAGAAGGGGAGGATGTGATGAAATATAGGATGTTTAGGGTATTTTAATTACTCCCTCTATCTTATTATAATTATTATGTAATTTTTTCAAAATAATTGTTATTTTAATTTTAATAATATTGATTATTTTTTATTTATATTCTTTATATATTAACAATAAATATACTACAAAATCTAGAAATAAATTAATGATGACATAATGTTAATTTTATAAAATTATTATTCTTTTTTATCTATTTTTTATTTGTATAAAACAATAGATGATAATTATTTTAGAATAGAGGAAGGAAATATTATTGTATTTATCACTTTAGTTATGGTTCAGATTTGTGTCTTTATATGTGTTTTAAGTGTACGAGAGAGATCAAGAGAGAGATGCCTTAATTACAATCAAATAAAGAAAGCATAAATGTCATTAGACTAGAGAATATGTAGAGACAATTAAAAAGTTCAGTGCATGCCATTGCTTTGCTTTGCATACACTGTTAGACATCAAGCTTACGCTATTGAAAAGAGTGGTCCTTCAACAAATATTTAGATTAAATTAATAAAAGGATTACCAAACAAAAATTAAACAGGAAGCCGAAAGATTAATATTTTGTGGAGAACTGTCCACTTAGAAGAAAAGCCTGTCCATTGCTTTGCAAATTGCAATAAGTACTGTATTACTTTAAAGAGGGTTGGACATGTCCTAGATTTGGACTTTGGTTGGTTGTTCCCACTCCCCATTTGTATACCAACGTTAACGTTCTATTAAGTACAAGTTACTATAAAAGGTAGAGATCATTTTCAATTGCAAAGTACAGGCAAGCTTAATAGAAAAGTCTTGATTTGTCAATGCAAGTTTTTCTACCACCTTACTTTTACTTTATCTTTATAAAAATTGGTCCTATTTTGTAAAAGAAACAAAACTGATCCTCGTAATATAAAATATTCATGATTTTGGTTCCTTATTTTTTAGTTTCATGATTTTGATCTCTTGTTTGTATAATTGTACAATTTTGATTTATTTGTTAACTTGTTATACTTAATAGAGATGTTGGGTGATGGAAAGAAAATCTTAACAGAAATACAAAAGTAGAAAATTTACATTTTTTAAAGATTAATGTTAATTGTTAATTTGTTAATACTTATTAGTGAAAAGAATTTGAATCAATTATCCCTCACTCTCCTTCTTAATCTTAATATTTTTCATTTCTTGCTACTAATTAAATGATTATATCCGTGTTAACTTTGAACACTGTAAAACAAAACAAAATTAAGAAAATAAAAATCAATAAAAAGGTTTGAAGGAAAGAAACCGTGGGCGTGAGGTTAGTTCTCACTAATTAATAAGTATATATACAGTCTTGACACCTAGTGCACCGTGAATTCGATCATTAGCATATAAGTGAATGAGTAACAGTTGTAACAAGTGCATATTTACTGTCAATAAATGTATACCTTTTGAATAACAATAATCAGTATGACCAACACGAAGCTGCTAAGTCATGTACCATATTATTGCTTCCCAAATGATTAAGCCCTAAGCACAAGTGACAATTATAGGCTGCTGATAATAAGTCCTCTCTATACAGCCGCTAGATCCAACACCTCCTATAATCATAGCCTGTGTTCATGATAAATTCATCAGTAACTTGTTTATGAGCAATTGGATATAGCTACTTATATATAATTTGAGTTTAATTATATATGTTGGTGTCAAGTTTTGACCTTATAATGATAAATGGCTGATGATGGTATTGATATAAAATCGAAGATGAAGTAATTGATTCTGAATTCAAATTTGAATATGTTATTACTTACTAGTATAGAAAATAAAATTCGTACTTAATAATAAAATTTAATTTTATGCAATTAATAATGTGATAAAATTTAATAAATAAAGTGTTAGAACGAGGATGAAATAAAGTATGAAAGGTTTTTACTTATAAATCAAAAATAAACTCATTAATTTTATAGAAAAATCTCTATTGAAGTTACTTGCCCTGGCTTATGTATTGAAGAGGAACTGTATTTGGCGTGATGCCAAGTGTTCTGGTTACGTGGAGTTCTCACAGGCAGTCCAAGTGGCAACAGGCTTTTGATTTGTGAAGGGCCCTGAGGGGTCCAACGCATTACTTGCATAATTAGGAACGCCACTCAACAAAATTAAACTAAGTTCTTACTAGTATTTGATTATTATCAATGATTTAATGTTAGCATAAGGATGCTGACCCTATTGTAGGGTTCATAATATTTGCATATGCCTTACCATAATTGATCCGTGAAGTCAATGGAGATTATTAATAGCAAACGACTCTAAATGTCATGTTGCATTAATTGATCAGACTCATTATCATCGAGCAAATTAAGAATCTCTTCACCTTCTTGAACTTCCAGATTTACTGTTTCGTAGACATGAATATTAAAATATTATTTACTATTATGTTGTAATATATTATCTTAATACATTATAATGTAATAGTCATTGTGATATAATATATAAATATATATGATATTATTTTAATATAATAATTAAGCTCTGCAATAGTATCCCCTGCTGAATCATTCTATTTAAACTGCAATTTCGTATTAGGCTAACAGTGTCAATTGGGATCTACAATTAATACCAAGTTACCAACTATGAATCACAAAAGACAACAATTACAAAACTAAATTAATAAAGGCTCATGCACGCACAGTCATTGGCGGAACCAGGAATTTTATTAAGAGGGGACGAATATAAAAAAAATTATATCATAAATAAAAATACTTCGAAGACAATACAAACCTAATATTAAAAAAAAACTATTATAGAAATTAAAATCACTTTACTTGATTCTTACTCTACGTGTTTTCATATTGTGAAAATATCTATAATTGAATCTGTGCTAAAACTCAAAATAATTTCTTTTTCAATGTATGTAATCAAAGAATCATTAAGAAATTAATCTTCCATTCTATTTCGAAGTCTAGTCTTGATTATCTTCATAGCTGAGAAAGATCTTTTAGTAGTTGCTGTAGAAATTGGAAGAGTGAGTACAAGTCTAATCACTCTATCAATAAGAGGATAAAAGATGGATTTTTCAGTTCTTGTTAGCCCTTGACATAATTCAGATATAATTGATAAATTAATCAATATGGATGTTTAGGAATGTTAAGCTCAAAATGTTGTAATTCCATCTTCAAATGCAATTTTTCCTGTTTTGTGAAATCTCTAGAATAAAATTTATCAACAAGTTTGCAAATATCATCACTGTTAAATGACTTGTACTTGTTTCTTGGATCTAAAGACATGCTCAAAGCAAGTAATTCAACAGTATTATCATTGAACCTGCTATTTAATTCTTGTAATTGATAATCAATTATAGCACAAA
>PYAF01005373.1:564921-591555 GCA_007407185.1 Glycine tomentella | reverse complement strand
ATGCAATTTTTCCTGTTTTGTGAAATCTCTAGAATAAAATTTATCAACAAGTTTGCAAATATCATCACTGTTAAATGACTTGTACTTGTTTCTTGGATCTAAAGACATGCTCAAAGCAAGTAATTCAACAGTATTATCATTGAACCTGCTATTTAATTCTTGTAATTGATAATCAATTATAGCACAAAAGATATTTACCCTATAAAATTTTTCAGTAGAAAAATCACCTTATTCATTTCGAGCAGAATAATAACAGGAAGAAGAAAGAGAAAAAGAGAAAAAAAGAAAGAAATGAGGAGATACCTGAAACTCTTTTCTTTCACAAACAACTTTTTTGACTCCTTCTGTTCTCTTGGGATTTGTGTTTCTTTTTTCTCCTTTGTGTTCAGACCTCTCCCTTTTATAGTGTTCTTTCTCCCTCTTTCTCTTTATTATTTTCCTTTTTATTATTATTTTTTTCGTTTTATCATCTTCCTTTCCTTTTTTTCTTTTTCTGTTATCTTTCTTCCCATTTTATTTTATTACATTTTCTTTCCTTTCTTATATATATATTTTTTCCTTTTTATGATTTTAATATTTTTTCTTTTTTTACTACATTTTCTTTATATATTTTTCTTTTCCCTTTTACCTTTTTTTAATATTTTTTCTTTTTTTCTTTTTTTTTTCCCTTTCATTTTTCTTTTTTTATTAATTTTTTAGGGGGGCAGGGGCCCACCCTAGCCCCCCCTAGTTCCGCCTCTGCGCACAATACATGTCCATGTCCTTGTTTGTAGATTATACAACAATATCACTGTAATTTTATTTTAGTACATGAAACACTACTAAAAAAAATTTATATTGTCACTAAAAAAATTCTCAAAAACACTTATGACTTGTATTCAAACATATCAATAATGTATCAACTAGTAGCTGGCTGTAAAACCAAAAGAGGCATAAGACATAGAACCAGCATCCCAACTATCATGGACAATTTTGGCCTTTGAGCCAGTTTAAATAGAACCAGCCACATGCAATGGGAAGAAGTGATCAGGCCAGGATTGAGCCAGTTTTGCATATGGGGCCTTCTCATCGAATTTATTTACTTCCTCGTATCTACAAGAGCCATATATAAATTAACATTAGCATTAGAATACGTATCACATGAATAGTACTTCTGTCTTTTCAATCAAATCTATGCCAATGATCCTACTAATTAGTCAATAGATGTATCACATGAATATATGGTTAAGCCTATGCATATGAATATCAGAATATGTATATAGGGAATCAAAAATTACTCATTTAGTTCCTTTAGTTAGGTTAACTTTATTTTTTAGTTTTTATACTTAAAAATTATTTTTTTTAGTTTTTTACAAGTATTTTCACATTCTTTTTTTATTCTCGTTGTTACAAAGTGACAAGAACTAGAAAGTAAAGTTTGTGTGACGACAGACACTGAATCTGAAAACGTTAATATAGAAATTAAAAGGACTGATTTTTAAATGTTGGAATTAAAAGATAAAATTTATATAACTATAGAGACTAAATGAATAATTTTTTCTGCTGAAAAAAAAATCCAACATATTCCTTCCTTCAATAAGAGAGTTTTTCAACCAGGAATCAAATGCCACAGCCCATGGAGCAGCAGGGCTATTGCGAGGCTCAATTGCTCTCAAGTATGGACAGCACTCCCTGACCCAATTATAAGAACACCCTCATCCTTAAGAGGAGCCAATGCCTTTCCCAAGTTGTGGTGGTAAGTACCATCTCTGTGTGATGAAACTTAGAGCTGGCACACTGGAATATCTGCCTCTGGATACATCAACATCAGAGGCACCCATGCACCATGGTCAAGCCCACGTTTTCTATCCTCATCCACTCTACTGAAACCCGATGCTTGTAGTAGTTCCTTCACCCTCTTTGCCACGTGTGGAGCCCCCGGTGCTGGATACTTTAGCTGCCAATAAAAGGGATCAACTTAATTAAAGATATACATAACTTTTATTGATTTTGAAGATATAAGATTCACCCATTTATTAAGAAATAGTAAAGGGAGAAAAGAGGGGGAGGGGAAAGAGGTAGTAAGTTTGAATCTTCAATAAATATTTCTAATAAAATTAATAAATTAACATTTATCGATAAAAAAAAGAAAAACTTTTTTTATTGATTTCATATCACATTGACTTTATCATGATCATCTATAACTAAAATTATGAAAGCAAGGGCATGATATAAAAATGTAAGATATATACTAGTTAGTATTCTTATGACATTAGTTAAAAAATTAAAAATTAAAATATTTTTATTGAGAGGTGAAAAATAGTTTTGTCCATAATTATTTTTGCATTTTCCTATGATTTCACACTAAATAATTTTCCTTTTTAGTTCCTTAATTAATGTCCTAAAAGCACTGATTAGCAAGACTAAAAATGTAATTTGTAAGTGACATTAATGTTTTTGGTTAGGTGAGTTTAAAAGTACTCTTATTTCTAAAACAATAAATTCTTCTATCTTCATTTTGTGTGTTGAAGTTCATATTGTACATTGAAATTTGCAAAAAAAATATATTTTATTTTAATCTAAACAGTTTTATACTCTTATGGCATGTTTGAAAAAACGTTCCATTCAACATAATGGACTTTTTTCAAGCGACCTTGTTACTTCTACGTTCATGTCTAAGAAAATGTGTTTTTCAACGGATTCCCAGTCAGACATTTAGTAAAGGTGAACAATAAAAATGGCCACAAAAGGGTACTTGGTACAAAACATGACATGAGACAAGAATGGGAAACCATAGAAGTCATAGATGGTGTCGTAGTGATCAACAACATTGACAGTGGGAACATCGGTATCCCAGTGACCAGAAATGACAAGAATGGAAGACGGTCTCTGAGGAAACACCTCCTTCCACGATGTCAAGAACTTCCATGCTGAAATTCAATCATCTATGGACATTGTTGGTGATCCATGTAAGAATGTGTCCTTCAATGCCATCTTCCCTTCCTATTCAATTTTATTGCCAATACAATTCACAATTTTTCTTCTCTTTTCGTTCCTTAGCGTACAATGAACCCTGCTATGACCAAATCTGAATAAGATATTCATTTATATATAACTTTAATATAATTAGAAGGAAGAGAGAGATATGATTAAGCAGACAAAGATAGAAGAATAAACGAAAGTGACAAATGAACTATTATGCACTATATGGCTTAGGCGTTAAGTTTTTGAAATTTGGGCACTGGCTTTATTGATTCATTCTTTTTCTCTATTGGCTTTTCCCATTGTCCAAGTCTAATGTTCAAAATACTAGGAAAATTCATGGGATCAGATTCTATTGTGTTACTGTTAGGTCATTGGTGACTTTCATAATCCTTTTATTTACAAGGAAAAAAAATATTTGAACACTGAATGTCAAATGACACTTAGAGACAGATACAACAAAAAGAATGCGAAATATAGATATAATAAATTATAAATATTAACCAGTATTTAGGATATTGGGTAAGAAAGTAAAAAAAAAAAAATATATATATATATATATATATATATATGTTAGAATATGAAAAAACGTGTTCTTTAATTTTTAAATATGTTCTCACATGATTTCTAACAAAAACTTTCATCTTTTAATTCTTTAACTCGTTAACAAGACTCTAGAGGAAAATATATCAACAATTCAACATAAGAGCATGAGATGAAAGATCATGGCATAAATGACAGAAACATAAATGGTACATTAAGGAACTAATAAAAGAAAAACGATACATCATGTTTTATTGCTGACCAAAAACCAAATGCGACAAATGAGAGACGGCTTTGCTACTTTGCATAGGCCAATGACTTGGTGCACCAAAATATAAGTTAGCATCTCATGGAAAGATAAATAAAATAAACACTAAAAAAATCAACTCGTTTTCTTTGTTGTTCTTTTCAACTTCTTCCTCGGAGAACTATGGTTAGTGATTTTGTTTTTAAATGGCTGTGAAGCATAATTTCTGAGCCTCTGGAGGATCTTCCTTTCATTGATGCGCAGCATCAAAGAATGATACAGCTTTCTCTCTCTAACTAAACTACATCTTCGCAATCCCTCAATATCATCTTCAATTGATTTCAAACCATAGAGACTCTCCCTCATATGAGCAAGTGACAACAGGGCATCACAAACTTTTTTAGGCAGCAAGGATTTTTTGCTCATATTAAATGCTTTACTAGGAAAGATATTACCATTCAGATGGGTGGTTCCACTTGATTCATCACAATTTCCGGCAACCGATACCGATAGGTCTAACTTATGGTAGGCATTATCTGGTAATGACATGATGTGTAGTAAAACGAGGAGTTCAATCTGTGGTTCTCCATCAAAAGAGATTTCAAAATATTCAGAGTTTTGGCTGCCACATGCAGAATAGCCTAACTTTCTCCAAAGGGAAACTCTTGCTCTACTGTAGCGGTCAGAAAACACAGAAGTACACCATTGAAGTACCAGTTCCATATCTATGTTTACAATATCATAGGAATTATCTTGCTCAGTAAATCCATATCTATGAAGCAAAGCAGCATTACCCAATAGCCCATAAGTATTAAATACCTGTTACACAAGAGGAATTCTTTAGTATTAGATTTACCTTTAAGGGAAGAATAAGAGGTTGGATCAAGAGTAGCATAGTGACATTGGAGGTTATTGAACGTTTCAAATTGAAATGAAAAACATATTTTTCCAAAACTATGAGCGATAAATAAGCATGTAGTACTCTGAGGTTCAATTCTATGCTACGCATCACTTATTCATGGAATTTAAGAAAATCACATAACTGAAAGGAAAATTCTCACCTCAGTTCCACTGCTGACATCTTTTATCATAATCATCTCCAGCATAGAAGTATCACCATCACTAACTGAAGAACTATCCAAGTCACTAACATTGCAGTTCCCATTATTTAACACAGTCATATCCATAGAGGAATTTTGAGCCAATGTTTCTTCCTCGACAATGCCCTCATCATTGTTACAGCCATCAACATCAGTATCAGATTCATCATTACAGGACATAGCAGTGAAATGCACATCCTCGGCACCTGTTTTATGATTGAATCTAGAGAAGACAGTATATACATATACATTATTAGAACAGGAAAATCTTCAGATCTGGATCTTATACATAAACAAGGAAGCACGGACACTTCAAAATTACAGTTGTGTCATGTCGGACATGGACACTTCAAATACTCTAAGTTACATTTTATATTTTTAACCTTTATTTTTTAAACTTTTATAGCAATACCAATGGGAATATCACAATAATTAGAACACAATCACAACAACAACAACAAAGTCTTATATGTACACAATGATTCATTCAAAAATAAAACATCAATTTATGAATTAAACTTGTGTTTTGTGTTAATTTTATATATTGTATTATAGTGTTGGGAAATCGAAGGGAGTAAATATCGAAGAGATTTACATCAATGGGGCATAAACAACCATACAAGTGAACCTGATACCACACCTTAACCCAAAACCTTAAAACTCAGGTTTATGGGTCTTCTCCTCACTTATATGGTATTCAACTTTTTCATTTCTACTCGATGTGAGACTTTACCTCACACTTGTACTCCAACAACCTCCCCCTCAAGTGTGAGTCTCTTCCACATTGTAGCCTACCCCTCGAGCAGAAGCCTATTATCATTCACGAGTATTCCATGATGGCCATTAGAGCCCACATGCACTAGATACTTGTATCGCCTGGACCCACCGCCAGGAAGACTTTCAATATAAGGGATCCCCCGGCCAAGGATCCACCACCACTGTCATCTTGTCCAGCTGGTCACCAAGTTGAACCATCGGCTCTGATACCAATTGTTGGAAAATTGATGGAGAGATTTATACCAATGGACCATGAGTAACCATATAAGTAAGCCTGACACCACACCTTAACCCAAAACCTTAAGGCTCAGGTTTATGAGTTTTCTCCTCACTTATATGGTGTACAACTTTTCCATTTGTACTCAATGTGGGACTTCACCTCATACTTGAACTCCAACAATATAGTTTGTGGTGTCCTACTATTTTTAAAATTATCTATTGCCCATGTCATATTGTATATGTATCATGTGTTGCATTTGTGTTTTCTAGCACAAAAATCACTTTATGAAAATTACACGTCTTCAGTCTTTTTGGAAAGTTTTGTTATTATTGTTTATCTAAAATAAAAACATCATGGGACATTGATACTAAAGCAGTTCTTGAATAGTGTAGTATACAAAAACAAACAGACATTATTTTCGACTAAACTTGAAAAGGCTTTAAAGCAAGACCTCAAAATTATCACTCAACTGAGATTGAAGACATGCATGCATCCTTGAAACCACTTACTTACAAATTTGAGTTGGAGCAAAGTTAAAATGTAATAAATGGGTGTACACTAAGACTAGAAAAGAAAAACATGTTAATGACCAGAGGCTTTACTTACAGATCTGCCAAGGGAACCATGCCAAAACCATGGTAATTATCAATCTCAAAAGATCGTGAAGATATAAGACTTTTTGCTGCAAAGTATTGTTCTAAGCGAAAGAACTTTGGATTTAGTTTTAAAGGTGCTAAATCCAATAGGGGTAGAATATTCTCTTTCCAGTCCTCATAAATCAGAGCCTTGTCTTCTTGCACTGTCTGCCTAAAATTGTAAGAGATCAGAAAACGTTCATGAAATGTAAAGCACATAATGTTGTATTCCAAAATTCAAAGCACTAGTTTAATGCCAAGGAAAAGACTGAAAGAACGGTCATAAATTATCTTAGAAGTTTTCAGTGCTGTGTCAATCACAATTTCTCAGATACTCTTTAAGTTTATTTCCCTCATATGTACAGAGTTCCGAGCAATCAGCAATATAAACTAATTAATGTGTATCATGTTCTCTTGTTCAACATTTAAGCTCACTTTCAACGGATATAATTGTGAAAAATAAGTATAATGTAATGAACCCCCTGCCCTAGCCAATAAAGAACAGCAAAAAAACTATAAAACTGCTTGACATAGTTCAGAATATGAAAATTTCAATGGATTCTAGAATGCAAAAGCCGAAAGTAAAAAAAGTTAACTATACTCGAAAGACAATCTAATAAGCACAAAATCAACCAAGAAACAAACAGCATCCTCTTGCCATTTTCACAAAAATATAAGAAATAGCAATCAAAAAACGAAAGCATGTATTGACATGGCTCTATATGGTCAATTTTAATCCATTCTTCATGAATGATTAAGCTGAACAATACAAGGTATACCTGATGAAGCTCAGTACCACACAAAAGCTCGTTTACTTCATCGAGGGTCCAAACAATTGGCACACACTCTTGGTGAGGCAAGAGTTGAAGGTAGCCAGCAAAATGGGAGTCCCCACCCAAGCTTCTCTCATACATGATAGCAAATGCAAGCCCCAAATGACCATCCAAACCAGCCTCTTCAATGATCTCACGTGCCCCACTGGTCTTTGTGGTGAGGCAAGCTTCCTTTGGCATCTTGGCCACAACATCACCTTCCTTCAACTGGCACAATGCTCTCACCGCAACTCCTTCTTCTGGGGTGTCCACAAACTCCAGTGCATTGCTCCATTCGAACCCCTTCGACTTCATCCACCGCTTGAATGCCCTCAAACGCCTGTGCAGAAAAAAGATAGAGCGAGTTGTTCAGACACAGAAACAAACACGTGGTGTGTTTGACAGCAATGGAAAGATATTAACTTGCAGCGTGTATGGAAAATGGGTAAATCTAGAGCTGGTCGTGTTTTTTTTTTTTTTTTTTTGGCTTGGCGTGGTTCAGCAACAATGATAGAAAAGTTAATGATTTTGGACCTGTTTGAATACCAATCATAAGTGTTTTTTTAGAGTTTCTTTATTGAAAATATAATATATTTTTTTAATAAATAAAATATAATATTTTTTTAATAGACAAACTCTCAAAAATATTTCTAACATTATGTTCAATCTAACATTATATTCAAACAGGCGAACCGACTCTTTAACGAGTGAGGGTGGGAAAGCTTCGATTTTTGGCATAACCTTTTGGTAATTTCGTACAGTTTTCTATGAAAATGGGGGAGAAAAGGAGAGAGAGAAGGGAGATAATAGTCGTACCTGGAAGCCATAGGTGAGGGAAGGAGTAGGAGAGGCTGCCTGTGGAAAGGGTTTACAGTTGCAAGTTGCCACCACCAACGCTGCAGTGCAGTTTCTGCCTTTCTGGGTTTGGGCTTTAGTTGTTGAATACAAATGCTAATTGCCCAAAAGGCCTAGTTTCTTTCTCATTTTCTCTCTTTAAAAAAAAAAAACAGTACAAAAACCAAGAACGATGTAGGATACTTTTATAAACTATAATTGTATGATTAAATTTTTTTTAAAATTGAAAATGACCGGATCCATTTTTTTATGTAACTGAGATGTGTTATTTTTATCAATCCAACTTAACTTAAATCCGCGATGAATCAAATTGACTCGCAGGTTCTAAACTATTTTGACAAAGTTAGCATGAATTTTTACAAAATGTTAGATAATTTTTGCCGAGCTTCCCTCTAATTTTGAGGGGGGAAAACATCTTCTAAAAATAAAATAAAAAAAGGTGAAAGATTCAAGGCCATTCCTAAGACTTTAACAAATTTCCATGCGCCTTCATCTACTACTTCCATAACGGCTACAGAAATTTTTTCCATAACTAATACAAAAATAAAAGGGGGGAAATGGTCACCCTACCATAGACCCATAAAAAGGGTGGAAAGAGGGAAGTTTATTGTCATTTCATAACGTTGATAAAGTATAAGAGGTCACACGATGCATGATTAATCTAAGTGTTATTGTAGGGAACCCAAATTCCCGAACACAAGTTTGCAAGTAGGTCCAATTAGTATGACCATAGGTCCATAGTATTTCTCCAAATCAATCTTATAAGTTACATCCTTTTTTTTCTTGGACTTGCACATCTTGTGGATAATTTCATGAAGAGTTATCGCATTATATGTAATGTCTCTACCTAAAATGAATTTACTTTGACGGAGACTAATAAGATCATTCAGCAATGATCGCAATCTATTTATCAATTTGTTTGTGATTATCTTATAATGAATGTTATGGTGACTAACAAATAAAAAAAATCCTTTAATATGCAAGGATTATTATTCACCTTTAGATTTGAAGCTATTAAAGTTTTTTAACCAGAAAGGGTAAAAATAATTTAAAACAAAGGTCTTACGCATAAAATTTTAAATGTCATCTCTAATAACAATGGTTAGGGAGTTTAGTTTAATAAATTAATTAAAAAAGAGTGTGTGAATTATTATAAATTTTTTGATATTAATATTGTATTTGATTTTCATTGATAAAAAAATATTATTTAAAAACATTATCGATAAACCATCGTGACCAAAGAACTTGTAAGGTGATTAAATTATCAAATGTAACAAAAAAAACATCCATTGTTAAGGAGGAATTGAAATAAAAATAATTAATCAACAAACTTCCTTTTAGGGATTTAATCAGCAAATTGTGTTTAATTATCCACTATAAACATAACATATCGGAAACTAATACTACTATTAATGTGCATGTCTAACAATTTTGTCAAAGAAAAATGGAACTCACTCCTAGTCCACTGTAGCACACATCTTGGCAATGACACGATGTAACATTTTTAACTATGGCCGTGTCGTGGTTTGGCTGTGTTTCGTAACTTCTGGGTGGATTGCAAGCATCACAAGACACATTACATGTTTTTTTTTTTATTTTTCCTTTTTATCTCACAATCTTCTGTTATGTAAATCAGTTATGAAATTAATACTTGATTCAAGATGTAATCACATTTAAAGTTTAACCTTTCACTAAGATTTTATCCTGTGGGAATCAAATTAGTGTTTTTTCCTACAAACTCAACCTATATGCCAACTGATGTATATTTATAGGGTGCAACATTAACATAATTAAATAAGTGAAGTTAGATACATAATAGTACATTCATTCATACATACATGCTTAAACGACAGCAAGAGAGAGTTTCTCACGCAGCCTCCTCAAACATCAGACAGAGGGAGTCAGACACAAACGTAGCTCAAAGGAAAAAAAAGAGGGTCTCACTCGCGCTCCTAAGGTGAAACAATCCACAATTTCTAGGGTTTTTTTTTTTTTTTTTTTCCAATTTCCATAGTTGTTCCTTCGATCACACCTTTCTCATTTCTCTCTTTCTGTTCTGAGTAGTGAGTAATGTTACCACTCGGAGTAGGGCTGTTTCATCTTTTCATTTTCATTTCATTGCTTAGTATATAACGTTGAATTGGGTTCCCCATTCTTCTCGTTGGGGGAAACACTTGTTTCCGTTCTCCGAGGTTGGGTATCCGTATTTCTCTGTGTATGCTTTACTTGTATTTTAATTATTTTCGAGATCTATTACTGCTATTATCGTTAATTGTTATTCTTCACTTTTTCTTTTGCTTAGTTAATAAGCTTATTATAGCGTTGTATGTAACCGAACTTGAACAGTATGTATGCAACCAGGGATGGATCCAGAAACCTTATAAAGGGGCCCCTGAATTTTTTTTTTCTTCCTTTATAATTGTTTAAATGTAACTCCGCCTTTGTGTGGTTGCATGCATGGCCTCTCTCAAGCCAGAATAAAGGAGGAGGGTTGGCGTAGGGGTTGCGAACGGGTCGTAAAAATCCAGCTATTTTTTATGTGATGAAAAAACCAAGAACTCGACATAAAGAGAGGTAGAGGTCGACCGAAACTTACCTGAGGAAAGGTAATTAAACAAGACCTAATGGAGTAGGATATAGATTGGCGGACGGTATGTCTTAGGACAGAGTGGAGAAAAGCTATAAGCTTAGTGGAGGGTTAAATCCATTAGTAGTTTTATATTCCAGTCATTCCCTTGTTTTAGTTTTTTTCCCCTTCTTTTCTCCCTCCTTCCTTTCACCCTTTTGTCTCTCTTTTGTCTTATTTTCACTTTTTTCTTCCCCTCTCCCATTCTCTTTCTGTCTCATTTATGATTTATCATTAGGTTCATCTATCACCGACCCCCCAATTAACCTGGATTAAAGGTGTTATTGATATTGATGTTGATAATTGTTTAAATGTCTAACTTTTAATAAATAATACTTTTAATTTTTTTACTATTTTTACACATAAAATTGAAAATAATTTCTATATTAAATAATGATAACATTAATTGTTATCATAATAATAACAAATACAACTAGTTTTACACAATTTTCTACTAATTAACATTAACCATTATTATAATAACAACATACAAAATTAATTTTATACTAATACACTTAAGAATATATCTCTATATGCATGAAAAGTTCCCTACTTGTGGGGGCGGGGGGCTCGAGCAGGATACATCCCTGTATGAAACTGCGGTGTCTAAGAAGCAATTGAAAAAATTTCAAATTGGATTTTGTATTTGGTTTTATATACTGTTAATTTGATTTGGTGCTGACTATATCCAGATGTGCTGTATGATGCCTCGATTACTGTCTCCCTCATCTCTTTGTCTTCGTCTTTGTGTTAGGTTTGAATGTTGCTGTTGTGTGTTTCAATGTTGGTGATGCATTTGTTGTTCAATGATTTTGATTTTTGAATGCTTGTGAAAATTGTTGTGGCCTTGTGTGGTTTCCTAAACATTTTTTTTGGCTGGCTTGCAGTTATTGAATTTCACGTAACAAACAGGCTGCAGAGGTAGGGATTCTGTTAGCTGCCACTTCCAGATTACTTGCTTCTGAGTTTTATGACTCTGTTGGGTTTTCATTATGAGTGGTGCACCTAAGAGATCTCATGAAGAGTCTGCTCATTCATCTTCAAAGCACCCAAATGAAGATTCGGGTACATATTCCAAGTTGGTTTCATCGTCAGTCTCAAATGAGTACCATATGCCTTATGATATAAGTCAGGACTCCCAGGTGGCAAAAGTGCCTCGAACTGAATTTCGTGATGCAGATAGAAGATCTCCTCTTAATCCAGTGTATCGGATGTCGTCACCTTTGAATGATTCTCGTGCAGATCATCCTATTGGTCCTGAGAACAGGATAGAATCAAGGGATTCGAAGGACAGTAGAGATCCCTGGTTTGAGAATCGTGATACAAAGACAGAGAAGGAGTTGTATGGTGAAGCAAGAAGGGATCCTCCAAGTGCTAAACGTGAAAAGGATGTGCGTGTAGAAGGTAGAGGAGATGACAACAAGGATGTTAGGCATGATCGGGATAGTCATAATGATCCGAAAGGTGACACCAAGACAGAGAAAGATGGTTATAATGTGGCTAGCAGCCACTTGAATTGGAAAGATTCAAAAGAGTACCATAGAGGAAAAAGATATTCTGATGCTCCTGGTGGGAGTTTGGACACATGGCATATGTTACGTGGAAATACACAAGGCTCAGTTGAGGTTGGGAAGGAGAGTTCAGCAGCAGGAGAAAGAGATTATGTTGAAGCTCATGAAGCTGTTGGTGAGAACAAAGTTGATCCTAAAGGTGATGATAGATCCAAAGAGAAAGATAGAAAGAGGAAAGATGTGAAGCATAGGGAATGGGGAGATAGGGAAAAAGAAAGAAGTGATCGTAGAAACAGTCCACAAGTTAGCAATAATACCGGTGACTGCAAAGAATCTACCAAGGAAGATAGAGATGTAGAAAGGTTGGAGAGGGAGAAAAAAGATCTTCCAAAAGAGAAAGAAAATATAAAAGAGAGGGAAAAGGATCAGATGAAGAGGGAATCATGGAATGGAATGGAGAAAGAGGTTTCAATTAACGAGAAGGAACCTGTTGATGCATCAGCTAAACTTCCTGAACAAGAAACTGTGTTACCAGAGCAGAAGAAACAAAAAGAAGTTGATAGCTGGAAAAATGTAGATAGAGAAGCTAGAGAGAAGAGAAAAGGAAGGGATGCTGATTTAGAAGGAGATAGGTCTGATAAGCGTAGCAAATGCCTTGACAAGGAATCAAATGATGGGTGTGCTGATGGAGAAGGGGTGATGGAGAAGGAGAGGGAGGTCTATAATTATAGCAGTCAGCACCGTAAGAGGATACAACGATCTAGGGGGAGCCCTCAGGTGCCTAACCGGGAGCCTCGTTTCAGATCCCGTGCCCAAGATAATGATGGGTACTTTCCTCCTCTACCTTTCTTGGTTTTCTGATTGTTTGCAAATTTGATGATCCAGCAAGTATCTTTTCATTATCTTTTGCATATGTGTTCATTTTAAAAGTTGAAGCTTCAGAATTCTATTTGTTAGAGGTTGTTAGAGACTCTAATAGAGGTTTCTTTGTCTCAGTTGATTGAATCTTACACTATGGTATTTTTAGTTAAGGTCCATCATTTTTATTAATTATATCTGGCTATATATTTTGCAGGTCTCAAGGTATGCTATCATTTTATTTCACTGGCTTGATTGAATGTAAGACTACTGAATTTGTACCTTCATGAAATAATGCAGGTTTTAGCAGAGATTGCTATTACTGACCCGTTGCTTTATACGTTATGTTTTATTTTCTTCTTTCATATTTATGCATCTCATTTACACTTCCTTCTTAATGTGTTGTTTGCTGTGATCTTGCTATCGTTTGCTAATCTATTGTTGGTACTTGGTACTACTTGTCGATGGAAGAGAGAAAATTAAAGCTTGATGTTTCTGCTACCCTTTCCTTTGCATGTCCACTATATATAATTTCTGGTCTTTCAGGTAAAGTAGAAGTTTCTTCTGTTGTTTATAAAGTTGGCGAAAGCATGCAAGAACTGATAAAGTTGTGGAAGGAATATGAATCATCTCAATCTCAAATGGAAAAAAATGGTGAAAGCTCTAATAATGGTCCCACTCTGGAAATTCGTATACCATCTGAGCATGTCACAGCTACAAACCGCCAAGTAATTTTTTTTTTGTTATTATTATAAAATTGAAGAATGTGTGTGTCTTCATTTTTTTTGGAAGGGGGGAGGGGAATAGAGACTCTGTTGGTGGCTTTCTTTTCTTATTACATTGACTATTTGTCTTCCTGTTTATTTGATGCTAATTAAATTTACGTCTTTTGTTGCTTTTTTTGCTTTCTCAAGTTTTTTTTTGGCATTTTCTGATGTTTTGTATACTTGTACTTGCACATTACACCACGAAAGGAAGTGTAGTGTATTTTTGTTAATGGTCAAAGACAAGTCAAAGAGGTGTGAGGAGATAATCGTGCTCTTTAATTTTTTTATTTTTTATTCTTTTTTTTCTTGGCTATTTCCCCCCTTTTTTTCTCGTAATAGTTATATCCCATTTGCTTTATATTGTGCTTGTTGATGTGGTAAATATAATGTCGATATATATTGTTAAAGAAACAATACAAATAAGCGTGTTGCCATTGAGATGGTCAAGATGTTGACCTGAAACCAATTGCTGTTTGGGCATCATTATTATATTGTATATCTTTAAACTGATTGCTTTTTGCAAAGTGATTCCTTTTATTTGAAAGGTGCTGTGAGAGCCATCTCCCCTTTTAAACGAAATGATGTATGTTTTGCTGTTTGTAAATTAAATTATAGGTATGGTAATTCTCAGGTCTTTTTAGACTCAAATACTTAATCGTAGCTGTGATTAATCCCCTTATCTACATAACTATTTGGGCCATTATTTTGGTGTTTTGAAGCCTTGGTTTAATTTAGTTCTGAAATTGGGTTTGAGTCCTCCAAGTACCCTAAGGTTGAAACATTATTAATTGTGATTTTTCACAAATTTATTTGTCAGTTTTGTTAAATAACATTGATTCTAATTCTTTCATGATCTGATCTAGCCTCTATTAACCTTTAGAGTTGAAATTTTTTAAAATGTTGTTTGTCTATTCATCCAGGATGCTCTGAGACATCAATATCCATATTCTGCCAATTATCTGGTACCTCTTGATTTATTCAAATCTTCTGCTTCTTCCATAGTTCCACCTGTATGTGAGACTGCGTGATTTTTTTTTGGGTCAAGTGATGCCCTATCATATAGAAGTCCTTAAAAGATTAAGAGTTAATAGCCTGGCTTGCTAGAGTGTTTTTACAACCAAACAACTACAACTCTAAACTTTTCTATTGATCTTGAATTGTTTTCATTATGTAAGCCTTCCTATACTTCTGTCCTACAGCATGTTTTTTACATTGAGCGGTTGAAAGGTTCATGGTGATTAGGATTAGGATACCTGATTTTTCAGCTGTACTACTTTATTCCATAGCCTTGAGATAAAAATTAAGCTTCCTTGTTGGAGAAAGAAATTTTTAAGAAGGCATTGATTTTACTTGATTCTTCAATGTTGTTCAGAAAAAAATGTTTGATTTTCTCTGTTTCCTTAGAAATCAAGAAGGCATTGATTATCTTTTCTTCAACTTGATCCTTGGCTCTAGATACGAGGGAAAGCCTTGGTGCAATGGTAAGGTTGTGGGTTCAAATCCTGACAACAGTCGCTCTGCTTGTGGGGATAAGGCTACATACATCTACCCTCCCTAAAACCCACTAGGTTGGAGCCTCATTCATTGGGTCAACCTTTTATTCTTGTCTCTTGATATATCCACTATGTGGAATCAGAGGAGCATCAATGGAGTGAGGGTAATTTAGTCAAATGTAGCATTGGGGTATTTGAGAGATTTTTAACCCTCATGCAAAAACCTTAAATGACAGACATTTTAAAATATAGACCGTATTTAATTTACCATTTTGATAAATAAAAAATGTACATGACTAATTTGTATTTTAGACATGGAAGAAAAGTCATGTCTGGACCATTAAACTAAAGAATGTGGGTAGTGGGTAGCATTTTGTTTGATGTTAATGTTTTGATGAAATGAAAGTTTCTTTTCTTCTTTGCCTTGTTCTCTTAATAATTTCAAAATCTAAAACAGGATAATATTTATGATTTTCCTATTGATGTTGCTATCCATGTCTTGAGAGTTACATTATTATATTCAGGTCAGAGGTGGCCAGCTTTGGGGGACCGATGTGTACACATACGATTCAGATCTTGTTGCTGGTATGTCTTTACAAAAAAGAGGCATTAGCCTTTTTCTTATAAATGACAGGTCATATATTTGGCGATAGTATGGATAATTGCAATTTTGTTGCACCTGCACAGTTCTCATGCATACAGGTTACTGTCGCCCAACAGCGTCTCCACCCCATGCAGCCATACAAGAATTGCGTGCAACCGTTCGTGTACTACCTCCTCAAGATTGTATGTCCTTACAGCCTTTAATTTTATCTCAAAACCATTGGGTTCTGCCAAAAATATGCTTTCAGAAAAGCTATTTAGATCTGGGTTGCTTCTTGACAAGTTTTGCTTGCATAATAAAGTCTCCCAGTTAACTTTAGTTTACCATTAAACTATTTTATAAGGTTTATGATTGAGTTGTTCTTTTCAAATAATTAAATATTGGTCTAGAACAATCAAGCTGAAATGTCTCCTACATCCCCTCAAATTTTGCTCAGATGCACTGTTGAGAACTGTTTAATCTCCAATTTAAATCTGGAATGTGTCTGGGATTATATTGGGGCAGGACTTGACTCTTATTAACTGAAATCTACTCCATGTACCATTACCAAATGAAGATATGGCTACTTTTATCACTGTCATGCCTACTGCACCAAGCACCCTCTTGAAACTTATTTACTTACAATTGAATAATTATTTTATTGGAATTTTATATATTCATTTATCTTCTTATACTATGATTTTGGTGATAGGTGTTTTTTGTAATGGTACTACTTGTACTATGATTTTATTCATATATATATATATATATATATTTATCTTTGCTGATCAAAAAAAAAAAATCTTCTTATATCAGGCAATTTATAGCCAATTGTTAATTTTGTTGGTTTCCTTTCTGCTTTTGTGGTTACAGATGTATTCTGTTGAAGCTTCATTTGGATAATCTAATGATGGTAATTATGTATGTAATATCAGGCTATATTTCTACACTGAGAAACAATGTTCGTTCCCGTGCTTGGGGTGCAGCAATTGGTTGTAGTTATAGAGTGGAGCGGTGTTGCATTGTGAAGGTAGTATCAGAACCCCTCAAAGTCTCCTATTGTCCTTTGCAATTTTCAGCCCATGAAATTATCTGATTCATCGCAGCTTCATATGTTTTAAATGTGATATAATCTACTTCATTATTTTCCATAACAAAGATAACATCCTTTAATTCATTTTGATATCTTGTTTTTAGAGAAGTTACTTTACATAACAAAGATTATATCCTTTTATTCTTTTTTTATATTTTCTGTTGTAGAGAAGTTACTGAGTTTTGCTTGAATGCTTTAGTTCCGGACCTCTGTTTTCATAACATGTTAAACTTCCTAATGAGGATATTAAACATTGGGGCGGAAGTGCTTGGGCATAAAATGGGTCTGTACATCTACCATTAACACCTGCATCTGTACCAAACATTTACATGGACATATGTATAAATTTATTATTGGTTGAATCTGGCGCCTATCAATATTAAAAACTTAATATTTAACTTCTCATTTTGTTGATCTTCAGAAAGGAGGTGGAACTATTGATCTTGAACCTTGCCTCACACACACATCAACTATTGAACCCACCCTTGCTCCAGTGACTGTTGAGCGAACTATGACTACCAGGGCTGCAGCTTCGGTTTGTCCAGCATCTTATAATAAACAAAACTTTGACTGCAAAATTTGATGATAGTAATAGCATTAGATTATGATACATACCTATTTTATTTACGTTGGTTAATTTTCCTTAAATTTTTGTTTGCTTAACATTTTACTTATGCTGTTCCATATATGGAACTTCCTGGTTCCTACATTTTTGCTTTTCAATAATTCAAGCATGTATTTTATTGATTTTTTTTTCTTTGTTCCCCTTTTTTTGAGTTAAAGTTTTTGATTAATTACTATTTTTTATTGGGCTATTCTATACTTTAATTGATTAAATTTTATTTTCTGGCTTCAGAAATTGTGCATTGCTATGCTTTCTAAAATTGATACATTGTTTTTTTCCTCCAAGAAGCTGGGGGGAACGGGAAACTGGGAGAAACAGAAACTGCCTTTTGTTTTTACACTGGATCTGTTTTCTGTTGCACCTTTCTGGAGTTAGCTTTCTATTGGTTGCTATATATATATATATTATGTTATTAATGTCTATAATTTTTCATTAAAAAAAAGAAAAACTATTGTATTTGAGAATTTTATTTTTCTCACATGCTGACTCTGGGATTTGTGTTGCTATATCTATAAATTACCATGGTGTGTTATTTTCAGAATGCATTGCGGCAACAAAGATTTGTTCGAGAAGTCACAATACAGTACAATCTCTGCAATGAGCCTTGGTATGCAAGTTTTTTTTTTCCGGCAAAGTGACTAATCTAATATTTTAATAAAGAAGTTGACTAATCTAATATTGTAATGTGTGTTTATGCAAAAATAATAGAAACTAATTTGTTATTTTGGTAATATTTGAAAATATCTCAGCTTTTGGTAATGTAATATGGATTATGTTTTAGTATTTCTTTCCCTAAATTAGATACCTGACATGCAACACATACTTTTCAGATTACTGTCATTAGTTTATAAACCTATTATCTATACTCATGATTATAATACTTTTAATTGTCAGGATAAAATATAGTATAAGCACTGTTGCTGACAAGGGTTTAAAAAAGCCACTCTACACATCTGCACGTTTGAAGATGGGGGAAGTTTTGTATTTGGAGACACATTTGTCCAGGTATTTTTTATATGGAAGTTCTTGTTCTAAATCAGTGATCTGTATTTCAATTGTCACTGCATTAATTGTTAAATGTCACATGCAAATGCAACAGGAATGTGCTTATAAATGCAACTATATATTGGATAAAATTTCACTGTTATCAGTGTTATTTTCATGTTGTTTTTTTTTTTTAATATCAGTCTTTTAATTTGTGGAATTTGAAGAACCCATGATGATGATCTTGAAAAGTATTAGTCTGTTCCATGATCTTCTTGAAAGTCTGAGATCTAGTTGAAGTTGTAAAGAAACTTCCTACTTACTGCTGTTCTTTTAATAATGCGTCATTTCTTTGTAGATATGAACTTTGTTTTACTGGAGAGAAGATGCTCAAGGTTACACCAGCAGCCCAGTTGCATGACCCTGCCACAGAAAAGTCTCAAAATCACCACCCACATTCTGCAAATGGTGAAAAAAATGATTCTGAGAATTTCATGATTGACGCATTCCGGTGGTCTCGTTGTAAGAAGCCTCTGCCACAGAAACTGATGCGTACAATTGGCATCCCTTTGCCTCTTGAACATATAGAGGTATTTTTAAATTACTTCTCATTTATTTTCAACTTGCATGTTGAATAATGTCTCTTGAATTTTCTCCCCGGTTTATTATTGCAATGTTACTCAAATTACGTGCAGAATGCATATTTAAACTTTTCAATTGTATCATAATTTACAATCTGGACTTGCTGTCCAGGTACTGGAGGAAAATTTGGACTGGGAAGATGTGCAATGGTCGCAAACTGGTGTTTGGATTGCTGGAAAGGAATATACCCTGGCACGGGTGCATTTCTTGTCAATGAATTAATTTGTTGTTATTTTGGGGGATGGAGAAGTTAGTTAATATAACTCTTGGTTTTTTTTAGGCAAGATGGTGGAATGATATACTTATTTGGAAAGATATTGTCTCATGTAACAAAAGATAGTTTATGGGGCATGGATATTGGTCTCCAATAAACAATAAACAATTATTTACATTGTGTAATTTTTCTCTCAATTCATGCCTGCTGATTGCAATTGTTGCTCTTGCTGTGTCTAAGTTCAAGGGTTTTATGACACCACAGAATTCGGGTGCATACATTAATAAATGGAGGAAGGTATCATGGTCGTAGCCCATTGGAATGTGTCGAATGACAATGTTAGTGCTACATAATCCAATAAGTTTATAAACTACTAGAATGACAGATTGAATTGCTAGCTGAGCCTCTTTTGTTTAAATGGTATGTCTATATGGATGGATAGAGAAAAGCCACACGAGGCTCAAATTTGAACAACGAAAATCACGACAGAAACCGAACAAAAGCCCCACTAGGCCATTGTGCTTCCTGAGTCCTGAGACAACCAGTTGCTTTTGGAAGGCATTGCATGATACCATTGCAAGGTAGTGCTGATACAAAAAAGACATCCACGACAATACTAACCAATCATCATCTAGTTCAATATAAATTTAACCTAACCATCCTTTCTAATTACATAGATTTAAATGTAGACTGATGCAGAACCTTCCCAACAAGATAGGGTGAGATTGGTTCTGCATCTAAAAGGTCTGCATTACTGCAAAATTCACGTCAAACTTCATAATAGATAACACTGGTAGTAACGCGCATCCACTGTTGTGTAACATCTATCTAAACCCATGGATACATCCACTGTTGTGTAACGTCCATCTAAACCCACGGATAAGTGCATGTTTATTTGCAGTTGGAAATGCATTCCAATGCAAATCCAACGAATAAAAACAAAAATGAATGCAAAAACAAGGATCCTAATCCGTGGGTAAAATTACTTTTGCTTCAAATATAATTTTGCAATTGATTCCCAAACATGCTCTAAATGATACATAAACTTCAGCTCAAATGTGCAATCTGCCAACATAAGTTGGAGTGAGTTCCATATGATGAAATTGCAGGTCAATGCCATCCATCCTGATATATCTATAAAGATAAACTTAAGAACACGAATGTTGCAAAAATTGTATGTCATTCTGATATATCTGCTTCATAGTTTTGGAAAGCATTTCAAATTTCCCATAATGCATAAAACAGCAATCCCAGCAATAAATTTGGAACTATGGGAATAGGGATTTAGCATTCAAAATTCAAATCTATATACATCCCCTCTTCAACCTACTTAACTGTACAATATAATCCAAGCATTTCCACAAGCAAACTCAACCAGAGGAAACACTCAACTTGCACTGCAACCATGGCAACCTCTTCTCACCCTTGAGAGAGATGAAAATCTCACAGGCACACGAGTTGTTCTCAAACAAATCCAAAGCAAGAAAGTCGAGCCGCTCATCAACACCTTGCAACTCATCCAACACCTTAATGCACTTGCTTATGGAGAACCTATCCTCGTTCTTCAAAATGGCAGTGGCCCTCATCTTTGAAGCAGCAGCAATCTCCAGCATGGCGTCCACGATGGCGTCGGGGTTAGCCTTGCGGCTTCGCTTCCGGCCACCGGAACCAGACGGCACAACAACAGGGTGACGCTTATGTCCATCCAACATATGCACATCTTCACCAGAGCCAGAAGTTCCATCCTCATCCACATAAGCCATTGCCACTGTAAATAATACAATGATAGCATCATTCAACATTACAACCATGCCAATTGCACCGAATTCTCAATGTACAATACAATTCACCAACAATGGGGGCAATCATCACACGGAAAATTCAGAACCGTAGAAAACAAGGAACCCTAAACTAAATCTCACTGTGCATGCAAAATTAAACAGATCCAGAATGAAAAGACAGCGTTTTTAAGGTTCAGTTAGGCTTGCAATGCGATTGAGGGAAAGGAACGAAAAATGGTACCTTTGTCGGAAGATGATGTCAATTCCGCTAGTTAGAGTAAATGCGTTGGGGGAGTCGCGATCTTCTTCGAGACTTGGTTACTGAAAACTCATTAATCGAAGTTCGTTTTATGCGCGAAATCACTGCAACTTTGAAAATCCTAACATGAAGAGGATGGAGGAAGAAGACAGTAACAGGAGGAGTAGTGTCTTGAAAGCCGTAGTAAAATCTTCTAAGACTTCACTTAAAAAAGTTAAAAAATATATAAATAATGAAAGGAGTTACCACTTTTAATTTATTAATCAACCCCAAATTATAATAAAATAAAAACACTCCAAATGGTAAAAAATTCATAAGGCTTACGGCAAATGAAACACCTCGAGGGTTGTACCCACAAGAGGTTTTACAAATACAAAACATTTTATGTTTCATATTCATTTGCAAAGGTTATTTTTTCTTTCAAATTGTAATTGTGACAATAAAAATTACTTAGTTGTGAAAGAAGATTTTATGCTTCAGTTTACCATACCCTTTTATGTAATTTTATGAATAGTTTTACTTTTATTTTGACGTGTATATCACAGCATAAATGTTTCCCTGTGTGCAATTTTTCTATGTTGACCATAAGAAACTTAAGTTTTTTTATTCCTCACTCTGGCATCGCCAAGAAAACATACATAAAGATCGCACTATCAAGTGCCACTAATCTTACCAAAAACCACCGTAGTAACCATATCACCTCATGCTAAATCATTATTTTTTCGGATATTATGATACAATATCCCTTTTGTTCTAAAATTGCCAAACATGTCACAGCTTCATGTGAATTTGTTTCCCAAAGGTGTACCCAAACATGAGATTACATGATGAATATGGTATTCACAAAGGTGGCAGACAACTATGAAAATATGATTTTTAACCAATTTAACTAGTGCCAATATAGTGAAAGATAATATATTTATATACAACCTCCAAACATTTTGTACAGAAAAAGAATAAATCTAAATGCCTTCACTACAATGAGTAACTGAAAGAAAAATTTACATGAAAATGGTCGAGTGGTGGTGTAGCGACAAAAAGTCTAAAAAAAAAACTAGTCTAAGAAATTCTTTTTCGGAGCTGCATTACAAGAGCTTCAATGTGGGGTTCGAAATCTTTACGTAGTAATTTATCTAAATTTTCAATTTTAATAATCAATGGGCCTATTAGCTCAGTTGGTTAGAGCGTCGTGCTAATAACGCGAAGGTCGCAGGTTCGAGACCTGCATGGGCCATTTTCGTTTGATTTTTCTCCTTTTAAAGGTATGCTGTGCTTATTAGCTTACGTGCTCAATTTTTTCCCCTCATGGATTCTAGAAATTACGAAGTTATGTAATTCGGTATTTCCCGAAACTATTTCATAACAATTATACAACTCATTTCAACACAAATTTAAGGAATCTATATGCAGTTATGAAAGCACTTAGTTGTAGTAGTCAGTGAAACTGATTCCAGCATATATATGCTTAAAAGTTCATTAATTTCCCTCTCGCTGGAGTATGGTCACAACTCACAATGGATGCTCCACTTTTCAGCAGCCATGGATGCTCCACTATTCAGCAGCCACATTCATTCCGAATATGAGTCCATGTGGACTTCATATGGAACGAATGTCTTTAATTCTCTTAAGGGATATATGCTTGATAAGTGAAAACTTTTCTTAAAAAACCCTGACTGTTTGTATCTTGTCTCATTCGTTATTCTTTTGTGCTAATGAAAGGAAGAATAAACTTTATTTCGCACTCTCCAAGCAACAGACAAAGGCACAAATTAAGCGGCTTCGATTTTAATAAATTATTTATATTTAGATGGATATATATTCACATTTTGAGTAGTGCTCTTTAATTAGAACAAATTGAACTTTACAAGAATCTTATGAAGTTCAATTAACCAATCAAATCTAGGAACATATATTGGCGACTTGGCGTCTCCTTTTCATGTAGAATAGTTGCTTAGTTAGAGTTTCTGTCCCTCTAACCAAAATGATGAATATTAACCAATCACGAAACACCTATAAATGAGTGAAAGGAGAAAAAAAAATAGTTTTGTCAATTCTATACAAAAGGAGCTTTTGTCCCTCTTTTTATGAATTGTTTTCCTTCTCTATTTGACATTTTTCATTTTCCTGTGTTCTTTTCAATTAAGTACATATGATTTACGGTTGGAAAATGTAAAACACTAAAAAGGTTTAGATTCAATGAACTACACAAGTAACACCCAATTAACTTAGCAACATGTTTTAATTTCAAATCATGAAGCTAGGATTAAGTTATAAATTCTTTTACTTGTATACCTGTTCATTTCTTATTAAGTATAAATTCTTTTACTTATATAATCCGTACCTGTTCATTTCTTATTAATGTAATTTGTTTTTAATAACCTGCATCTCTCTCACATTTGAATTTCAAATCTTAGTTCTAACATGGGGTATATATGGTCATTCACTTAATTATAGTAATATATATAAGAGCATCTCTAATAAAAATTGCTTATGAGAATCTTAAAGTAAAAAACAAGTTCTCCTGCAACTTTATTATTGGAATAATTGATATGACAACTATTATATAAGAACAGTTGCTTATAAACAACAATTTTTAACAGTTCGATCTTAAGAATTATGAGATGCTGTAAAAAAATAATTATAAGATAATTATAGAACTCATTTTAAGTTCATTCGGAGAATGCACCCATTGGAGAGAAAATGGTTAAAATTCTTAAATCTTATGCAACATTAATTGTATGACCTACTATAAAAATGAGTTAAGTAATTTTATGTTTTGAAGATGCTCTAAGGTTTTGGTTATATGATGGGTTAAGAGTCATTAAGACTACCTGTAGTTAATGATTAATCAAGCATGTAATTAAAAACTAATTGGGGGCCGGGGGTCTAAACATTCTAAATTTGGAAGAAAAAAATATAATATAGGTTTATATAGCATTAACCACGTCATCTCCATCTAATACAAATAATAAGTAGCTATAAACATTAAGGAGATGGATCATCTCAAAAAGTAAAAGAAAACACAACAATAGATAAGATCATAAGAAAAGGATGAAACCAATAAATTGTAGAGATATATTAATTAATTACATTGTGAATACATATATCAAATAAATAAATCTATACATCAGTAACTGTCAGCAGCAAAGTGGCATCATCATTCCAGAAGTGAGTTAGCATTTCTAATTAATCAGATCTAAACACTGTAGTAGGCTGGGAAAGAATCCCCAACAAAGTCATCCTAACATCAATCAAACTTTTATACAAAATTTTCACTCTTTCATCAACGATCTCAACCCCATGCTCCAGTTCCCTGCAACATATCTTTAGTCTCTCAACGGCATACTTCATCTCCTTTTCCCTTTTTCCCTTCATCTGCTCCTTCAATTCTCTAGCTGCAGCCACTGTCTGCGTCAACAAAGATGACCAACATCTCCTTCTCTGCACCTTTTTCTTCTCAGCTTGATTTACCAACTCCTGCAACAATCTCAACCAAGAAGAACTCATCATATGCTGAGAAAATTTCATCAAGGGCAACCCACGATTTGGATCAAACGATAGACCAAGCTCAAGAAACCTACAACACAACAAGGCCATGGCCTTAGAGCCACACATAACCTCAGTGAGTTCAGTTTCATGACACAGCTTTTGCCGCAACATTTTCTTCAAACAAAAGCCACGGTGGAAGTTCTCCATTGATTTGCATCTCTTTTCCATGCTTTGACAAGACTCCAAAAGCTCCAAAGCACGAGTTATAGGCTTTGTAGCACCACCACCCTTATCAACCAAATGCACAACCACTCTCAATGAGTCCACGTACTTATTGATGTGATCCATTTTGTCCATTAAATAATTGCACGCATCAAGCATCTCAACGTTATCTTCTAGGTACTTATCAACAGCACCACGATCAGCATAGTCTTTGTATGAAACGTTAACAAGAGAATCTGAGGCAATTTTCTGTGTGGCGATGGCAGCATCAAGCAACTGAGCCAACCCTAATTCGCCTTGTGATCGGAGGGTATCGAGCTCCGCCGTGAGTTCCCAGTCGAATCGGCTTTTCTCAGGCAAAGGGGCCACCGCCGCCGGTGCTCTTGGCTGAAGCTGCCGCATGGGGAGGCTCCTTAGGATGGTTGGTGCTCTCATAATTGGTGTGTTACAATATTTGTATATACTTGCTTTGCTTAATTTGCTATGCAATGTGTTAATTTAAGGTACATGCATGTATATAACTTGACCAATTGATAATGTGGTGCCATATATTTATAGAGAGAAGAAAGGCATATCTAAAAGGACATGTGTCAATATTACATGGAATATAAACAAATGTGATACAATGAGTATGACACTCATAAGGTGGCTTCTAGCTGCAATTGGTATGTAGAAAAAGGGTAAAAGGAAGGGACCAAAGTTAATTGAAGTTTATAGCTTGGATGCCGTAGAAGGGGTCTGAAGGGCCCCACTGAAATTCTGTTTTTAATTTGCGGTGAAGCAAATAATTGGATGAGAACGGTGGTCTGTTTTAATTTGGTGAAAGTGAGCTAGCTGTAGTGAGAGTGCGTGGTGTATCAAGACACTACCACGGTACCACCTACTGCACTGTTCACTGCTCAGTGTCATGGACCCAACTGGCTTCACTAATGTGGGATTGCTTCCAATTATTGGGACACACTCTTGCTTCCTCCATATATAATAACAATAAGAGTAAGCTTATATACAAATTAATTAAACCTACAGGCGATAAATTATTACTGTCGTCATATCTGACTATTACATATCCTCCTAATATCTAGGTCATAATTCATACAATAGTTTAAATATTAAGAGTATAATTCAAATGGTTAAATTATGAAGTGTTATAAATTCTTAATATCTATTTTTTATGAATAGAATTAAGAGTTTAGCTTAAATGATTGAAACATTATTTATATATTCTTGATATTTATATCTTTGATCAATAAAAGAAAAATATAACAATTTACATAATAAATAGTACTTTTGTATTTATTTTTCTCTATTACTTTATTTATTATATTTCATATTCTTTT
>PYAF01005373.1:543026-564821 GCA_007407185.1 Glycine tomentella | reverse complement strand
ATTTATTTTGTCTCTTTCTTTCCCAAGATGTAAACTATAAGGATTCAAGTATCATTTTTGTAATAATAAAAAAAAAGAGTATTATGAGTTGGGGAAAGGCAACGTAGGCATCTGTATTTATAGGATATATGTTAAAAATAAAATAGCAATCATTAAATAAAATATATATATATATTTAATATTTTAAAAATATTTAATATGTTTCTTTAAATAAATAATTAATTAAAATGTATATAATGAGTTAAATTTATCAATAACATATGCCCTTAACACATATATCCTATAAATACACATAACCTTTAACTAAAAATATCTTTCATATGTATAGCGACTGCATTTTCTCCAAATAATTAGAAACTTGGATCTACAATGACTTGCTGAGTTAACTCACTGAATTCTAGAGGAATACGTTAAGCCACATAGAATATAGTTTCAGAATGTTAGGCGCATGACAAACTTTCAGTACAGATGAATATTAATAAATAGCTGAAGGATCCAGTTTGCAGGATTTGGTTAAGACATATAATGGACTCAGTCTTTAAGAAAGATATTTACATATGGATAATAAAGTCATACTATATGCTGCAAGGATGATCACGAATATATAGCTACTTTTTAAAATGTAAGTGTTGGATGTCAATGAAAGATTGTTAAGACGGATAAGAATTAATCTCAAAGTTAATTTAAAAATCAAAACTTAAAATCTTAATTATGGATTTATGGTGATATCAAATAAAATAATGTTTTTAATATTTTTTATACAAATATTTAGGTTTAAAATAAAAATAAAAATAAGATAACATTTCGATAATGAAATCAACCCTAAAAAGTTGGACGTACTTTCACAAAGTTCGTTGTTAACAACAAGAGCTACTCACTCAAACGTTGTCACTACTGGAACCCTCCACATCACATCTCACATGGCATGCACCACGAATCTAACATTTGCTTACATTGTCTCTCTGTTGGCCTCGTTTGAGATTTACCTATATTTTTTGTATAATCTTGAGGGAATATTCAGCGTTAATAATAATAGGTTATTGGATATGCCCATAAAAAATTACACCAAAAAAATTACTGTAAAGGCTGCCTCTAATTGATTCAAGTTATTATTTCTGATCCCTACTATATCCTTACACAAAATAAAAATTAATATTAATTAATTGTATTTTCTACTCTCTAATAAATTTTCATTGCTTTTATGTTAATGTTTGGTGGGAGATTATCGGTTTAAAACTAATCATTGGATTTAATTAGGAGCAAATGAGATTGTTCAACAACACAAAATATTAAAGTAAATTATGCCGACATTAATATAAAGAAAGCAGATATTAGGACTAAACTGATTTAATTCTTATTCATAATATGCAAGGTGTGTGAATTACCCTATCCAGCAAAAAAAAAGTGTATATATAATCGAACACGTGAATTAAGTGACATAAAATTGTTTTAATTAGACTAATTATCTCTCAAGTTCAAGAAAATAAGTAAAAAGTAAATAAGTTTTAGGTGGTTTGGTAGGAGGGAAAAAAAAGGGATTTTTTTTCTCTTATTTGGTGGTGTAGAAAGTATAAAAAAATATATGTAAACTAAGATAAATATCCTAAATAAAAAGTAAAACGGTATAATATTAAGAAAATTTTGTATGTCTTTATATAAATAAATAAAATACATCTTTCCCTAATTTCATTTTTGTCTAAAGGTGGACGAAACCTGAAAATGTGTCAAAAGCTCGCTTGCAGGTCTCGTTCTTTCCTTCGTCTCCTTTCATGCACCAAATTAATGGATGAACAATTAATTAAAAAGTTTGGGTTTTTTCTCCCCTCTTCAATCGGTTCTCTTCTTCTTGTGAAACAAATAAAACCTTAAGTGTAAATTGTCTTATTTACAAACAAAACTATCGAAATCTAGAACAACATATGCAAGGCACATTCACAATTGATCATGAACATATATATGCGTGAGACTATAAAAATCAATAAATGTAAAACAAAAGGTCGGTGCTTAATTTCTTTTTTAGAAAAATAAAAAGCAAGAAAACTGAAACAATTAGCGAACATGTTGAAGGAAATCCTAAAGCATAATGTGTGTAGTGACAAGTAGCTAGGAGTAATAAAAAGCGAATAAACCCGTTCCATATCAGTATCAATGTATCATATAATTGAAGCTACAAGGTCTTCGAAGTACAACAATTTGTACAACAGCCTTTACAAGGGACTAATGCATGCATATGAATTTTAAAAATAGATTCTCAACATTTAGGATCTGAATTAAGATCCGAAAATCCATCTGCATGATATATACAACTATTGGCAAATCTTCTGAACACCAATCCTATAACCTTTTGTTTCAGCTTTGCTTTCGTGCCTTGGAGAACAATACACATGCATAGCAGCTGGTGCAAGATTCCTACTAATTCTATATATAATTTCTCCTTGTTGCTTAATCAAGTTTTTTATTTTATTATAAAAATTAAGTGAGGATAAGCTCTTTATGAATAATATATCATATATCACAAGTTAATAAAAAATAAATAAAAACGAGAGCCAAACCTACACATCAAAAAACGAGCGAGTGATTCATTCTTTTGCCAGTTGAATGAACTTTCATTAATTAACAAGTTTCTTTTGGGGGGTACAAGGTATTTTTAAAACACTTCACATTCCCTTTTACTTGTATCTTGATGCAATATCCAGCTTTTACCCTATATGGAAATTTTCCAACGTGGAGACTGCTGCCACTATTACCTTCACAATAATTATAGAATGAACAATAATTGAGAAGAGAATAACAATTTTCAATAAGTGTAAATCATTATTAGAACTTAGAATATTGTAATCGAGCAAATGTAAATATGCTAATACTATTAATATTGTAATTGATTCAATGGACCTATTGTACCACAATACGTACAAAAGAAAATTATGAATTGGTACTAACGGGATGATGCATGTATGTGAAAAAATTTTAATTTGGCTCATTAATGACAATTAATAATGCACCACATCATGTACCTGATCTGTGCTAGCTCTCAATGGTTACTAAAATTCAAAATAACTATAAGTTGAATTAAGCTTTCATAGTTTCTCTGATAAGGTTAGCATCTATACTATTAAAACACTATCAGCTGTACATGCAACAACAAGAACAACAATTTATGAACCTACTTGAATCAAAAGAACAATGTAAAAAATGTTATTCTAGATCACTTTACAAACTACCAAGTGTTGAGATGATTATTTCACTTTTTGATATGTAACTTCTCGACTCGAGTTGTGTATAATTACATATTAAATTTTGGTTCAATTTTTTTGTTTAAACTCACTTTGAAGCTCAAGTTAGTGTCGGTACGTACTAGAGAGAAAAAATTGATTCAGAATTAGTGTGTATCTCTCAGCCATATTGCAATTACTACTTTATAGATATGTCATTTGATGTCAGCAACATTTTTTGTAACATGTATAACCAAACCCAATCTTTTAAACTGCTTCCTTGAGCTTTCACCCTAATACAAATGCCTGAGAAGGGAACAACATTACCAATTGATCTGCTGGTGTTTTGTGTATGATGTTACCTGCGAATTGGTACCTATCTGGGAAGCTAGCTAGCTAGCTAGCCCTGCATTTGTTTATATTGAAAAAGGATGTTAAGCAAAGTTTACTCTAAATCAGATGATATCTGGCTGTTTCAAAAATAAGCCACTGCTTTGAATTAAGTATTATGGCAGATTTTATCTTTATATCTAGTTTATTACTTTTTTTGCTGAATCTTTGTAACTAAAAATTATCATATACAACGTTCATAATTATATGCATTCTTTAAAAGTTAGGACTGTTGTATGTGAACTGAGACTTGAAATTGTCATCTACCTGCTGAGACAAATAAGGCACATTTAATTAACTTTGACACTGAGCCACGCATCTCGAAGCAAGGTGCTTCAGATTAATAAGCACCAATCCAACTAAGATATTTTGAACATTTTTTTCCAACTTGGCATTCTCATCATTTGTTTATTGAAGACAAATGTTAACTATTGATGAAAATTTCAAAATGAAAAATTTTCATTGAAAATTGACATTAATGTACATATATGTGTATATATATATATATATATATATATATATATATATATTGTGATTTTCAATATAAAAAAATCTTTTATTTTGAATTCCATTACTAGACACTGGTTAGCAAATCAACAAAAGTTGATAAAAGTGATAATGACTTATATCTTTTAATCAAATTGTTCAGGTTTAAATCCTAACTTTGGATATGAAGTAGACCGTGTTGAGAGAGGACTATTCATCTTGTGTGCGTTCACAATTTTTAATGGAGAATAACTTTATTATTTCTGACAATAGATATTTTATATTAATACCATGATAAAAAAAAAGACACTTATTAGTAAGATCATTTCTAGAGAAGGATATTGATTGTGGCTAATTTCGAAAACAATTAGAATGGTTAATTACAGGTGATTAGTTAAAATAACTCTAGTTAAAAACTTACTTGAACTTGGGCACATTCATGAACAGTTACAATATGCTCATTATCTTCCGATGGGCATCATATTTTGCATGATCCCCCATCAGGATGTGCCCATTTAGTCATTTGTATCATACAGCTCCCAATATGAATCCTACACCTCCCAAAAAGTCTTAATGGTCAAAAATACCCTCAACCCTAACACCTCATCTCTCTCTTCCCTGCACCGCCCATGCACCCTCTCTTCTGGAATAGGAACGCGTCGTCGCCCAAGGTTCAGGTATCCAATTCTTGCATCATCATCCCTTTTACCATCTAATACGAACATGGCGTCGTCGTCTCTTGGCAATGACGTTGCGATTGTCGATGGTGGTGGTTGGGCTTGTTGAGAATAGACTTAAAAGAGGGACAATAATGAAGGAAAGGGTTCCTGAAAATCATGTTAGAATAGTGATGGTGGTGGCTAGGCTTGGTGGGCACGATGGACGGATCAAGTTTAAAGAAGGGAAGAAGGGTCTCGTCACCTATTACAAAATAGTTATTTCGTACATTTTGGAACAACTATTTCAGAATATGAAAAACTATATTCTAGAATAGTTATTCCGAAAATGCATCCTATTTTGGAATAGTCGTTCTAGAATAGGATACTCTTTCGGAATAGAATAAGTACTTCAGAAACTTACTCCAGAATAGGTATTTTGGAATATGAAAAATATATTCTGGAATAGTCATTCTGGATTGGGGGTGCCTGATTAAGGAGTATTTTTATCCGTTGGAGTCTTTTGGGAGGTACAAATGCGAAAAGAGAGGTACCAGATATAAATGTCACCCATTTATCATTCAGAGATTTTAATTGTGGGCTTAGCTTTCCAATGGTTCGGGATTGCCATTTGCACTTTGCTTTTGCTATTCTCACCTTCACACGTTTTAAAAAAATCATTTCCAAAACATATTTTTAACGGAAATATTTTATAAATTACACAATTGAATCATATTTTAGTTATAATATAGGAAGTGAAAAATACTTGCAATAAAAATATGTTTTCATTGTATACTTTCTACAACAAAAATGTATTTTTACTATTAGATTTTTCTGTAAACTAATTAAAAGTATGTTTTTATGATTAGTTTTTGTTATTCTCACCTTCACATGTTTTAAAAAAAATCATTTCCAAAATATATTTTTAACGGAAATATAGTATAAATTACACAATAGAACCATATTTTAGTTACAATATAGGAAGTGAAAAATACTTGCAATAAAAATACGTTTTTCTTGTACACTTTCTACAGCAAAAATGTATTTTTATTATTAGATTTTTTGAAAACTAATTAAAAGTATGTTTGTACAAACATACTTTTAAGTTTAAATGGAAGACAAACATTTACATTATATTTTAGTTATGAAAATAGAAGTTGTTGATTATTTTTTTACTCTACAAGCTACAAACAACTTTTCTTTTTCTTTTTACATAGGCTATAACTTTAAGTTTTTTATAAAAAAAAATGGTTTTTTAACCTCCAACAAATAAGATCATAAAACTATTTTCAATATACTAATTAGGCAACCTTTTTTATACTTACAATATTCAGAAATTACATTAGAGTTCAACTAATTAGATTCTCTCAATGCAACACATTATTTTCCATCAATAAAGCTCCAATCATGGATCTTATTTTAAGAAAATAAACTTTTCACCTCTGTTTTTTTTTGTTGAAAACCTTTTTACCTCTTTCATCGATAGATGTTCATATAATTAATGAATATCAAATACATGTAATTTATATATATAGTGTTAAATAATTAGTGTTAATAGGCTTTATTTTATTTCATAAATTAGTGTTAAATAATTTTATATTTTAAATGCAATACACATTTTTTATAATAGGCTTTATTTTATTTCATATTTTCAGAGCAATTGTTATTATTTGCAGAGTTAGAAATTGGTCCGGTGACTAATCCGATCATGGCACTGGGTTAGTGGTTGAACCAGTGAGTCACTATTTGACCTGCATGATCCAGTCTGTAATAAAAAAATATAAAAATTTATATAGTCTTAAAATCTTTCTCCTGTCACAATGAAATTTAAAGTCTTAAAAACACAAGATAAAAAATGACTAATATTTCTAATCTTTAACATCAAAGGCATCAATTACAGTGTATATCAATATTCACACTAAAATGAAATATAATCATATCACATCAAATTTAGGTCATAAAATATAAAAAATCAATCCAAAGTTTCAAACCACAGTTTTAAAAATGATCCAAGGTCACAATTTCACGTGCAACTCAACTGCAATTGCAACGACTTCTAAATCAATTTAATTCAACAAAAAATGCAATTGCGACCACAAAAAATGCTCAACAATGAATGAAAAAAATTAATTTTACTCAAAATCACACACAAAAAATTAAAATAAAATAAAATGAAAAAAAAATGTTGGACTCACTTGCGACTCTTGACAATGTTGCAGATGAATTGAGTGAGTCCAACAAGATGGCGGCAACACGACGCCACGATGAGAGGAAGGAAGAAGAGGTTGGCAAGCAGAGTAACCGCGTAGAGCGACTATAATTAAAATGGGTTCAAATTGAAATTAAATTGTTTCGACTATAACCACAAAAAAAAAAAAAGATAAGTGACCCGATCTAGATCGACGGGTCACCAGTTTGACCACAAACTCGACTGGTCAATTTGAGTCCCTCCGAGTCAAAAACACACTCAATCGAATATGTGACTTAACCTGATCCAATTACTAGATCGTGATTTGACTAATCAGACCGATCAGGTCAATCCAAGTTTTAAAAACATTGAATATTTGTCAAATATATAATATTTTGATAATATATTACTCAAATGTAATTTTTTATGCAATCAGAATCAAAACTATTACCTAAAACTAAACGTAATTTAGACAGTTTATATTTTATTAATATATACAAATAAAAATAACTAATTTCACCACAAATCCACAATTAACTTTTAAAAAATTACAAACACAATTAATCATTCAACAATTCGTTTTTCAGAACTTATCCTATCCTTTTCATACTACACCAATCCGATATTCGAAGGCCATAATAAAATATCTAGTTAGGGAACTAATTGATTTACGTTTTTTCTTTTTTTTTTTTCTTTTTTTTTTTCTAAGGAACCTTTTCATTTTTCAATAGTATTTATATTTAAGTTTTTAATAATTGCATTATGAAATTGACTTCTTTCGGTTCGGCGGTACCCTACACTTAGTTGTTGTGTTGCTGTACACCCGGTGAGCGGTGACCTCTTCCGCTTTGATCTTCTTCTGTCCAGGGTAACCAATATACCCTAATACCCATTTTCTGTTTCTGAATTTTGAATGTAAATTTATTATCTTTTTGTTGTCGTAGTGTTAGGAAATGAGGTTGAGGAGTTTGAACTTTGAACCTTATGTATGTGCATGAAGCTTGATGCTTATTCATATATTAGAATCAGATAGCCAATACAAGTTTGTTACTTGAGTTGTAGCTTGTTGGATTGGTCACTTGTTCTATGTTGCTTGCAAAATCAAAGGGGTATTTTGCAGCTTAGTAAGACAGAGTACAAGACTACAAGTACTTGCTTTCTTTTCATTTGAAACTGAAACCCTTCGTTATCAGGCTTCTCATCATCAACTTTAACGTTTGAGTGTTTGGTGTTAGTTATCATTCCTACAATTTGTTCTAATATAAATCATGGTTCCTTTCTTTTGTTTGATGCAGATATTAAGCTGGTTACTAGGGTCAAAGATTTCTGGCATCTCTGTCATGGCAACTAGTAAGTGATGATACGTTTACATTTTTCTCTTTTGTTTAGTCTGCATTTTCTGTTCGTATAGGTTATTGAAAATAACCGATATATCATATATGTTGGTATGCGGTCTTCTTCTGTGGAAAACATTTTTTCTCCTTTAAATAATATACTCTATGGTTATGTGTTTCCTGCAGGACTTCAGTTTGAGAATAATTGTGAAGTTGGAGTCTTCTCAAAACTTACCAATGCCTATTGTTTGGTTGCTATTGGAGGTTCCGAAAACTTCTACAGGTTCTCATTCATTTTGGACTAGTGAAAATAGTTCCCTTGTTGATTTAAATTCTTTGTGCTTGGTTTCAAATGGATGGAAATTGCCATAACATTTCTCCATATGAATAAATTAGTGGGTTGTTTGATACAGTGCGTTTGAGGCTGAGTTAGCGGATGTTATCCCTGTGGTCAAGACCTCCATTGGTGGCACTCGTATTGTTGGTCGTCTTTGTGTTGGTAAAGTTTTTTACACCTAGTTGTTAAATCTTAATAAGTGTCACTCCTTACCTTGGACTATAAACCAGATTGGATAAATTTTTCAATAAGCACTTCTAGGAAAAGAAAAATAGGTAAAATGAATCAAACTTCTCCCATAAGGCACTTCAGCTTTTTGTGCAGTTAAATGAGAGAGCTTCTAAAAAAAATTTATTCATCAAACTTCTTATTTTCTTCTACTATAAGTACTTCTCTCAAACTGGATCTCTGTCATTGCCTTTAAGTGATGGTTCCACACACTCTTTCTGTCAGTGGCATTTTCTTCCTTTAGTAAAAGAATAAAAAGATAGTTACACTTACATCAATTTATTTTATTTATTGATTTATCATTTATTAGATTTAGACCTATCACAATTAGCTTCCTTATTTATTGCCTTATTGGTTTGCAGGAAACAAGAACGGGCTTCTCTTGCCCCATACCACCACAGACCAAGGTGATTCCTATTATTCTGCTGTTTGTTTTTATTCACAGTATTGTTTGATGCTATGTTAATGTCAGGTTATTTCCTGTCAAAACATCTTTGTAACCCAACCAACCACCACCTCCTAGAGAAAAAAAAAATATTATTATTGGTCAATGGTCACCAATTACTCCAACCTTTCTTTTAAATAGCATTGTCAAACTAATCTAACCTCAATTTTCTGGCATTGTAAATGGTTAAACATTTGTGTACTAGATATGCCTTTTTAGTTGACAAAGGAAAAAGCCAGTTAGTATATGAGGTTTTGTTTGTAAATGATTGACAGTTCATCCACAGTATACCATACTAAGTAACTTCATATTTTGTAATGGGAGTAAGAGTGATCAAAAGTTGGTCCTCTAGTCTTTGATTTCAGTATGTCATTGCCTCATAGATGCTTGGTTTTCAAAGTTCATTTAACAAAATGATCAAACTTTTAATTTTCGAAAAAGACTTTTTGGCAGTACTGTATTTTAAAGTGTTATACATGTGATCCTACTCCTCATTTGCCTCCTCCACAACAGTACAAAAACAAATTTTTAAGTGGTGTAGAATTAAAAGTTATTCATTCTTGATTCATGCAAAGTGACCGTTGCTGGTGACATTGAATAGAACTCAGCACCAGTTATGATATTGTACTGACTTATGGTATTGATCTTTCTGACATGGCTATTGCTGAAGAGCTTCAACATTTGAGAAACAGTCTACCTGATCAAGTTGTTGTTCAGCGTATAGAAGAAAGATTATCCGCTCTGGGAAATTGTATAGCATGTAATGACCATGTGGCCCTCACACACACTGATCTTGACAAGGTATTGTCTTATTATAAATTATAGCCTTTTCTTTCACATGCTAATCTCTTTATACCAATTTAGGATTGAAATTTGATTTGGAGACAGTTATATTTGCATGTTGGACATGGGTGCTGAGTAAAGACATGGCCAACATGTCACATATTTGCTTGTCATTTTGAATGGTCATTTAAATTTTTGAATTTGACTGCTTTAAAGTAAGAAAGTGTATAATGCGAGAAAGTGTATATACCCTTGAGAATTAAAGTGTCATGTTAACTTAGCCACTTTAAATAGAGGGGTGGATGCAACCCTGCATTTTAACTTCACAGACTTTCTACTTTATCAGAGAGCTAAATCCTAAATTTTTAGGTTATGATCACAACTAATGAAAGCTGCAAATAGTTTTTAAAAAAAAAAGCATAGACAAAATTTCATTGAAAAGTTTGCTGTCACATGTGGTAAGACTAGGTAACTGGACCACTCTAATCTGATGATTCTGTCTTGCTTTATTATTATTCATTGTGAAATTTTTGTTCAGGAAACTGAGGAGATGATTGCAGATGTTCTGGGAGTAGAAGTTTTCAGGCAGACTGTTGCCGGTAATATTCTTGTCGGCAGTTACTGTGTATTCACCAACAGAGGTGGTTTGGTAAGTACAAGACATGATGTGATGATCCTCTTGAATATCCTGATTTCAAAATGTGTATTATATTAGTGAGCATACACTTTTTGCAGGTCCATCCTCATACTTCCATCGAAGACTTGGATGAACTTTCTACACTTCTTCAGGTTCCTTTGGTTGCCGGGACTGTCAATCGTGGTAGTGAAGTAATAGCTGCTGGGATGACGGTAAATGATTGGACAGCATTTTGTGGTTCAGACACCACAGCAACCGAGCTCTCTGTGATTGAGAGTGTTTTCAAGCTGAGAGAAGCCCAACCCGGCGCCATTGTCGATGAGATGAGGAAATCACTCATTGATACTTATGTCTAAATTTTGCTCACTTTTCGTACCAGGTTGTACTGCTTGTTGCTAAGATTTTCCATTAATTGTATGTGATCTTTTATTTCAATTTCATAAATCAAAGATATGGATGCTTTTACGTTTCATGGACTCACTTGGCTTCATAAATTTGTATTTGCGTCCATGGAACTCTCTATTTTTTTGTTTTATCTTTTGAAAAGTTAATATTTAATAACGGAGGCTAGGTGCAGCATCATTGTTATTAACAATTTAACGATAAATATTAAGTTTTCAAAAACTAATCAATACTTTTAAGGAATCAAAGTAACATGATAATTTAAATTTTACAATAATTCTGTTTTAAAGAAACAAACATAAAATTAAACGGTTTTCATTAAAAAAAATCAACACTTAATTTATTCTTGAGTTTTCCTTTTACAAGAAAAATATAAAATGTATCTTGTCAATAAAAGCATTTGATTATCTCAAATTCTCAATAAACTAGAATAGTTCATATAAGGTTAAATTGTAATTGTAATCCTCTTTTAATTCTTAATTTGTAATTTTACTCTGTTTATCTTTCTTTTGTGATGTTAATTTTCAGATTTTAGAAAACTCATTATTCCGATCCAATCTTCAAATTTGTTTATGTTTATTTCTTTTTTAATTAATTAATTTTTTAAATTGTTGAATGTTAATTTCTACTTTACCACTTGACACATCATTAATCAATCATTAATTTAAATGATCGACGTATGCAAAATTAAATATTACACCAAAATTTTGGAGAAACTAAATCATAAAAGAAAAATATAAGACTAAAATCATAAACTAACGTATCTTCTGAGGTCGAAGTCCTTTTCAGGAATCAACGCCATGCGCTGAGGACAACTACTTCGAAATTGGCTTTTCAATGACATTTGGCAAAAGTTTCCGACAAGGACAGACTACGTAACTAAAAAAAACATTTAAAATATTATTTTTCAGAGTGTTTACTGCTCACATATTATGATTGTTAAACAATTGCCTGGGATCCTGGGTGCAATTCAGTGAAAGGAGTCATTGCTACCCTGCATAGCGCATGAACACATTGAACTTGAAACCAAGAAAATACCGAGACTTCACAGATGAACAATATTACCGTGGCCACAAAATCTCAACATTATAGATGAACAGTCAAACTAATTACATGCTCACCAATACCCAAAACTAAAAGAATGGTGATTAGATTTAAATGGTCTCCAAGAACCTAGCACATCTTCAATTCTTCGTGTCAAAAAACAACGTCAGTGCAGCTATGTTCTCAATCAGGAAGAATTTGCTCACTGTCAGCATCTGCCTCAGTCTCAACCTTAGGCTTTGAAGGAGCCTGGCCTGCTCCAGGGGCCTGCCGCTTCTTGATCCCACTCACTACATCATCAATCCGCAGAGCATGCAAGCAGCTTAAATCGCAGTCTTAAATGTTTGTGCTTTCACCTTGTACGCATCCCAGATCTACAATCGTTAGAACAAAACATCTTTAGAATTCATCCAATCATCTATGCTTGTCAAAGTAATCATAGAAACAAGACATAGAGAATGTAAATCTTGTTTTAGGTGGGGGAGGGAAGCAATGGGAAATTAAATAAAAAGGATTTGGCAAGATTCAATTCTAAATAATATGACTAACTTTGGTGGGCAAAATGGTAATTGATGGATTTGGCGATCATTTGCATGATTTACAAATAAAAGAAAATAAAAGCACCTTGCACTCTTTCATGTCAGTGATGTCACCAGTATTTCCATTTATGCCAATCCATGCATTTTCTCCGTTTGCATGCTACAATTCCAAAACACAATGTCAAACATAATCAGAGAAATAATCATCTACAACTGTAACAGCAAAAAATCTTACTTTTCCTTGTAGTGCAGTCATAGTGCGGATGACATTTACTCCACAATTTTGTGCCAAAGTACGGGGGATTGCCTCAAAAGCAATGGCAGCAGCTTCATAAGGCCACTGTTTATCAACAATAACATGAAAATGAGAATCAGTGTAAGCTACTGCCATGACACAAATAATAGAACTAGTAGACAAAGTACAGACAATGACTATTACACTCACCTTCTCTATACCTTGAACAGATGAACTCTTCTGCTTCAATGTTGCTGATATAGTCAACTCGGTAGCACCACCTCCAGGAACAAGTTTTGGATTTTTTATTATGTTCCTTGCTACAGACATGGCATCCTGTCATGGGAAAAACATCAGAAAGCAATGATCAAATCCACAAGCTCTGAGTAGAAATCAACACTTTACATGGAGGTTTCTTTCAACTTCATTTCGGAGATCCTTGCTAGCACCCCTCAATAGTACAGTGCAAGCCTTGGGGTCCTTGCATTCAACAATAAATGCAAAAAACTCATCTCCAATCTTCTCAACTTCAAATAACCCAGCACCAGTACCAACATCAGACTCCTGTAATTCATCCGGTCTGTTCACAATAATAGCACCACATGCTTTGGCAATTCTATTATTATCAGTTTTTCTCAGCCTTCTGATTGCACTAAATCCATGCTTACTGAGAAAATGGCATGCCAAATCACCAAGTCCTTTCTCTGTAATCACCAAATCTGGTTTAAACTTCAATATCTGCATGCAGAGCTCCTCAATGTATTCTTCTTCCATCCTCAACCAGAGACTCCAGTCTTCTTCTTTAAGCATTTCAGCATTTGTTTGATTTTCAACCTTTTTATGCTCAAGGGGACAATCAAGAAGAATGATACGCGGATTAACAATCTTTCTTTTCATTTTGCCAGGGACAACCATCATAACTCCTTTAAGAAATCTTGAATCCTCCAGCTGCCCACCAGGGACCTTCTCAACCTTAATATAATTTTTAATATCTACATCTCTCAAACCTAGGCCAAGATCAATATCTACTGTGGTAGTAGCATCAATAGCTAAATCCTGAAAGTTAACCAAAGTGGAATATGTAAAATATAAATAAACAGATAAAAAAGTGTTTACCTGTTGTATAAAAACTACAATAATCATTTACATTCAGTAACATAAAATTATAATCCTATTCACTCACTGATAGAAAATGACAAGACTAAACATGAAAAGAAGAGCAGAAATAATCCAAACATTTTGATACTCCTTTATTTGTTACATTTGCATGTATGTGGACAAATTTTATACAAAGAAAATACACTAGACTACCAGAGCTATGAATGTATAAATAAGGCACCTCAATTATTCAATAGGCACACCAAAAAATTATATGAAGATAACATGAACAAATTGTATTTATAAAATTAACAAATGAACTCAAGTTTGTGTAGAAAATTTTCATTTCAGATTAAAGAAACTATATGCTTGACAACTTGCAACACCTTCATATATTTTCCTTTCAAGTAACACTAAAAGGATTATGCCAATTTATTTAGGGTAAGGTTATGTAAATCAAATTCCCCAACCCCAAGTAGGTGGGAGACTCATGCAGTGAGTTTTCACAAGTCAGAATGAAGATAAAAGAACAAAGAAGACAAATTTGAAATTTAAAAATCTTGCACATGCAGTAGAGGTTACTCACAGCAATTAAATCCCCAAATTGACAAGTGAATTTGGTACCTATGCAGCTTTTGACTATCCCCAGCATTGTACCTCCTGCAGTTTTATTCACGTTGATTGTGTCAAAGAAGAAACTAAATGTCAGTAGTTATGTATATATATAGGGATATGCTAACTTATACACTCCTATATTTTAACATGAGTGTGTTAATAAGCTATAACTAGAAATTGTCTTAAAATGCACCAATGGTGTAACTTGCTAAGGCATACATACTAAAAAAATAGGAGTGTATACATTAGCAAATGCTATTGGGGTTTGCTAACATACACACTCCTATTTTTTAGTATGAGTGCATTACAAGCTATAATCGTTAAAGTTGCTGTTTAATAATGTTTTATATTTCTAGCTTGACAGTGTTTTATACCTTGTTGTAGAAGCTCTTAGAAGCTGTCCTGTAATCTGTCACCATAGGCTAAGCTGTAGCCTTCATCATGAGCTAATTTTTGTACTATCTGTCAATTCTTATATATATATATATATATATATATATATATATATATATATTCTCTTAATGTTGAGTTTCTTTATTTCAGTATAAGTCTTTTTATATTTATTTTGTACTAAAACAATATTTTTTGCTTTAAAAAAGTTAAAATAATTTGCAAACTTGTCACATGCCATCCAATTACCTTAGAAATATGCTAACATGATCATTAAGTGAGTAGGTGAATTAAGAATGTGGCTTGTAACCTAATTTTGAATAGCAACATATATTTAAGTTTATTTAAATGGTGTTATCATGAAAAATGGATACTTTAATTTTCTTCTTCTTTTAGGTGTGTTTGTTTCACAAGATGGGAGAGAAAAAATAAAGGAGAAATTGTGTGGGTCCCATGGAAGACCTACACCTCTTACACTCTACATTAATTTAAAAACAAAATATATTTTTATCTTTTTATTTTCATCTTCTAGATCAAACACACTCTAATAGAAGTCGAAGTGGTTCAAGTGCTTGTATTTCATTTCAATCTTCTATCTTGCAAGGAGGAGTGTCAATGAACCAGACTAATTCGAAAATAGTTCAAAACTTGAATCTATAATCAACTCTGGTTCATGAACCAAATGAACTGAACTTGAGCTAAAAATTAAACTCATTAAATATATGAGTCGAACGTGAATTATGTATAGTTCAACTCGTCTGGTTCATAAATCGGCTTGATATATATATATATATATATAATTGATTTTATTTTATATATGCAGGGTGAGGTAGTTTTTATTTATACAAACTTTGGTTATAGTTAATTTTTTTGTCATACCTTGTAATCCTACAAATCTAATACAATAAGTTTAGTTTTGCTTTTTTAAAAATTAAATAATTATTTTATCTAAAATATACTAATAAATTGAAATTTTGAAATGTATAGGATTTAAAAAAATTGACTCTTAGTTCATGTGATTTAAGCTAACGAGTTACATTGAGTTGTTGGGAGCTTGAGTTGAATCAAGTTTGAACTATAAAAAAATCACATCAAGCTCAAATTAAGTTGAATTAAATATCAATGAGTCGAATTGAGCTGAATCGAATTTGACTTAGCTCGACTCATTTCCAGCCTACTTAAAAGTATAGTTTCATCGAGGATAGAAGCTTATTTACAAATCCACTTATGGAAGACAGGAAGAGAATAATCAAGAAACAAGATAGTAGGATACATGAATGATTGCCACCATTGTGTTACTCAAGAATGAAGACACTTTGAGCACAACTTACACTCGAACCAAACTTGGAAGGAAATTATGGAGGTGTAGGCAGATCAATATAGGTTTCAATTGTGGTTGGTGCATTTTTTTTTTTTGGCAGCACGGTTGGTTCATTATCGAGTTAGGGCAATTTTTAAATGATGTTGATTAATAGATTTTATTTATTTATTTTGTTAAAATTTGTGTCATAGACAATGTTTATAGTTAGGAGTGGGTATAATATCGATTTGGCATGTGAAACCCGCTTTATAGATGAATTGGATAAGTCCAATATGCGAAATAAATGGTCTTTATTTCAAAATTTGTATCCGACCTGCAAAAGCCTACAAATAAACGAATTGGTCAACAAATCCAAACAGTAATTTGGAAGGAAAAAAATATGATAGAAAAAAATTGAAAGGTGAAAATTGTATAGAATTAGAATAAGAAAATTTTGGCTTCAAACGATAAATTATAACACTAAAATATATTAACATTTTAAACATAAAAATTAATAATAACATTCTAAATTAAATATCAAAATATTAACATCCCAAATTAACAATACTTCCACATTGATATTAGGCAGATTACGTGGGTAGTAATCGAGTTTGCGAATAAAATCCGCTAGATTCACGGGTTTAACGAGTGGAACTAAAAAACTTAATATAACTATGCAGGTTTTTTAAGAGACTTGTTATACACAAGGTCCACAAGGTCTACATGCTTAACGGACCCGACTACGAATTTGGATTCGCATACCCATCCTTATTTGTAGTTTCTTTTAATGGTATTCAAAAGATGCTGAAAATGAGGAGGATTTACAAATAATGGTATTCAAGAAGGAGCTACTATCATTGCAACTCTTCAATGATATATTTTAAATGGAGATGACTCTTGAAAACACATTATATAAGAAAATAAATGCATCTAATGTTTTAGAAATATAAAATGCATTCAATTCTTGACATACAAAGGAATTGAGATAAAAAAAGGCACTAGCATAAAAAAATGAAGGAATTGAGATTATTAGTAAGGGAGTGTCATATGAAGATTTAAAATTATTTTTTATTTTTATTATTAAGTATCTTAATATATATATATATATATATTATGAAAGTAGTATTTTTGATCATTTCCTCCCATCTAAAACGAGGTTAAAACTGTAATTATATAAATCAAAATACATCACATTAATCATACTTTACGTCTTGGTATTAAAGAGTGAATTTTGAATACTCCTTCGATTTTAGATGATACCACATTTAAGATTTTGATATAAATATTAAAGAATATAATTAATTTATTGAATTTCAAAGAAGTATTAATTAACTTCCTAATATATTTTTTATCTACTCATTTATTATTCATATGTACTACTTCCATTAATTATTAATTAAGGGTGGTCTTGAAAAAACATGTTTAATGTAATATTGATTTTGTAATACGACATATATTTTGAAATATTTTTTAAAAATTTCATATAATTTGAAACGGAAAAAGAATTAATTTATAGAATTAAAGCTTCCACTATTACCATAGCACCGTTTTGGGATTTATTTTCCACTGTAAAAGCCAATGCATAGTTTGAAGACTAATTAATTCTCTATGAAAATGCTTTCAATGCGACGTTTGAGATAATTAAATTAGCTTTTGTCCTTCTCCCTCCTCACAACGCAACATAAAACTCTTTGAATTACACATTCTTCCTGCTCCACAAATAAAAGTCTTTGAATTTCAAATGAAGAATAAAAGAATAATTTAGAGATTGAAGCAATGATTTGGAAAGAGTTCTTTATTTTATGCTGACCAAATCCTTGGTCATCCTTGCCTGTTGTGGCAACTTCACTGTGTTCTAATTCTCTAACGTTGATCCCTGTATTTTTTTTTTTTTTTGTTAGTTTGGATATGCAGACCTCGATCATTTAGATTGTTTTGTTAATTGCAACTGTAAGTAGGTAATCATAGATCCTTTTTTTCATTAAATAAAAATAGTTTTTTTTTCTCTTAAGAATTTAAGATAATTGTGAAATTGGTATCTAAAATTTATTTATTTGTTTATTTATTATAGGTGTTTTTGTTATTTAGACAATGTAGAGTGATTCTCATTATAACAATAAGGGAAGTCATCCATTTTTATTTCAAGGAATTTAAGAGGAACGAAAATAAGAAAGTCTTTTTTATTAATTTTAAATGTTATTGGTTACCTTATTTGCAGGTGACAAAAACTATATGTCCCAAAGCTTAAAGTAATTAAGAAAGTCTTTTCTATTTTTGGTATACATGGATAAATGAAGTTAATTATGAATTGCAATATAGTATAAAACTTGCGAAGACAACCTAGAGTTTAATTATTTTATTTTATTTAACTCAAATGGAGAATATATGCTCTAGACCCAGTTTGAGATTGCTCTGGACTTTTGAGTTTGTATCATAATATCCAAAGTCAATAATTTGAAAGTTCCCCAGTAAAGGTGGGAAAAGGTTTTAAACACCTGTTTAAGATTTTAATCCTAATTGGGACTTATTTATATACTTTATTGTTTTCTTTATCTCTTTCAAGTGTTTGATTTGGTCTTTGTTTTCTTTTTTATTTAATTCAGGTACTATTCTATATAACAACGTGAATTCTCCATACCTGGTCATTCAAAAGGTTAGCTTGTTTCAATTTTATTGTGCAGTACATTTTTTCATGCATTATTTTCTGCCTTTCATTGCTTATCCATACCCTGGTCATTCTCCATCTTCAGGGTTGTATGCATCTTTAAATACATTTTAGATTGAGGTTAAAATGAGGTAAGTCAATTTTATAAATTTTATCGTTATCGTGGTTGAATAACATTTTATTTTAAACTTTTACTTAATTTTACATTTTTTTTCATCCAATTGTTTGTTTCCATATGATTAATTAGTAATATATTTTTACTTAGCCCTTGTTAATATTATATTTGACAAAGACATGAATATGTATTAAAGTTTTTAAACAATAACTTATAATAAGAATGTAAGGACTAAGCGAAATATATTTGACTTAGCAAGGGAAAAGTTATAATATACAACAAATTATAGAACACTTATATTTAAATTGATGAGGGATTGTTTATAGAGGATTAATCAATATTATATTTAATCTAGCTAATGAAGAAAATATAATTTTGGGAACTAAAAAAGACATGCGCCAAATTTGAGGGACTAGGAACATAAACAAGCCTAAATATTTATTATGTCATTTATTCCATCACATTCAAGAATAATGTACTAAACGAGTCCTAAAGCCACGGATGTTGACTTTGGATGGCAAACACATCCCTTTTTCCCAAAGAGCACCTCTAACTAGATGTGCTTACTCAATTATTAAAAATAAGAAGTTGTTTTACGAAGTTGTTGGTGAGGTGGACATGGTGAGACAAGTGTAAGAACTGTTCTTATGTAAGTAACGATTTTGCTTGTGATTAAAAAAATAAATTTCAAGATTTGTAACTTGTAAATCATAAAAAACCCAAAATTAGAGAAGGTTTTGTATTTGTGTTGCCTAGAAGAAATGAAACCCATAATTAAAGAAACATTATGCGTAAGGTTGTCATTGTTGAGGAAGAGCTTGCCAATATAATTGATTTTGAGGTTATTGAACCAACAGGGTGATGTTGACGTTGAAGTTTTCAAAAAATGAAATAAGGAAATCTCCATGTAGAAGTTGTGGTAGTGGCAAAGTAGTGGAAGCAAATAATGAGGTTGGTGATGTTGAAGTTGCATCAACAAAGAGCAATCGACCAAATCAAATGGCGAGATAGAAGAAGGTGGCATGAGAGAGAGCAATAAACCAAATCAGAAGTGGACAAATCAAAATGTGTATCAAGAAAGAAGAATAGGACATATTAGAAGAAAAACAACTATTAGATGAACTCATAACACTACTTAATCTCACATATTCTACTCAATCAATGTTTATAAAGATTGAAGAATTTCCCCTTTAAGGCATGTTATATTTTGAACTATTTTATTTTAACTTCAAAACTTACTCAAATTTTTAAATGTATATAAATGATCATTCTACAACGTGCTAAATCACGAGAAATACCTCCACCATTAAATTAGTAAAAGAAACTTCATATAGCTTGTTGAACTTAAGCGATATTAAAGACAATTTTTTAAAAAAATTATATGACTAACTTGTAGTTAAACTCATCATTGACCTAAAGTTCAAAGAACATACAATAAAATCTCTAAAACTAAGAAGAAATAAATAAAAAAACCCAAGAAAAAGAAATGAAATTTGAATATCACTATATAATATTCTATTGTGTGAATTGTGGAAAACAAATCCAATTCTTAAAAGTTTCATACACGTACATCATGAATAACTTATAATTTATAATAACAAAACAAATACATCAATATTGTTTTGCCAACCAATTATACACACGCAAAAACAAATTATCAAAAGCAAAAGGCAAAATTACCACGTAAAAAATGAAAGCATTTAAAAAAAAAAAACAAAGAGATAAAACTTGAAGCCGTGGATTGTACTTCACTCCAAAGGAAGTATGATGATAATTTCCATGTCATTAATATGTGGGAAAAAAATCATTGAAGTTGAAATGTAATCACAAGAGAGAGAAGAAAAAAAAAAGAAAGGAAGGAACCAATTGAGTTGAGCCTAATACATGACATGCATCTATTAAGCAGCCAAATAGAAAGACTATATAACATATACGAAAGAAGAAGGGGTCTAAGATTTTTATAATTTTTTTGGGCTTTTATAATAATATTATATTTAAATGTTTATTTTATATGGCAAAGATAGGACAAGGCCAACTCAAACCTTTGGTTAAACCAAAAACTAAACTAGTTTCAATCCAAACCAAAACCAAATAACTAATCCTATGAATGAATCCCACGACCGAAAACCCACCACGCGCCCTTGACCACACCAAAGTATTCTAATTTCTATCCTTCATTTCATAACCATCACATTCCTCACCCTTCTCTTTCATTTCCTTACCCTTCTCTTTTGTTTTCTTCTGTTGTTATTTTCGCTCTGTTCTGTTTCTCACTACTCTTTAGGGTTTCAAAGTCTCCCATTCCTTCTTCCCTTCCAATTCCAATACCAATTCAAACCCTCCTTTCATTCGATTTCCTCACCTCGATTCCCAGTATTGAGCTCTAGATTTCGGGTCACGCGGTTGATTTCTGATGCAGCAGCAATTTCAATCTGATTTCCGTTTGCAAGGGTTGGAATCGGTTGTGAATAGCTTAGAATCACTTTTTTTCTATTTATTTTTTATTTTTTGACGAAAGAGGAGGTGCAGTTGTTGGAGTGTTTCAAGGTTCAGTAGTGAGTGGCTTGTGGTGATTTTGATTATGATTTAGAAGTAACCATAGGTATCTGTGTAGGTTTAGATATTTGGTGATTGATTTGGGAGTGTGATTTTGATTCCCCAGAGTTTTTTGCTTTGTTTTTTTTTTTTTTTTTTTT
>PYAF01005373.1:525185-536954 GCA_007407185.1 Glycine tomentella | reverse complement strand
TAACGGTTGGCAAAAATCTGCCACGCCATTCCGCCATGGCCGCTATTTGACAACACTGCCTGTATGTCCCTTTTGATTTCTAAGAGTCAATTTACTGCTCACAAGTCTGTGTTTGATATGTTTTCCCCCCTTCTGATATCTTGACATGTCATTCATAATTAGCATAATAAAGTGTTTGTATTTTACTAGGGGCTGTTTGGTCGAATCTTCTCTATCTTGATGAAATGAATAAATTTTTGCAAATGCATTTGAATCTTCTGAGTATCTGAGTTTAAGTATCTGAGATTAATATTGCAAAATGATGGGGAAATTAATGATGCCACACATAGGATGCATCATACAAGCTGGGTGGTTAAAATGGAGAAAGACACCAAAAGTTATTTATGACCAAAACATACCTATCAAGCTCAAAGGAAAGTTTTATCATACTACTATTATATGACCAACTGTATTCTATGTGAATGAATGTTGGACTTTAAAGGGACAAGAGAAAAAAATGGGACTCTGGGAGTAGAAGAAATAAATATGTTAAGATAGAAAATCGGTTAAAGTGGTTTGGACACATGAAAAGAAGACAACTAGAAGCTTCAGTGGGGAGAGTAGATCGCATTGTTCTTAACCCTATGCAAAGGAGTAGAGGGAGATTGAGAAAGAAACTGGAAGAAATTATTAGAAAGGATCTTATGGTGAATGGTATTGTTGGAAGATACCCGGGAATCTCCCAGATTCTGTAGTATCTCCTAATATATAATTATGTAGTTAATGCTGTACTATTTTAGGATAGTGAGTGATTTGTGGAACATGCAGATTAGGCAGGAAACGGTCGTTATTTCTGTCTATTAGGGAGATTTATTTCCACTGTTGTACCTTAGATTAGGCTATAAGATCTGTATGTATAGAGAATTACAATCAACATGAAATAATTCCTCATATTTTGTCCTCTCATTTATTATATCAAAGCCTATCCTTGATCCACTGTTGGTTGACTTGCATTGCCACACTCAGGCACATAGCCTTGGATGTGTGTTGGAAAGCCGCTGTAGTTGTGATCACCCCTAGTCCACATTGTCTTTGAAAGGGCTACCTAAAGAGGTGACCAGAAAGACTGCATGAAGCTTTATAGTGTGGAGCCACTGAGACATCGGCTCTTAAAGGGTTGAGATCCCACATGAATTAGAGATATGGCCTAAGTAGTGCTTATAAGGCTTGGGCAATTCTCACCTTACAAGCCGGTTTTGTGGGATTGAGTTAAGCCCAATGCCCAAATTCTAAGAGATCCCTACAAATTTGGTTTTTAGTTGAATCCAATGATGTGTGATTTATGTAGTTGACCTCACATAGTGGGATAAGGTTATTGTTGTTGTTGCATTTGCTTTCAATTCCACTATTTGTGGTTGGGAGTAAGAAAGTTTAAATTGTGCACCTCCCTTTTCTCAAGCAGTTTCCTGATATCAGACATGGAAAAGTCTGTCAAATCTCTGTATAAAAGGTCATATGATGATACCAATAAATGTCTCCTTGTCTGTTTACTTCCAAATTCTAGGATCTTGGTCATCTTGAATTCACAGTGAATTCTTCTTTTTGGCAGGTTTTGTTTAAACATTTACAGGAAAAACTTCTTCTCACCGAGGTATGTTGGGCAGATACTTTAGTGCTTTGTATTCCTGTATGCACTGTTATGGTTTGGTTTGAAGATAATTCAATAGAATTAGTTCTTAAGTTTAGTTGGACGAGATAGTAGATATTGTTGAAATTTTGGAATGTTTACTTTCCCTTTTTGCTAGAGGAATTGATTTTATTGGTTTGTATTTGTTCTTTGTTACAGTCAAAGCTAAAGGAGTCACAATATCAATTGACACCTTGGCGTCCAGATATGAACCATGCTAATGTTGCCACACAATCACAACCTCACTCGATTGGTGCACCTTTGGCAACTTCAGTATGTTCATAGTGTGATTTTGTCCCTTTTCCTTGATATGCTTAAATAAATTCTAAGTAGTTGCATTTTTTTTATCAGAATAAAAATGGCCTTGAACTGGTACCTCAGCATATGTACTCTCAGGTAAAGCCTCAGGTCTCTGTTGATGCTCAGGCAGGCACTGAATGGGATCTATTGGGTCGCCACCAGAATGGCTTGAGTGGTGGTGTGGCAACAAGTGTTGATGCTGATGATTTGGGGAGATTTTCACCTCTTGCAAGCAGGTGAGCCTGGTCAAATGGAGACTGCTACTGTGAACTGAATGTATTGGTGGGTTCTGTTTTCATGGAATCTTTGTTAAAGTGGTCCTGATGCATGCAATGTTGTTCCCTTCCATTTGACTGAAGTGGATAGACTATACTTTCTAGGCAATCTGTTTGGCACTATTCCTAGCAGATGAGAGATCTTATTATTTAAAAATGGAGACTTGTCTTTTTAAGCTGTTTCACAATATGGCATACATTTTTAATGGCTCCATCATTATCTAAACCAATGATATTATCAGTGAATATATAGGTTGACTAGATTTCCTATTGTTATCCTTGAAATATCTGTCTTTAGAAAAGGAAACTTGCGGTTTGCATATTGTTGAGATCTCACATCGACTGTATATATGGCCAAAGTAGAGCTTACATAGGCTTGGGCAATCCTCACCTCATGAGCTAGTTTTTGGGATTGAGTTAGGGCTAACTCAAATTCAAGATGGTATTAGAGCTTAGGTGATCTAATATAAAAATCTACTTGGCCTCACAGTTTTCCTAGTGCAATATAAAAAAAACCAGTTCTACAATCTCCACACTCTAGATGCCCAATCTAGGCATGAGGTGTTTGTGTTGAGATATTTTTATGAAGGCTTAGACAATTCTCACCTCATGAGCTAGCTTTTGGGATTTATTAGGCCTAGACCAAATTTTAGACAGGTATTATTGGGGTACTTGAATGAAGCTTTTGCATGTTATGTAGCTATCTCTCCTCAGTTATAGACTATAAAGTAGGCAATTTGATCTTGTCTTACTTCTGTAATGTTGCCAATTACCAGCATATAATGGTTCATAATGCTGCTCTTATAGTAGATCATCGTAGTGTATAATTGGCTTTGGCATCTAGGTTTCAAGTTGGCTTAGGTAAAAGTTTTTCTGAAGTCTTACATGTAGGCTTAGATAAAAAAATTTGTGAAGTCTTACATGTAGGATTTGGTAGCTCATTTCCTATTATTGATTGTCTTTGTTGCCTGTTTGAGTAAAACTACTCCAGAACAGGTTTCTTAGCTGATACTGATTTTCGATAGCAATGGGTGCCTCAGGAAAGGATATTGTTCTGATTGCATGGGTGTTCCAATATAGATAAAATGAATTCCTGCTTGGTTATCTATATTGGCTTATTTCATATCACCTGGAATCCATGTGGTCATTCACAGCTTGTTATTAGAATTTGTTGATTAAAATAGAAATTCTCTCTTGGTTTTTGTCTCTTACAATTTGAGAAGGGGCTGAAGGGCTGTAATCTATCAGTGAATCTTTTAATAAAAAATAATTGCTATGTCATCAGTTCTCCTGTCTTTCCATTTATCTTTGCTATGTCATCAGTTCCTTAAGTCGAACAAAGTTCCACCACCAGGAGGCTGGAAGTGTGAATTTTAGTTGTGATATTTCAACTAGTAATGTAACAGTGTGATAAAATTTGACATTCTTTGGGCTGTTGGAAAATGACATCTTTGCTCAAATATATTGGCCGTTTCATTTCACAGGAATTCATCAGCCCATGATGCATCCACCCACCTATTAGTTACTCAGGGTGATAACCATCCTGCTCATTATGGAGATGAAATGACCAACAAACAGGTCACATTTCGTGACCCCGTGAGCAACAATGAAGTTGATGATCCTGATGGAGATGGAACCCATAGTATGAGAGAAACATCTGCTAACTGGAGTTCTGGCAACCCTCCTTATACAACCACCGTTGATGATCCCAGTTCTTCATATTCTCCTTATTTACCACCAGTTCTTGAAGAACCGTCTTCTTCATTTTCTGAGGGTAAGCATTAATCACCTTTTAAGTTTTACAATACATTTAGAGCCTTGCTGTTGGCTATTCCAAATTGAATAAATCATGATGCAGCTGCAGATGAAGATCCATTGCCGGCTATAGAGGGTCTTCAAATTTCAGGAGAAGCCTTTCCTGGAAGGGAACTTCAGGCATGCGGATACTCCATCAATGGCACTACTAGTTGTAATTTTGAGGTGCATTTTATTTGTGTATAATTTGGAACTTGTTTCTTGTTGCTTTATGTACTTAAAAGAGTTTTTCATTATATGGTAATGTTTGATATCTTTCCTAAACATTTGACATTACCTTGTGTCCCTTCTTGTTGGACTACCAGTGGATTCGGCATTTGGAAGATGGTTCCTTTAATTATATTGATGGTATTGTTATACTTCTGCGTAAGATTATGTTCTCCCTTTCTTCTGGTATTGTGATGAACTCAGTCATGATTTGTCCAAAATACAGGGGCAAAGCAACCAACCTACCTTGTCAATGCTGATGATGTTGGTACATTACTTGCCATTGAAGTCCAACCTCTGGATAACAGGAAGCGGAAGGTACTTTTTTCCTCTTGCTATAATGGCAGTCTTACACGTATGCAAAAAATGAGTGAATTGTTATAATGTGGCTTGTATTTATTTATGTTATGCGTTTTGCCTGATATGCAACTTATTCCAAAAAGTCACTTGTGCAACCCAACAAGGAATTAAGAATTTCAAGTAGCTCTATGGTGGAAGTAAGCAACTACTAGTTGTAATCTTCATTGATCATACAGTGAATTTGGGTTTACTGGGGGGGCTGGGTTTGAGATTTGAGTGCACTATAGTGTATTATGCTTAAAAAGTAACTTCTGAAGTGGGAAGCTAAAACAAATCATGAATGTGTATTTTGTAAACTGAGTTAGACAGCGTTTGATTTTCTGCTAATGGATATCTAGTCTTTTTTATACTGTATCTCATGCATTCTCTGTGATTATAGGGAGAACCTGTGAAGGTTTTTGCCAATGATAATAAAAAGATCGCTTGTGGTGAGTATCTGTATCTTTATATAATTATATTTCTAAAGTTCAGTTGTTTCTTCCTTCTGTGTAACTTGAATGATTCAACAGTAAATGATTGCAAGTTTGTGGTGAGTTTTACTGTGAATTGTTGTGTATTAGGGTAATTTGCTATAGTCTTTTTTGTGATTAAGTTCCTATCATTTGTCATGTGTTGTAGAAAATGGGAAAAAAAATATATAAAAGGGAATGATGGTTGTTGTGACTTGTGAGAGAGAAATTGTTATTTTACCCTACCAACAACACCTTTAACCCAAGCTAATTGGGATTGGTGGTAGATGAACCCAATGGTAGATACAAGGAGGTTGAAGAAAAAAAAAGTGGAAGGGGTAGGAGAAGGGAAAGGGAAAATAAGATAAAAGAAAAAAAAAGGGGGAAGGAAGGAGAGGGGGGGGGGGGGGGGGATGAAGAGGAAAATGACAAAAAAGGAACAATTTGAAACATGGAGATAACAACGGGTCTATCCCTCTACCAAGCTTATAGCTTTTCTCCCACCAAAATATTTTTTTTATCTGCGGGAATCGAAGATAGTGTCAGGGGGTTTACAACAACTCACACCCCCTTACTCAACCAACTGAGCTAGACTCCACCACAACATAAAAACTACCAAAATCAATCCAATATATGCCCATGCATGACTTGTGAGAAGTCATAAAAGCATGTAAGGCAGGGTTTATAAAAAGTCTCCATTCCCTTTCCCTCCTTTTAGAAGACTCCCAAACAAGGGGAAGGCTAATCAGAAGTTTTAACTTCCCTCCTAAATCCCTCATCCAAACATGCCCCTGGTGTTCTGACATCTTCAATATGAAGTTTACTTCTCTAAGTCACAATTTATACTACATCAGATGTTCTTGGAAAGGGGTATTGTGCCATTATGGTTGTTGGATAATTTTAAATGGAGAGTGTGTCTTATAAATTTATATATATTTGAGACAAATATTTATAAAAAGGACAGATATAATTTCAAATTTTATGCGTTCATTGGGCTGAAGTTATCAAAAGTAAATTTAATAATAAAAATGTTTATTAGAACAAACGATATTAGAAACAAGGAGGATAAGATTTCATCCCAAGAGAAAAGTTAAAATCAATTTAATCTGAACTGACTTATCTGCTTTGGATGTGTCATACATGTCTTGATTTCAACAGTGATCCAAATTTTCTTTTGTCTCCTTTCTTACCTTCCTGTTTAGAGCTGTGAATTTTGATGAGTCATCCTAAAATAGTTTGAGTTATTCTCTTTTGTTATTTGTTCTCAGATCCCGAAATGCAGAACCACATAGAGAAGGCTTTTTATAGTGGACATGCTTCATATAGAGTTTCTCTTTCGGTAATTCAATGAAAGTAGTTTTCTTAATTGTTATGAATTTCTTTCGAATGTTAGTGTCAAAATATTATTTTACTTATCAGTCTTCTTTATGAAGAACTCCTAACAGTTTTATAAATATTTTTGTTTTATATTACAGACTGGATATCTTGATATATGGGAGCCAGCCACATTGGCTATTACGAGGGAAGGTTACAGTATCAAATGCAGTGGACCAAATGGAGTTGTAATCACAGAAAAATTTTCACCGTCCACCACTGTAAGATGTTTTGTTCTTTGATATTCTGTATGGATATTTGGCTCATTTATCATTGATTCTAGGAAATGAAGTAAAATTCTTTAATGAAATGTCCCTTTCCTCTTTTAAACAATTTTTTCTCTATTATTTCCTCTCATGCCAAGACTCTATATATAGGCAAATCTTTGGAGAAACTTTCTGGCAGTATGGCCTGATGTTTGAGAATAATAATCATAATGTTATGAAAGCAACAGTGTGTTTAATCTCATGGCATTTGGTTTTGTCTGAGGATATATATTAGCTATCTAGAAGAATGTTGTCAGATTATGATTACAGACTGTCTGAAATTGTAAGAAGCATTATATTGTAAAATATGTGATTGTCTGTTCAACTTTCTGGGTTGTGTTGGATGAACTGAGTTATCTCACCAGATAGGTATGATGGAAACCAAAAAGAGCTCATGAATTTGACAGTCAGATCATTTCTCTACCCTGTTTATTTCTCTATAATAGAGCTTCTATTAAATATTTAATTAAAAGTTCCAAGAAGTATGATATTTCCGAATTTGTGATTGTCTGTTGAACTTTCTGACCTTTGTTTGGAGTTATCTCTCAAGATAGATATCAGTAAAGCCAAAGAGTTCATGAAGTTGACATTAGATAATTTTTTATCTTTTTTATTTCTTGATGACAGAATTAGTTAATTATTTAAAAAGGAAATAACTGTTGAGAGTTTAGACATATTACATTTAGTGCAAGTTAATCAACATTGTTGCTAGCAGCATTCCCTGAGATACTTTAAAAACTGTTGTGTATTTAGAAGACGTGATCTTGAGTGGTTAGCTAATTTTTAGATATCCCTTCTGCATTTACTTCTGTAGGTTATGATTCCATATGGACATACTTCAGAGTTTATTATAATTGGTTCCAGTGGTGCTGAACACCTTTTAAAGACAGATTTCAGTGGGTAAGTGTTCTCACAGTTGCTTTGTTTTGTATGAATATATGTTTATGGATATGGAATAACTTTTGGAGGAATTCTTAGATGCAGTTGGGTTTTTACTCTAATTAAGTAATAATATATAGATCTGGGTTGACTCGACAAGAGAGACTCACCCAATGTTTCATGTGCATTTATTTCATCATTGACTGGAATGTTGATCCCCTCAGGAGATTTCACCATCTAGCTTGCTGTGTTTCATTATCTGCTAATGAAAAGTGATCATATTAAATGGAAACCTTTTCCTTTTTTATTGATATGTTTATGGATATGGAATAATTTTTTGGAGGAATTCTTAGATGCAGTTGGGTTTTACTCTAATTGGCAATTGAGTAATAATACATATATCTGGATTGGCTTCATGAGAGAGGCTTAATTTTTAAGCTTAAGCTGACCTAAAACTACAAAATTTTGAACCCTTTTGAAAACACTAGAAAGTCCAATCTCCATTCTCTCAAACAATCTGTTGGATAGAAGGGAAGCTATAGGCCTTTGGCATCCTTGGTGTTTGATAAATGAGACTTTATATTCAGTAGCCGATATGCTTTTGTGCCTTCTTGTTTGTGGTTACTTCTGCATCAATCTTTAAATGTAATACAGACCTTGAGCAGAATTGTAATATTTTTCTTTCGTAATGATATACTTGTGTATTTTGGTAATCTTTATCACCCAAAGTTCATTGCAGTTCTGAGAAGTAATAATTTTAGGGCCTGTTTGGATGTTAGCTTCTCTAGAAGTACTTCTAGAAGAGAAAAGTAAGGAGAAAAAAATGAAATGAACTTTTCCATAAGTAAAATAAGCTCTTCATTAGCTAATTTATAGATGTCATCTCATCTTTTAGATAAGCTACATTGGTGAGCTTCTACAAATTAGCTAATGGAAAACTTATTTTTACTTATGGAGAAGCTCATCTCATCTTTTTGCTCTTATTTTCTTCTTCTAGAAGTACTTCTAGAGAAGCTTACCCAAACAGGCCCTTAGCACTTGCTTCTGTTCGTTTTGGATAACAAAGGAAATACATTTTTTGCTGAGGATGTCAGATTATTTTTTTCTGCAAATAAATGGTGAAGAAATTCTTTATAATATTAGAACAAATCTATTTCTTTTTTAATTACTATTCAGATCCCTACTTTGTGGAACCTCAAGTTGTAAAGATAAATAGTATGGAGAAAGAGAACTAGACAAGTGAACAAACTTGTAATGTGATACTATTATTTGCTTACAATGCATTTGGAATCATTATTCTTTTAAGTAAAACAGAGAATTACCTCTTTAAGCAAGAGAAGTACCCCATGCCAAGTTTTCAAATGGTTGCAAATTGCAATTTGTAATCTCATTTGTGATTTGTCTATCTCTGATTTTTTGTTTTTGTTTTGCCTTCTGCTTTTAATAATATTTATGTTTCTCCTTTTGCAGTGCTAGAGACACTATTGTGCTCACTTTGAGATTATTCATCCTGAGGAGGGTATATATAAATTTTCTCCTTACTTATTACTGATTAATATAAATGCCATAGTTTATATGCTAGAAAATTTCCATTTGGCTTTCTTTTGCTTGGTGTGTCATGTTATAACGACAACAACAACAACAACAAAGCCAAAGCCTTGTCAAAAAGAAATTGTTTTTTTGGTGTGATGTTATAAACACTTAAAAAATTGTTTTTCTTGCTCAACTGTGGCATGTGCCCATGCACTCTCACCTACGCATGATAAACCAAAATAAAAAGAGAAAAAAAAGAGATATAAAGGTAGAACATCAGTTTTCCAACATCATAAATTTTGTTTAGTTTAGCCACTAATTGCTAACGATGAACTCTACTGTTACTTATGTAAAAATTAGAAATAACTAGCATTGATTGTATTTGTTCCCCGCTTGGGTAGTATGGGATTGTTTAATTAGATTCCTTAGTTCTATTGATTTGAAGTCAACTAAGCTTTATAAGGTTATGATTCTAACCTGTCCTTTAGTCTCTCTGACTTATTGCTTCAATTCTTAGAATTGTATTGGAAAGCCCGAAGGAATATTACTTAACTCCATTTGTTCATGCTTTCTGTTTATTTCTGTTTTTTTTTTTTTTTTTTTCCGTCCTTTTTCATTTGTTTTTAGAGTAGAATATTTTGAGCCAGCATTGAAGAGCATATAATGAAGGTTTCTTCTGCTTTTTTTGCTTCTGCAGCCTGGGGAGAAAAGGAGAGTAAAGAAGAAGGGATTATTCTTTTAACAGGTGAGGGAATGTCAGGACTGCTTGGCAGAAAATCTCTGCTGTGCGTTGAATGTGCAGACCACCGAGATGGGGATTGGGAGTTGTGTGTGCTATCTAAATTTTGCTCCTTTTCATATTCTATAATAGGGCAGAATTAGCTTGAGCTGTAATTGTGAATTTATGCAATCATTTTTTTTTTCTTTTTCAATATTTAGCAATTCTTTGTAGCTCGTTCCCTTGCCATGTAAGTCCATTGTTGTACTGCATGCTGCTCTTGTAATTTTCTGCTTCTCTTTGGGTGGGCCCGTTTGCCATGTGCCCGCATTCACAGGCTATGTTCCCCCACTTTCATTAACTAAAATGATCCAGAGGAAAATGATATAGTTGTCGTTTGAATTTCGCGGGACTTGTCCCCTATGTCAATGGTCAAATGGTTGTGTTTATTTTAAATAAACACTCCTTAAATTGGTTACTTTGTCCAAGGTGTCGTGTTAGGGTGTTTTAAAACAAGAATAATTTCTGTACATGATGGCATTGTAGATTGGTTATATGCATTTGGATCGAATATCTTTGATAAAGTCATTTTCTAATAACCTCTACAATAATGTCTTTGTAGGCGTGAATTATTTGACGAAACTTAATATTTTTCAAGGAACTATAATTGTATTTTTTTAAATTTGTAAAAGATACATTTTAGTTCATAAACACCAAAATTGAGGAACTAATATATATATATATATATATGTATATGTATATGTATGTGTGTGTGTATTGGGGGGGGGGGGGGGAGACCAAAATAGATTCATCCCAAATTTAAGGTACTAAATCATAATTAAGTCTTATGTTTTTAAAAAAATAAATTTTATCATATAATTTAATATATTAACCTTGTCAATCCTGATAATTCAAAAATTTAGGTGATAGAACATTCATTTCAGAAGTAACTTTAATGGATATGGATTGTTATTGGAAAAGATTTTATATTCTCACTGTAAAATTAGTTTTGGTGTGACTTTTAGGATGATCATTATCAAATTATTATCATACATAGTTTATAATTTGATGATATTGTAGTTTTTTTTTTTTTTTAACATTATCAATATATACTTATTTTTTCTTTTAAAGAATTTAATAATTTTTTACCTTTTAATAGTATGGAGATAATATATGTTTTACACTTCTACTGTTCTGCATACAAATTAGATTATTTTTAAATTTTGTTTATTCCATTTTTTTTATTGTCAATACAAAGTGTACGTGTCCCTTTACGTCAAGTGGAGTTGAGTCACAACCTATGAAAAATCAACTTAATGTTCCGTTTGTCTTTGTGTAAAACTCTGTTTTTTCAAGCTAAACATGATTCTTGTCACTTGACAAAACTAAGAGTGTGCAACAAACAATCTTCACTGTTAAAAAATATATCTAAGAAATCGTGTTATGATATGGAAATCAGCCGAATTTAAGTTGACCAAATAAAACAATTTTCCCCCAAATCTAAGCCCAACCAAGATATCTCCATTCTTCATTCGGTAAAAAAAAATCAAAATTTAAATTAAGAACTAAAAAACTAAAAGTTTATAAAATTAATTGATTCAATTAAAAATATTTGATAATCTTAACTGATAAATTAGTTGATAAATCTTAAATGACGTAAAATGAGATTTAATATTTTTAATAACACCTATCATCTTAAAATGTAGGATGATAATTTTGTATTATAAAAGAATAGTAAGATTTGGTGATTTTATTTATATTATTTAAAATCGTTTTTCAATAAACTAAGATTTTTAAAATAAAAAATTTCCTTTTTTGAATAAAAGTATTATCAAATTAAATAAATTTATATTTTTTAAAATTATTTTTCAATAATAATATCATTTTAATTTTTTTATTTATAATTTTGATTATTTATCAAAATTTT
>PYAF01005373.1:511973-525085 GCA_007407185.1 Glycine tomentella | reverse complement strand
ATATTAGTTCATTAAAATAAATCGTTCAACATAAAAAAAATAATAAAAAATATTAGAATTTCAAGTTTCATAATAACTAAGAAATAAATATGTCATCTAATGTGTATCTAGTATGTGTAAGAAAGTTAAAATAGGTAAACAAAATTAAATTGAATAAAAAGGGTAAAAAAATTTCAAATGAATTTGTGAAGATAAAATTGATTTAAGAAAAAATAGTAACATACAAGTTAATTTATTTTTTATAAGCTAATAAAATAAACTCATATACTAAACAAACTTCTAAACTTATGATTCTATCTTACAACTTTTTCCTATAAAAATTATTATATGACGACACATATGGATGATATGAAAGACCCAATCGAATCGTTTTTATCTCAAAGTGCATTATAATGTGTAGTCTAGAATTAGTTTTCAAATAAAGCCTTAGAATTGCCTTTGAGGTTTGTTACCTACAGCAGACATATTTCCCATACATCCAACATTGTACAGTTAACTTTTGAAAAATCCTTTGTTACGAATATACACCATTCAGCTTCTTTTCCTCAAGCCTATTTTTGTTTGTGTTGAATGTTTACGACTTGACAATCCGTATGACTATGGATTAGTAATCCGTATGATTCATATGGATTATCAATCCATATGACTCATACGAATTACCAATTCGTAAGAGTTATATGATTGACAATCCATATATCTCATACGGATTACCAATCCGTAAGAGTCACATAGATTGACAATCCATATGACTCATACCGATTATCAATATGTAAGATTCATATAGATTGTCAATCAATATAACTCTTACGGATTGATAATTTATAAGAGGATAAAGTTGAAAATAAAAAAAAATATGTTAAGTTTATTAAAAATGTTAGATGTAGGAAGCATAACCCATTACCTGTTTGACACAGGTTTTTTTCGTCGTATATGATGGGAACTATCCAATAAAAGAAAACTACAATATTACCTTTAATTTTTCTTTATTATGAACAACAAATCACTCCTCTTCAACTGCAAGTGGATAACGACCGAAACTTTTATGTATCACAAAAGCATACCAACCAACTTTTTTTTTTTTTTGTCTCATAATTTATTTGTGAATGGAACGAATAGTTAATCTCTATCAACTTTAAGATCCTTTTAAATCTTTTAACCCTGTACAATGTTGATGTACAGTATAATCTCCTTTATATATTTTTTTGCAACTCAATAAATATATTTTAAAACAATACAATATCCTAAAACCTGCTTGAAATGCAAGCATTTTTTTTAAAATATTTACAGCAATTAATTTGAGGTTTGAGAGATGAATTATCAGGTGCGTCTCTGTATATTTTACTTTGTGAACAAATGGAGGGAATGATAAGCAAATTCTATTGGGATGACAATGTAGAAGGGCATAAAGCCATTAATCCAATTTGGCTCTGGGTAACCCATCTTGGAACAAAACATATTAATTAAATACTTCAATTTTATATTTATATATATATATATATATAATTAAAGTATTTAATTAACATGTTATATTTCAAGATGGGTTATCCAGAAAATATATATATATATATATATATATATATATATATAAAAGGAGAACATAAAAAAATTGACATGTCAATAATAAAGTTTTTTTACTTATCTTACTAAAGCCTATAAGTGCATACTCATCAAATGTCCCATCCCAGGCCCTTTAATTAGATTGGATAAATTAAATGAACCAAAGAATGCATAGTAGTTGCACACTCATCATATGCATATTTAATTTATATATATTGTAAAACTTGTGGATTCCACAAGCGTATGCAGGTTCCAAAAGAATAATAAGTCTTCGAAGACAACATGTATAATACTGATAAACAGGACCTATATATCTATCTATATATATATATAGGTTGGTAGAGAACATACGTATCTTTTTTATAAGAGAGAATCTAGCTTGACTTGTGTAAAAATGATAATTTTTACTTTTTAAATATTTAAAATAATTGCATTTTTTTTTTTAAGGAAAACAAACTTATTTCATTTGATAAGAATAATAGAAGATTCAAATGTGGCAATACAATCATGATCCTGGATGCCAACATGAAATCTAGAGGCCCTTGTAATCCTATGAGTTATTAGATTAGCTTACCAGGGAGACAATATGAACGAGCCTTTAAGAAAGCTCCATTGCTGTCACGGAGACACATTGCACTCCAAAACATATTTTGTCCTTGAATATGGCTGCATCCAAGTTGCATTTGTAAAAACCTTGTGGAGGCTTTGACCATCGTGATTGAGTTGCTGATTGCGGTTGATGAGAGTTTGACTTACAAGACCTGACTGTGAGCCATTCCTGCAATTATTTTATTGATAAAGACATGGCAATGTTAGGAGGTGTTTCATCATTCTCCCATATTATTTGGTTTCTGCATTTCCAAATGGTCCAAAGAGTGATTGCTAGTTGCGCTGTCTGCTGAGGTTGGAGCGTGTGGAGAAGATAAAAAACTAGCTCCTTGAAACCATCAACATTAATTATCTTGCTTTCGATAATATGCCATAGACCTGATGAAAGCCAAAACTCCTTGGCTTTTTCGCATCGTATGAAAAGATGCCACTCTGATTCTGCATTCTGCACATAGTAATAACAACATTCTAGTGGGCAATCCACACCTCCCGTATTCATCCTCTCTTTAGTAGGTAAACATCCCCTTAAATCTCTCCAAACAAAGTGGTGGCAAGTGAAGATTCCAAATGAGTTTCCAATTCCCATCAGCTTTAAGATGATCATTGTCTAAGACTTGATCCATGATGTTATGGTTTGCTGACTTGATAGTGAATCTCCCATTCGCTGTAAATTTCCATAACAGTTTGTCTTCCTCTAGGATATTAAAGAGTGGCATTGATTGAATTGCAGCCACTTCTGCTTGGTTGAAAATATTAGCAATCAAATTAGATTCCATTCATGCTTATTGAGTTGAATGAGGTTACTTACAGGAAGCTTTCAAGACCAATGGGAGGTATAGTGGAGACAAAATCACCATCATTAGAGTTCAACCATGGCTGATTCCATAGGTTGAATTTCCATTCCCTATTCTCCATCTCATACCTTGACTCACTACCACCCATGTAGTGTGAATACTACACCAAACATAACTTGAACTATGCTCGAGTTGAATATTTAGCTTTGAAAATCTTAAAATCCATAGTATCATGGTTGATTATTAATCTTCAACCTTGCTTCCCTAGCAAAGCAAGATTAAAAGTATGAAGATGTTTAAAGCCCATACCTCCAAATTCCTTCCTCATATCAAGCTTTTCTCAATTTGACCAGTTAATTCCTTCCTCAATTGTCCTCTCGAGCCCCATCAAAAAGAGTTCATCATTTTTTGGAGCTCATCTTCAAGAGTAGATGGAAACAGAAAAACACTCATGCAATATGTTTGAATGAATTGAGCAATTGATTTAATGAGATCTTCTTATAAGCTTTAGACAATTTTTTTGTTGACCAATGACTGATGCGCTTCCAAAGTCATCAAAGATTTTCTTGTTATTCCTGCCAATGATTGATGGAAGGTCTAGATATTTGCCAGAACCAATGCTTTCTGTCACTCCTAAATGAGAAGAAATGCTTTGCCTCAAACTCCTCTGCATGTTAGAGCTGAAATTTTTTTCAAATTTCTGGAAATTGATTAGTTGTCCAAAAGCCTTGCCATTAGTGTATATGATGTTTTTTTTTTTTTTTTTTTTTTTTTTATATATATAATTGATGTCTCTTGATCATCAGACCTGCAAAATAAGAAATGATCGTCAGCAAATAAAATATATGTGAGGGTTGGAACACCTCTACAAACCTCTAAACAATTGTCTCCTCTTTTCTCATAGTTTTTTTTATAAGGGCAGAAAGACTCTCAGCCCACAGGATAAATAGATAATGGGACAATGAGTCTCCTTATCTAAGCCCTCTTTCTGGAATAATTTGTCTTACAGAATCACCATTAACCATCACTTAATATTGAATAGTCTGAAGACAAAATCTTATCCAAGCAATCTATTTTTCTCAAAAGACAAAAAAAAAAAAAAGTTCCAATTTACCTTGTCAAAAGCTTTGCTAATATCAACTTTTAAAGCAGCCTCTCCAACCTTTCCTTTGTTTTTCCTCTCATATGATGGATAATTTCTAAGGCTAAAAGAGCATTAACAAGAATGTATCTGTCTTCAACGAAAGCAGATTACTCCTGAGAAATACACTTAGGGAGAATAGGCTTAAGTCTGTTGACAAGGACTTTTGAAATAATCTTATAGAGGACATTACAAAGAGATATTGGACGAAAATCATTCATGGAGGAAGGATTATTATTTTTTGGGATTAGAACAATAGTTGTACTATTTACCTGAGATGGGAAAAATCCATTCTCAAGCCAAGACACTCCAGTGTGAAAGATTTCATGTCCACATAAGTGTCAAAATTTCTTGTAGAAGACTGAATTGAGGCCATCAGATCTAAGAGATTTATTAGATTTATCTGCAAAAAGAAGTTTTAAATTCCTCTATAAAAGAATGTGCCAAAAGAAATTCATTATCATAAGAGGAAAACAAAGAGAAATATTATTAATAACTGGCATAAAATCATTATAATTATTACTAATTGGAACAACTGTTTGAAATAAGAAACAACAATATCACATTTTCCAGAATGTTCATGAATAGTGGACCCATCATCTCGTGTTAGAGAGGAGATAAAGTTTGTTTTTTTCCTAGCAGTTGAGTGGAAGAACTTTGAGTTTATATCACCATACTTCAGCCAGTAAATTTTTGCTCTTTGTCGCCAGAAGGATGCTTCTCGAGCAATGAGGTTGCATAGCTTATCATTGACGATAGAATAGAGAGAAGTAGCCTCAACATCATTGGATTGATGGATGAACTCAAGCTCCTTGCGACATATGCTTCTATCTTATCACGATAAATGCCTCAAATACTCCTTCCCCACAAATTCATATTTTTAGAGCAAGCTTCAAGTTTCTGGATGAGATCTCTAGAAAAAGGATTATTCCATCCAGTCTCCACCACATCGTTTAGGGTTGGTTCAAGAAGCCAAGAATTTTCAAAACGAAAATTCTTCTTGAAACATCTTTGGCTTCCAACATTCAGCTTGATGATGATTGGCGAATGATTTAATCTGGATGACACTTCATTCAAAAGTTTGAAATTAGGAAATAAATCTATCCACTCCAGTGTTGCAAGGCATCTGTCATACTCCCCTCGCCTTCGAACCCATGTGAATTGGTACCCTTCCATTGGTAAGTCATGAAGGTTACAATCTGTCAAAGCATCTCGAAAACCATGTAAGAACCAAGTTGGTTGGTCCACGAGCCTAATTTTCTCATCATTAGAAAGCAAGTCATTAAAATCTCCAAAGATATACCAACGGAGAGTGGTGTCATTAGCCAGAAAACGAAGCAAATCCGAAGATTTCTTCCTCTTATGCCACTCTGAATGGCCATAGTAGCCAGTTAAATGCCAAATTTTGACAGCTTGCTTGATGAACATGCACGTTAATGAAATGAGAAGAGAAATTAATTAACTAACATTCGAAGGGATTCCTCCAAAGAAGGACCAAGACTCCACTTCTTCCATTAGAGTTTATGTTAGAGTTTTATCAGCGCACAATATAAATCAAACACAGATTATATTTAGCGGAAGCAGAAATTAAAGTGATAGAAAATACACACAGATTTTACTTGGTTCAGTAACTAGGATAAAATCCTTGTTACCTACATTCAAGGGCAAAGAACCTATAGTCTCTTTTATTAACACTAATAGTAAGAACAATTACAACAACATTCCTCAGTAATTACAAGGATAAACTTTTAACATGAACAAAGCCTAAAATACACAGGTAATTAAGAAAACAAGATTTACAGGGTACAAAAGAGAACCACTCTTTACCAATGTCAAGACCAGACATTACCCAACCTTCTACTCTTCTCTCAACCAGTTCCTTACAGAGAAAAGCCTCAAGAACATAAACCGGACCAAACCCGAGAGAGAAAGAACCATACCTGCAATACCACAACAACAGGAACACAAAACACAGACCACAGAACAACCTATACCATCATCTCTCAGTTTTTCCTCACCACGCTCAAGATTTGTGCAGAAATAGCAAATCCTAGCAGAGCTAGGTTACAGAAGAAAACACAAGATGAAAGGAGAGAATAAGGAAGCTTCTGGAGTCACTTTCTAAAAGGAAGTGTAAAAGCCAAATAAAGGAAAAAAAAGGAACGTCACTGCACTTTGTGATTAAAAGCAATATATATGGCAGCAATTAAAAACAAGGCAATACGCACCGTTTCAATTAGTTGACAACAGTAATATGCTACTTGGGCTTCACAAGGCCCAACAAACTCCACCTTGAAGCACAAGAAGACATATTACAAACAGAAGACAGACAAAAGACTACAAGTTCAATGCCAACACAGAGGACACAAGACACTAGGACATAAAAAACAGAACAAACATATACAAAGAGAAATAGATCAGAACCTACAAAACAAGAAATTGCATTAGTAATTTCCAAAACAAATTAAAACAGAAATAACAGAGATAAGAGAAAGAAATCACTGCTGTTGAACTTTTAGCAATTTCAAAGCATCCTGAAATTTGCTAAGAGGTATAACTTTGGTTAAAATATCAGCTGGATTACAAACAGTAGATATTTTCTCCACCTTCACCTTATCACCTGCAATAACATCTCTAATAAAATGTAGTCTGACATCAATATGTTTAGTTCTTTCATGATAAGCACTATTCTTAGATAAATGAATAGCATTTTGTGAATCACACATAATCTGTAGAATTCCATCACCTAATCCAAGTTTAGAAAATATTCCTTTCAACCATAGTGCCTCTTTTACAGATTCTGACAGGGTCATATACTCAGCTTCAGTAGTAGACAAAGCTACTACATGCTGAAGATTTGACTTCCAGCTAACCACATTTCCACCAACAGTGAAAACAATACCAGGTTAGATTCCTTACCAGTAAAATTCAAACAGAAATCAGAAGTGTCATTAAGGTATCTCAGAATCCATTTCATAGCATTCCAATGATCTTTTGAAGGATTACTCATGAATCTACTCACAACACTAACAGCATATGCAATATCAGGTCTAATACTAATCATTGCATACATTAGGCTTCCAACTGCATTACAATATGACACATTTTTCATATAGGCAGATTCATCTTCATTTAAATCACCATATACAGATTTTAAACGAAAATGAGCAGCTAACGGCAAGCTAACAGATTTACAAAGATGCATAGAAAAGAGCTTAACAACCTTCTTAACATACACAACTTGTGATAAAGACAAGGTTCTTTCTTTTCTATTTCTAACTATATCCATGCCTAAGATTCTCTTAGCAAGACCAAGGATTTTCATATCAAATTCCTTCAGCAACATCTCTTTCAATTTGTTAATACACTCAATATCATGAGAAGCAATTAGCATGTCATCCACATAGATCACCAGATAAGTATATTTATTTTTATTATCTTTCTTATAATAGACACAATGATCATACTTACTTCTAATAAATCCATGTGAAAGAACAAAATCATCAAACCTTTTATACCATTGTCTAGGTGCCTGTTTTAAACCATACAGGGACCTTTTCAGCAAGCAGACTTTGTTCTCAGAACCTTTCTGTATGAAGCCTTCTGGCTGCTCCATATAGATCTGTTCATTTAGACTACCATGCAAAAAAGCAGTTGTAATATGAAGTTGTTCTAATTCTAAATCAAGAATAGCAACAACAGATAAAATAAGCCTAATATTAGTATGTTTTACCACAGGAGAGAAAATTTCATTATAATCAATTCCTTCTACCTGTGAGTAGCCTTTGGCTACCAGTCTGACCTTATACCTGGCTTTCTCCAATCCCGGGACTTCAGGTTTCAGCTTGAAGACCCACTTGCATCCAATGATCCTTTTATCCTTGGGTTTGTCCACAAGAACCCAAGTCAGATTCTTCTTTAATGAGGAAATCTCATTCTCCATTGCTCTCAGCCATCTCTCTTGAGATTTCATATTGATTGCTTCTTTGTAAGTTGCTGGTTCTTCTTGTTCAACCATTTCAGCAACCTACAAAGCAAAAGCAACAATGTCAGCATGGGCAAATCTGTTAGGAGGCTTAATATTCCTCCTAACTCTATCTCTAGTCAGAAGATAATTATTGAGGTTGGAGTCTTCTTGATTTTCTTCACTAGTTTGTTGATCATTTGCAAGCTGATCAAGTGTGTCAACTTGATCTTCAGTTTCACCATGATTCTGAACCATTTCAGAATTAATACCAGTGGTGTTCTCCACCTCCAACTGAACATTTCCAAGTTCTTTAACCTGTTTAGTATCCTGCACAATATCTTTATAAAATGTCAGTTCATCAAATACAACATTTCTACTGACAACACATTTATTTTCAGATATTAACCAGAGTTTATAACCTTTTGTTCCTGTAGGATAACCCACAAAGACAGATTTAAGAGCCCTAGGAGCTAACTTATCCTATTTAGTATGAACATAAGCTAAACAGCTAAAAGGTTTCATATAACTCAAGTTAGGAGGCTTACCATACCACATTTCCATGGGAGTTTTGAAATTGATAGCAGATGAAGGTGACCTGTTTATGATATGACAAGCAGTGGAAACAGCTTCTGCCCAAAAAGATTTCTTAAGACCAGAATCAGCAAGCATGCATCTAACTTTATTTAAAATAGTTCTATTCATTCTTTCAGCAATGCCATTTTGCTGAGGTGTTTCAGCACAAGTTCTATGTCTTAAAATACCAAACAATTTGCAGAAATCATTAAATTGGTTATAACAAAATTCCAATCCATTATCAGTTCTTAATGCTTTAACCTTCTTTCCTGTCTCAGTTTCCACTTGGACTTTCCAGTCTTTAAAACAATCAAAAGCTTGATCTTTTTGTTTTAAAAAATAAGTCCAAACACGTCTGGAATGAGAGTCTATCATAGAAAGAAAATAATGACAGCCAGAAAGAGAACTAGGAATGCTAGGTGACCCCCACAAATCAGAGTGTATATAATCCAAGATATTTTTAGTTTCATTTTTACCTATTTGAAACTTTAATATGTGAGATTTTCCCGAAACACAAGTTTCACAGAAATCAATAGGAGAAAATGTTTTAAAACTTAAAATACCTTGCTTATGTAACTCTTGTAATCCTTGATTACTAATGTGGCCTAGTCTTTTATGCCAAAGAGAAGTCTCACTAGGCTTCCTACTAATACTACAAGACTCAGGTCCTAAAGTTTCTCCATCTAGAAAATACAAACCATTTTCTAACCTCCCTTTCATAAGAACTATGGATCCTTTAACCACTTCTAGAGTTCCTTGAAAACTCCTAAAACTGTATCCACTCTTGTCTAACATTCCTAGAGATATTAGGTTTCTCCTAAGGTTAGGGACCCATCTCACATCCTTGAGAATCTTAACAGTCTCATCTCCCATCCTAAATCTAACAGCTCCAATACCTTCTACTTGACAGGTTTGGTTATTACCCATCATCACCTTTCCACCTTTAATTTTCTTAAGAGATTAACCAGTCCTTTTTCAGGTGTCATATGATAGGTGCTACCAGAATCCATCACCCACTCCTTCTCACAAGAAGCATCAGACACAGCTAGGACTTCAGTATCCTCAAAACCACTAGTCAGATTAGCATAATCTGTCTTATTCCCATTATTTTGACCTTTTCCTTTTTCTGGACAATTATTCTTAATGTGTCATTCCTTATGACACAGCCAACAAGTCACCTTTCCCTTAAAAAATGACTTATTCTTAGTATTGTTCTTTCCTTTTTCTTTTCCTTGAAACTGACTCTTTTTACTAAACTTTTTTTTAATAAACAATCCCTCTACATTGACCTTCTTATTCACTACCATTTCTAGTTCTTTAGACTTTAAGGTTCCTATTACATCTTCTAATAACAAAGACTCTCTTCCATACTTAATAGCAGATTTAACATCCTTGTAGGAATCAGGCAAAGCATTAAGAAGAATAATAGCTTGGTTTTCATCAATAATCTTTTCATCAATATTAGCAAGACTAATAGTTATCTTTTTAAACTCATCCAAATTATCATCCAAAGATTTACTAGAATCCATTTTGAATCCAAACAGTTTTTCTTTTAGATAAATTTTGTTTGAGAGAGATTTAGTCATGTACAAAGATTCTAATTTTAACCAAATACCAACCGCAGTAATTTCATCATTTACTTGTCTAAGAACATTATCACTCAAATGCAAAATTAAGAGACTAAATGCAGTTTCAAGAATATCACTTTTATCCATTTCAGATAAGGATGAGGGTAAGTCTTTCTCACCACCAAGTGCTTTAGAGCACTTTTGATGTACCAAAACAGCCCTCATCTTCTTGCGCCACATGCTGAAATCTCCTTTCCCATCAAACTTCTCCACCTCCACTCTGGCTGATCCCATTCTTGAGTGTCCAAGGTAGACTTAATCACTATGGCCTGAAAAAATACAAAGGAGACAGGAACACAAGAACCAACCAAAGCTCTGATACCACTTGTTAGAGTTTTATCAGCGCACAATATAAACCAAACACAGATTATATTCAGCGGAAGCAGAAATTAAAGTGATAGAAAATACACACAGATTTTACTTGGTTTAGTAACTAGGATAAAATCCTTGTTACCTACATCCAAGGGCAAAGAACCTATAGTCTCTTTTATTAACACTTATAATAAGAACAATTACAACAACATTCCTCAGTAATTACAAGGCTAAACTTTCAACATGAACAAAGCCTAAAATACATAGGTAATTAAGAAAACAAGATTTACAGGGTACAAAAGAGAATCACTCTTTACCAATGTCAAGACCAGACATTACCCAACATTCTACTCTTCTCTCAACCAGTTCCTTACAGAGAAAAGCCTCAAGAACACAAATCGGACCAAACCCGAGAGAGAAAGAACCATACCTGCAATACCACAGCAACAGGAACGTAAAACACAGACCACAAAACAACCTATACCATCATCTCTCAGTTTTTCCTCACCAGGCTCAAGATTTGTGCAGAAATAGCAAACCCTAGCAGAGCTAGGTTACAGAAGAAAATACAAGATGAAAAGAGAGAATAAGGAAGCTTCTGAAGTCACTTTTAGAAAGGAAGTGTAAAAGCCAAATAAAGGAAAAAAAAAGGAACGTCACTGCACTTTGTGATTAAAAGTAATATATATGGCAGCAATTAAAAACAAGGCAATAAGCACCGTTTCAATTAGTTGGCAACAGTAATATGCTACTTGGCTTCACAAGGCCCAACAGTTTACTACAAAACAAGAATCAAAAGCAAAACAATTGCATATTTAAAGTTTGAATTTTTGAAACTAATAATTAAATTAGAATAACCCGATGATTTAATTAAAACATCTTGTTATCATTTTTTTTATATTTAATAAAAATTAAATAGAAGTGAAATTAATATTTTGAAATATGTTTTTTTGTTTAGTAATCATCTTCTTTTAAAAAATTCATTAGAAGAATCTATAATGATTTTATAATAAAAAAATATTAGTACTATTTTAAATTTGATGTTAAAGTTATAAATTCAAAAGTGTAGGTTAATTAATTATTTTTGTAAAATAACTAATAAGTATTTTATTTCATTGTATGAATATTTTTAAATTTAAATAATATTAGATAAAAATAATTAATTTATAAAGCGAAATATACATAGTTCAATGTCTTCACCAAGCCTTTCTATATATATTCCTTTCCTTGTATTTACCATGTTAGTCCAACTTGTGGGGAGGATTAGCATTTAGCATGTGTTAAGTCCACCGTTATTCTATTAGTTAATTACTTAACCGACCAGCAAGATTTAGTTAATTATGAGATTAATCTCCTTTGCCTTTACTAATTCCTGTATCTAAATCACGCCAACATGTTAATTTATGTAAATAAGATTTGAAATTATTGTCAACGACATTCACATGGTCGGCATTCACTAATGGCAACATCGTGACTTGGATTTAAATATTTTAGTATTTTAATTTTGAAATCAGAAGACCTACCCACATTTTTTTTTGAAGGACCTAGCCACATCTTAAAATTATAAATACTTAAAAAGCTAAATATTTGAAGTTAACTTTCATTCTCAAATTATTGAAACGAATATTAGAACATTCTTACATCACGAGAAAGGAATGGATCATAATTCTTACTTACTATAAAATTTAAAACGCACATTCTGACGTCATGCCCTACAATTCTATACTACCTAGTTACTTCTAGGATTATGCAATACATCATTTTTTGTGTGTTACTATGTAATATATCAGGTTGATTTGCATCATTCCCCCACTAAGAAACGTGCCTTGATGAACTTGATGATTAATGGAAATTAATATGAAGATCCGCATTGATCTCAAGTGGTTTATACCTAATTAAGTTCAAATCAAAAACCTCATTGAAAAAGTAAATCAAGCAAACCTCATTAAACAAAAAAATATAAATTTTTCAAATAAAAAATAGCGCAAATATTATGGTATTATTTTTTCCAATCCTTTGACACCCCTCCTCTTTTTTCTTTTTTCTTCCATGTAGAGAAGTGCCAGAGGCTTAAACGACTCAAATACGTATTCCGTCCATTCCTTTTATAAGTGACGAGGTTTTAATATATACAGGAAGAAAGGATTAACATCCTCCAAAAATAATTTCTCATTTTTTAAATTTAATAATTATAATAAATAATTAATCTTAATAATTAATTTTAAGAAAATAAAGAGTAACTCTTTTAGAGTTACTTTTAGAGTAATTTAATCCCTTTTCATTTATATAGAGACGGATGCAGAAAATTTATTTAGTGAAGACAAAAAATATTTGCAATAATTTTATAGAAAAAATTATTATAAATTTTTACAAAATACATATATCAAAACAAAAAAATTCAAAATTATAATTATTTTTACACAATTTAATATTTAAAAAAATATTATATGATTTTTCATTAAAAGGATAAAAGTATAAAATTAATACCAATTTATTCTCTTTTTTATGTTTTTATAAATTTTTTTATTCAT
>PYAF01005373.1:442369-511873 GCA_007407185.1 Glycine tomentella | reverse complement strand
TATATAAGTTGATTTTAGTATATATAAATGAGATAATAAATGATGTTGGATTAATATGAAATTTTACATATGTGATATATATGAAAGGAATTTAAATTTCAAGAAAATATTATTTGGTTAAAAGTTATAAAATAATGTAATGATTATTTGAATATAATTTAATCACTTATATATATATATATTCATTATATTTTTTAAAAGAAATCCAATGAAAATATAATTATTTTATACAAACTTTATCTTGTTTGATATTAATTACTTCCTTTATTCAACTTTTATCTCATATTTTACTTCTTATTATTACTTCCACCTTTTATTAGATTATGCGTTTATATAAACTACCAGCATGGCCTTACAGTTAACGTGTATCTGTCAGAAGCTACTCTCTCTTGCTTAATTAATTATGCTTTCTTTTGTTTATTTGGATGTGATTGATTATCGATTTCACTACTTTACGTGTGTTTCAAAAGCAAATCCAAATATTTCTATAATTTGGAAAAAAATTGGAAATATAATCTTAAATATTTTAATACACTTTTCTAAATTTTAAGAGACAAAATAAGAAAGAAAAAAAATTAACACATGACAATTCAATAAATTACTAACGTGAATGTAATGTTATTGTAGTTGTTACTGTTATTTGACAATAAAAACTATTTTTTAGATAATTTTTTATATTTAAACCTTAATTTAAAGATACATGATCTCTAAATCGATATGAAACTTCAATGCCATGCCAAAGGGAGAAAGGGGAGGGTGTCAGGAAAAGGGAGACGTTGCTTAAATATGCTAAACAAACAAAATCTGCATCGTTCATATCAAGGAAAATTGCTTTAATTTTTTTATCATTAGAAATTGAAATTAATATTAAAATATTTATAATTATTCATGCATTCTATTTAATCAATTAAGTTAAATTTTCTTCACACCTTAATTTATTAATTGAATAAAACACTATTTACTTAAAACCCAACGAAAAAGTCGTCACAATGCAACTATGGTAAACGAATATATATAATAAATGCGGAAATTATTAATAGGATATTTCTTAATATTAAGATAATTATCGTTAATAAGTTCGTCTTCGTGTACGTAACTTTAAACGGGGTCCTTTTCCTAACATTAATTAACCAACTTGAGTTCGTCTTCGTGTTCATAACTTTTGATCTGTATTCCTAACTCTACAACCAAAAAAGGAAAAAAAAAATTCTTTGTGCCTAATTATTTATATTCGTAATCAAATGGCAATAACTTAAGCTCCATTAGCAGCGGTACCACTAAGTAACCATGGGCACTAGAAAAGTTTAGTTCTCTGCATCTTTTTTGCCATTTCATTGTTCCACTTCCGAGAAATTAATAGTTGTGCATGGTTTATTATATTATTTTCTGCACTCAAATAATTATTTGAAAACATTTTTAATTAATAATAAATATATTTCTACTATAATTTCTCCTATCTTGCATATATTATTACAATACTAAATAAAATAAAATCGTTGTTTAATTTGTGCAACATATCTACAAAAAATTGACCCCCACTCACGTCTTTTTCCTTTATAAATGCAACATCTTAGTCCAAAACTGACGAAACTTGTATTCGGGTGGGAGAAAGAATCTGGAAAGGGTCATTGCAAAGAGAAGCACACACACAACACCAATATCCCTTTTAACTTGTTGAGAGAGATATTGAAGAAAATAAGCATGGAATGGAAGAAATATTATTTGGATGTGGTGCTGGTACCATTGGGATTTCTTATAACCATTGGTTATCATGTTTGGTTGTGGCATAAGGTTCGAACACAGCCTTCTTCCACCATAATCGGAATCAATACTCATGGAAGACGCTCCTGGGTCCCTGCCATGTTGAAGGTATTCATTCTCTTGTGTCCATCAAAACATCAACAAAAAAATTAATATTATAATTTGATAGTTTCTTTTCTCATTAACTATTTTCTTTGGGTGAAGGCTAGCTTGAATATGATGGAGCTAATTATTATTCCTAATTCTACAACTAGATATATCACATGTTCATATCAATTATCATATATACTAATTAATACTCTCAAGATATATCTTTTTGAATATTTCTAAGCTAAGTATAGTCAATTATATTTCTAATTTAAAGTTGTAAATTACTCTCTGTTTTTATGTCGTTGTTGAAGAGTTTAATTTCTTTGTTTCTGATAGGCCCCAAATATTGAAACCATTATTGATCTTATTGGCTCGTATACGTATGCTTGAATCTAGTAGTGGATCGGTGGGTATTCATGATATGACCAAACGACTTATATTTATGATCTACCTCTATCTTACATTGTTAGCGATAAAATTTGATATAATCGATCTGTTGCTAATCAAAGCCTCACTCTTCATACTAGTCATGTCTCTAAATTAATAAAGTTTTGTGAAAAGTATATTTTACAAGTTAAACATAATGTCTCCTAGGAATATTTTGGTCTAGCATTGACTGTTGGATGGTTATAAATTATTTTCAAATTTGTTTAAGTTATCTTGGGTTAATCTTTCTAAGCTAGAATTTTATGTTTGCGAATAAGGGTACCGGGATCTTTCATCTTTTATTGGATTTTACTGACCTTGCTTGTATTTGTATTTTTTATATATTAAATATGGATATAAGGCATGTTAAGTGAGAACTTTTAGTTATATTGAGAAATGAGCTATAAATTTGACCGATACAATCATATATATATATATATATATATATATATAAATAGTCAAAATAAAAAATTAATTAGCAGTTATACAATTATTTAAATATAATATAGTGATTTGTATTTATAATTCTCATATATCGTAATAATAAGAGTTTTCACTTAATATACTTTATATATATATATATATATATATATATATATATATATATATATATATATATATAAATGAAGTACGTTTTATTTCAAGAGTTTACAAGAAGTACTTTAATCTTTGAACTTGAAGCAACAAAACTGTATCAAGCACCAAAGGAACTAAACACCAAATTTTCAAATTAAATATACAGTTCACCCCGGATTAGTCAAAAACAAAATTAGGACACCAAAATCCTACCTTGAGATTCATTACAAATTAACTGAATAGATCAGTTAAAAATCATATTAAATTATTCATGCCTAAACATTCATTACAAATTAACCGAATAGATCAGTTACAGAAAACAATATTAACGTTCAAATCTGTTTTAACTTTTTCCCTTTAATCAAACTTTTATATATGCTGAAAAATTGTCATTGTTGTTGTTATTATATTATATAATTCTCAGCAGTCAAAGAAATATTATATAATTCTAATTTTCTCACTTTGTTTGAATCTGAAATATTTTCTCATTTTGTTGATTTTAATTCATCATTAAACTTTTAAATGCTCACATTTTTGCTTGAATACTTATTGGAATATTTATTTGAAATCTAGTTGTTCTATTTTATTTTATAATTAAGTTATACTCCAATAATCCTTTTTTAGGTTTTTGTTTTAAATAATTTTAGATAACAGAATTTATTTAATGTATAAAATGTGTATTAAGTTCCTTAGTTTTTTTTTGTCAAAATTAGTTTTAGTTTTTATATTTTAAAAATGATGATTTTTTTTGTTTATTAAAAATGATGGATTTGTTCATCTTAGTTTCTAAATTCCACAAAGAGAAAAAAATTAATAATTAAAAAATACCAAAATCGTTGTTTTAAAGTATAAGAATTAAAATTATTTGATTTACAAAATTTTGAATCGATCACCTCATTGCTGACGCATTCTTTTTTCTTTTTAATTCTTAAGTTGAGATGTTCCCAAAAATATATAATTGTTTTAAGAATGATTTAACTAGCTATCTTAGATCCAATGCATGCCAAGTAAGCTTCCACTTCAAGCTGGGGGGGGGGGGGGGGGAGAGACTTTATGACTAATGTTTTTATCCTTAACTTATGAATATTTTGTGTATGCTTAAAATTCCTTTTAAATCAACCAGAGTGAAAGGGTAAGGTAAAATTAACAATAATTAATCAAACAGGACCAGGTTCAAAGATATTGCTTTAGTATATGGATTCCAGGGCCCTGTCTTTGCCGTGATGTTTAGAATCTTGAAATGACAAACATACAAATATGAATATTCGAGAGAATCTGCATAAAACTGGCTTCCCTAGGATTTGGGATTTTTTTTTTATGAGAATGGCCCAGCACTTTCATATAAAAGTGGGTTAGTAACTTTCTATAAAAATAAAGTAGGGTTAACGACAGCGCATTTTGTTTCTGTGGTCTAGTTCGTGCTGATTACGAGCATAAAGAAAAGACGCCATTCACGTACGTTTCTCACCATAATCTCCACGACGCAAAGTGGGTCACCCTTTTTTTGAAGACTTAATTGTTATGAGGAATATGAGTTTGTGCTTTAATTAATTAAATACTATATATATTTTTCTTTGTAGGTTCATTATATTAATTGAAACCATGTGTTCTGCACAAGCAAGGATACTTTTTTCTTTGAGGGAGAAGCGTGGATACTTATAATCAACATTATGTACCGCATAAATAGTTGGTAAAATAAAAGAAAAATGTGATTTTAAAACTTTAAAAAAATTATAGGTGCCGCTGAAATTAATAATCTGTGTCTTTCTGTTTTGTTTTTCTTCTCATCAAGCATGCTAGCTTCAAATATATATACTGCATGACCTAAACCTGTACCTGTAGATGCTGTGATGAATGTGTACAGAAACTTAATTAGAATATACCAAGAGGAAAAATACACTATTAATTATTCAATTATAGATTATTATATATGACAAAATTGCTGGATTTAATAATGATTATTTTAAAAACTATATCTTAGAATGATTTCTAATTGGTCAAGTGCATGAATACAAATCATATAAGTACAAAGGATAATTCACACAAAGCAACATTTAATTTTGTTCATGGCAGGACATTGAAAAGAAGAACATCCTAGCAGTGCAAACTCTTCGAAATCTGATAATGGGATCAACTCTTATGGCCACAACTTCCATTCTCCTCTCTGCAGGCTTGGCAGCTGTGATAAGCAGCACTTACAGTGTGAAGAAGCCTCTGAATGACGCTGTATATGGGGCCCACAGTGAATTTATGGTAGCACTTAAATACGTGACACTCCTAACCATATTCTTATTCTCATTTTTCTGTCACACTCTATCGATTAGGTTTTTCAATCAAGTGAGCATCCTCATTTGCACACCACAACAAGATGTGATCATGTCCTCTGCAGTGACCCCTCAGTATTTGACTGAGCTTTTGGAGAAGGGAACTATTCTGAGCACTGTTGGCAACAGGCTTTTCTACTCAGCACTCCCTCTTCTGCTTTGGATCTTTGGGCCTGTGTTGGTTTTCTTGTCTTCTGTGGCAATGTTACCGGTGCTTTATAACCTAGACTTTGTTTGGGGAAATAATAATGGGAAGGGAAAGATCATGAAGAATGACAAAGGGGAGGACTATGTTTGATGTATATTGAGCTAATTAGATCAAAACATTAAACAGATAATATGTTTATGTAGGTCTTTAATTAGTTAAGTGCATCATTTACAACTTTTAAGTTGTAAAGGTGTTGTATTTTACTCGCACAGCAGCCACATGCATGCTGAAGCGTTTCCTAAAATAATAATTCATCTAGCTAGCTTTTCCAACGTAGCTTTCATATTGTGCATGATTAACATTATTATCCCTTTAGCTGTTTTCTGATGGAAGCTTTTATAAATCTTATGGCACTAAAAAAAAAAAAAAAAAAAAAGACTAGATAGCACTAGTCATTCAATATTTTTTTATAATATTATTTCCTTTTCTCTTTCTATCTTCATTACATTATTGTACTTTATCTCACATATGTCTCTCTCCTCTTTCACAATAGAAATTTGTTGTATAAAAACGATTTCCATTGAAATAATAATAATAATAATAATAATAATAATAATAATAATAATAATAATAATGTTAGATACAAGCTATCCACCCTGCGGTTTTGGTCTTTAATTTGTCTGGACGAGTTGACTGATTAATAAGGGCTGATTTATGCGAACCACAACTTTATAGAGCACCAAGAGTCTTTGTTTAAGAGAATGAATGTTCCGATCTAATCTTTATTATTACAAGTTCAGTATTTTTCATAAACAAATAAAACATAAATGTTCGTGCATGTAGCTCTATTTCCACCAAATAGGATATGAAAATAGATAATTCTTTCCAGAATGTTTTTATAAATGCTTTATATAATATAAGAAGAGAAATAAAAATATAATTGTGATTTAAATAATTTTTTTGTCTTTAAAAAATCAGTTAATTTTGATTTTATTCATATAATTATTTATTTTATATTTATCAAATAAAACTGATTGCGAGAAAAAATGTATTTCAATAAAATAAAAATATAAGAATCAAAATTAAAATTGACTAATATTTAGAGAGAGAAAAATTTAACATAAAATTATTAAATAAATAGGATGCCGTCTAAATTTATAAAATCATGTTTAAGAATTAATTTCCACCAATCTCTAGTAACTTACTTTTAATTTCTTATAGTATTGATGTAAAGCCATCAATATTTTTTATTTATTTATTTAAGCAACTATTTCTTAATTAAGAGAAAAAGTAAATCCAACAACAGTTTTAAGTTGAAATGATTAATAATTAAATTGCTGAGATATGTGAGATTATAGAGTCCATGTGATGATTTTCTAAAAGTTAAACCATTTAAAAAGAGAATGACTTAAATTACAAAAAGTAAATAAAGTAATTAACCTGTGAAGATACTTAAATTACAAAATAAAAACAAAACCGTTATGATCCATGAATTTCAGGGTTGGTTGGAGATGCTGCTAATATTTTCATATATGTTTATTTCTTTTTTCATAATAGACTACAAGTTTAATTTTTATTTGTTGTTAGTGTAAATTTTTTTATATTACTAATTACTAAAATTTAATAATTTTAAGAGTAAATTAAACTAATACTCTCTAAAATTTTGTGAGATTACACAAAATTTTCCTATATTTTTCAGCCATCCATTCGTGGGGGGCATAACTCTACATTGATTTTTAATACTACATTTTAAATTATGGGCGGGGGACAGATGTAAGTACGTGGGTGACTATGGGGGTAATTGCTTCCCACAAAGTAAATTTCTTACTTGAATATATTAAATGATTATTATTTTTATTTGCACAAAAAAATAGGTGTTGTCTAAGAAAATATTTTTGCAAAAAAAGAATGAAAAATTATAAAAGATAAAGGAAAAATTAATAAATTGGTAGTAATTTATCCTTTCTAAATATGTGAAGGTTTAAATATTTTGATTTTTTATTAGGAGATTGTGTATTTTATAAAAAAATTATAATATATTTTGTCTACAAAAGTATTATAAACTATTTCTTTGTTCTCGTTAAAAAAAATTCTGAATCTGTCGCCACGGATGATTATGGGAATAAGTTATAGTTACACATGTATATTACATTTACTCATACGATTTTGGATATTTTGGCTCGTGTGGTGGTGTCACTATTGTCAAGAACTCTGAACTTGATGAAGCAATTTATCATGGTATTAGCATGGTCTGATTGGAAGGAATTGGGAAGCTAACATGTGAATCAAATTCAAAAACGGCTATGAACTTCATCTACAATGGAGTTGTGGGCACTCACCGTTACTTTCCTATAGTGGACAAGATCCGAAGTTTCTTAAACTTGGACTGGCAACTTGTTTTCCAGCATTCTTTGTGGGACTGGTTGGCGAAGAAAGGAGCGTCGGGAGAATAAAAGACGTCTTTTTTTAAAAAATATTACAATGTGTGTGTGTGGATCGAGATTCATTTATACCAAGTATAAAACATTAATTAGACTTACACCAAATTTTAGCCACTCAATTTAAATAATCTAAATAATAACATTAATTCACTTAAAAATGCTAATCAGTAATTAGTAAGTTACATGAGATGATTTTATCATTTTTAATTAAACTAATTGATCAAAATCAATTAATGATAGTACCAGATAATATTTCCTTTGATATTTTTCATTTTATCTTCATCAAAATGAGATTTTGAATTTCATAAATATAAGATAACCATCTTTGGACGTCTTTTTTTCTACAAAAGCAAACCTTTATCCGGTTCAATCTGGTGTATATCAATTATTTGTCAATCTTGTCTTCATTAAAATGAGATTTTAAGTTCCAATTGCTAAATTAATTCAACTATGCTAATTCAATTTGGGCAATTGTATGGTGAGAATTTTAAACTGGACATTCCAATTTTTCCCAACCAGTGCCCAACGCATTAAGGATGAGAACTACCATGGTGTAAATATTTATTAATTATTACATTTATTCTTATAAGAAATAATATAATTTATTAAGATCAATAAAAACAATTAAATTAATTAATTTTAATTAATAACATTAAAACTTAATTTCATTCTAAAAATACTTGTGGAACTAAATGATTTAAGTGATAGTTATACTACTCATAATTCAAGAAATATATCTTTTTCAATCCATGAGTATGCATGACTTATATTGTTAATAACAATAAATACTTTTATTTTCATTGAAAATGAATGGATATTTCATTAATGGATTTCACAATAAATAATTAAGAGTATAAAAAGAAAACTAAGTTTCTTATATAAAGGACCAAAGAGTATATTATTTTAATTTATTTTCTAAGTGACAGATTTTAAAAGATTTTATTTTTCATTTTAAACTAAGACAATATTAGTTATTATTTATATCAATTATACCCTTATTTTATGAAATTTTTAATTACTTTATACCTTTATCATGGAATTAAAGAAAAGCGAAGAATAATAAATGATAAAAATATATTAATAAGATATATAAAAATATTTTAATAAAATTATTGTATTTTTAAATTTTATGTTACAGACTTAAACAACACTTTAAATAGAACCAAGTAACAATATTATTTGTAGTACTTAGAATGTTGGTTCCAGGCTTCCAACATAAAAAAAGGGCTTTTAGTTGTATACTATTTGGGTTTTGTTAGTGACACCCCATGTTTGTCTAAGTATACACCTTTTAGTTTTTTTTTATTGACAAAAATACCTTTTACAAAAACAAGTATATGTTGTTCACCAAAAGTAATGGAAACGCGAGATCCCAATATAAAATAAAAACACGTTTCCATTTTATACAATGAACTTTATAATAGAAACATGTTTCTATTTTGTATTAAGATCTCACACCTTCTAATATAAATCGAAAATACGTTTTCGTTTTGTGGTGAATTTTGAAAATAAATTATGCATATACATGGATGCCATCATCAATTTAAGTACAAAATAAGTATAACATAACATAAAACAATATAAAATACAATATAGTGAAACAAATTGGTGACAATCACGAGACTCACTTATTTATAATTTTTTTTATCATGGTTGAGTTATATTGGTGATGGTCTCTTGTCTGGAGCTAGTTGTTGACTTTGGTTGACTCAAACTTGTCATAATCTAGTTGATGAATTTTCGTTGATGCAAGCAAGCTAAGATCTCATCATTGGATTTAACCAGTGTAACATATAACTCAATAGGCTCAACATTATATGATACCGGACAAAGATGGAGAACATATATGCCTCATCTTTTTCGTATTCAATATGCTTTGTGCGTACAGTGTGTTGATAAATAACATCAGCCACCTTAATTTTTGGTACATTCAACTCAAGCTTTTCATATTATTTTTCTTCAGGGCATCAAGTATGATGCGCTTTCATTAATCCTAAATGATTTTGGGAATCACATTGAAACGTGATCCCTTTAGAAGTTCTTGTAATCTCACCATTGTAATACACATATATAAGATGAGATCTTGGCCTTGGTTTAGCTATAAGGTTGGGAATGTTTCTTTTTCCTTTTCATAATGGTGTATGAATACATTGTTATGTATCTGTATGCACTCAAAACATTCAGGTTGATATATACAGGTTCGAGTACCTCCTTGTACTCAATTTCAATAAATTTCTTTGGTTTATATAAACAAAATATAACTTGTGAAGCTTATTTTTTCATACCGGATGGGTTAACGACACACTATTTTTTAACATATACTTTATCATGATCATTAGTTAAAATTTATTAAAAACTATACAAGTAAAAAATAATCACTGAACAAAAAGTGAAAACCTAATTTCTATAATAAATTTCAGTCAATATACAATAAAATATGTGTATGTGTTACTTGCATTTCTCTTTTCCTGTATATGTCCATGGCGTGAAGTGTGAACTATGCAAGCCGCAAAATGTTCACCGCTTTCTTATATCTATGCTCCATCTTATAAGAAACAAACATATATTCTCAGATCAAACGAAACCACCGAAAGCAGGTCCTGTGAAGTATGGGTTAGCTACTAGATATGAGAATTTTTGTGCTTTTGAAAGTGTTGTGATATTAGATTCAAACTACATATAATAAGGGGCAAGCAAATTTGGTGCGGTGAGGGGAATGAATAATGATGGTTGGGAAGTAGTAGTATTATTGAGATAACCCGATAACTATAGTTATATATGGTCCAGTGTTATGGTGATAATATATGCGACCTCAGACTTTTTTGAGCACTATGAAAAGCGTGAAAGCAATTGGGCCCATAAAGTAGATATGCATCAAGAAACAAGGAGACAGAACTTACCTCTCCATCATGGTTGCCCTCAACAAAAAGGTATCAACAACAAGCCTAATGGGTCCCCCATTATATATTTTCATTGATGGACGCCTATCCTTAAGATCAGAAAAACATTTGGCTCGATCATATGTTAGATTCCTTGATATCTCCCTTTCTTCTGCAATGTTCCTGCCACAATATTCAATTTTTCATATATATCAGTAGAAATTGTAATTGTTAATGGGCCCTAGTGGATTCAACTAGCCTGTAAAAAAAATATGTACAACAATTCAAGTTGCATGATCAGACCACTTGGTATATATTAGAGATTTTGAGAGTTATCAATGGAGACACTTTAGGTCCCCGATTGTGGAGAAACTTAATTAACTACAAACTAATTTAATCATACTTTGGTAAGGATATATTAGTTGGAACTGTATCAATGGTGATGACAAGTTAACGTCTAAAAGTTTATTAAATCTGAAAGATTAACTTATTAGGCGAGGCATGTTCCATAAAGGTCCCCTAAAGCTAAAACCAATAATCACGAGTCTAAATGGTTTAAATCTGTCTAGCAGACATTGAAACAATATAGACAAGAGGGGAAACATATGGCCTATAATCTTTTTTATTTAATTGTACTATTATATTTCTTGTCTTTTCCTTTTCAAGAAATTTGCACGCAGGACATGAAAACTTTGTGGACTAGCTAATATGTAGGTCAAAATGATGACTTTTCTCCTAACCTCCATACAACAATGTGTAGGAACTTTATATGAGCTCAAAGTTTTGCATGGAGATCAAATATTCTAAGCAGATTTAAGGAGCAGGGAAGGGTAAATATAGTATAACTAAATTAATGCCTAAGAACCTAGCTGGCCGGAGAAGAAACAGAAGAGGAGTGTGTGTGTATTGCAAACTCTTTCCTGACGCAGACATTAGTCAAACACATTATTGGACATGTTTAATCCTAGTTAATTTACATATAAAAAGTGAAAATTCGTGACACAGATTAACTAGCTAGGGAACATGTTTTAGACACGTTCATGTGGAGTTTGATTAGAGTAACTTAAGAGAAGTTCAACTTTTTGTTGACTTTGCTGTCATTTAATTTGCTGAGATGCGTTACAGAGTAATTTGTTTTGTTAGAAGTTTAACTAGATATGCTTGGTCTGACTATTACACGTCTCAGTTCTTTCTAACTATACGTAAAAGAAGATTGAACTTTATTACAGCGTCCGCACATTCAATTCATACGTGATGTTACCTCGCTTTTCAAAATTATTAGTATCCTTCAGAGCTTTATTTATATTCCCATAAGCCCATATTAATTTACTTACATGATACTTACATATTTTAGTCGTACTGTGAACAATTTTTCAAACTTTTCTTTGCATGGATGCTTCGTATTATGTATTATGTACTTGGCATGTTGCAAAAGTACTGTAGTATTGCTCAATCATGAAACAAATCTCAAAGGTGGATATATGTCTCTCAATTATTCACGCACTCGAAAAAGGTTAAATATCATTCAAAAACAAGTAACATTAAAATAATGTTCGGTAAAAAGGTTATCTAAATCTATTTCATTTGCTGCAAACAAGTCCTTTTGGTCTAAGCACAATTAATAAAGAAAAAAAAGTTCAAGCAATGATCTGAAATTGAAATCAAAAGGAAACGTCTTGTCATAAACTTTATCCATAATAAGATTAATTCGCTTAACACAGAATATGCTTTAATTTGTAAAACAACAAAACACTGTTTTTGCATATTATGTCCGACATTACATATGATAGTACTTGTGACCATGAATTTTAAATGCGCTCCACTATTAACCCTGTCATCATCCCTTTATTTTAGGGATTCCGGCCAACATGTCATGGGTCAATATCAAATCATATGCTCCTATTACTTTTTTCCCCATATAGACACCTAGCAATACGAACAAAGCTTCATGACACAAATGGAGATAATATATATAAATAATCTTTACATCCACATAAAGGCCAATGAAAGATTCCTATCTTTCTCTCTTCCATAACCTCCTGGATATGGATGACACAAAAAGGGCATAAATGGGCCCAAAATTTCTTGACTTGGTCCCCTCTCCGCTATACCCAATCAAGCAAGTTTTTGGGCTGAATTTGGCAATATGGCAATCCAGCGGTGTTGCTTTGCAATATGGCTCTTGGTTGACAGATAAGGCCACTTGCTAGTTTTAGAATTTAGCTTTATACATGATACACTACTAGAACCTTATAAATACACATACAACCTTAAGTGAGTTAGTTACATGATTGAATGCAGAAAATGAGCAGCATAGCCACCTAAGAGGGACTTGCATGAGAGTGTAGTGCAGCCAAGGATGACTTGCCGGCATTATTATTGAAGTTGATGAGCATCATATATGACTCATGTTCTTGCCGGCAAGTTGGCCTTGGCTATATTGGACTCTCTTCTTCTCATGTAAGTGCCACAATTAGGCTCAGTCATTGAAGCAGAAGCAATATTTCCCCTTAGCTAGTATACATGAGATAAGTGCAATTCTATTGAAAATTATTATCAGCTAAATAGCTAAAGTAATAATATTTATGTGAGTTCAAAAATGTCAATTAACTGTCCCTTTCTTTTATTGTCATTTTCTTTGACCAATCGAAAATTAATTAAACAGCTACGTTATATATGGTAAGACCTGAAATTCAAAGTCTTGGTTAACTGCTGATAGAGGAGGAGGTCATATGCATAAAGTTATCAAGGTGTATTTATGTTTTTTTTGTTGGCACCGTTTTCCTCCTTAACAGACGGAGGAAAATTTTTCAAAGCGTGTGGGGCCCACGCAAAGAAAAATTAAAAAGCAAAGGAAGAAAGGAAGAGAAACGCGTTCGGTGCGGCGGAATTTACGGATCGGTACGCGTAAGAATTTCCTATAAATAGGGGATTCATTTCTTCAGTTCTGCAGATCAGAAATCAGAGAAAAACCTGAGAGAAAAAGTTCCTCAGAGAGAAAAGAGTGATCCACTAATTTTAGTGAGAGTAGAAATCCTCCCAGTGAGAGATAAAAATAGTGTGAGCCATCCTTAGTGGGTGAAGAAATTTTGTGAGGGTATACCTCTAGTCTTACTAGAGAGATCATCTTTGTAATCCTACTTTTATAGTGGAAGTTTTTTCTGGACTAGTGTCCCGTGGTTTTTACTTCTCACATTGAGGAGGTTTTCCACGTTAAAATCGTTTTGTGTTCTCTGGGTGATATTTTTCTGCTTCTATATTTTTCCATCTCCTCACAGATTTACTCCGCTTCCGCAAATAGATGAGGTTACCGACCCAACATTTTTGCTGTTAGAAAAACATATTTAAATGTGAATATCCATAGTTATGTGCAAATAATATGCATGCGTGAACATATGTTGAACTTTTTGTACATGAGGAGCCATCCAAAGGGGGCGAAGCATTTATCACTTACCAGTCAGCTTGTGTATTGTGAGCCTCCCAAATCGGTCCATCAATAACTTGTGCAGTCGTGTCAATAGGTCATAGATTCTATGGATGCTTCAACGGACTATGGTTCATCGCTACTTGATATTCATAAACAAACAAGTGTAAATAACCAAAATTGACCTTAAAAGTGTGAGGCACAGGTATGAAGAGCTAATAAATTGATTTTGAAAGGTAAAAAAATTTAAATTTAATCTTTAAATGTGTAAAAAGTGCGATAAATTATAGATAATTTAATGATTAATTGATCTTAACTTTACAACTTAAATTCAAATTTATCCTAAAAAATATAATTTATTATCAAATTAATCATTAAATGTTATAACTTAGTGATAAAATAATCTCACAAATTTAATAACAAGACTAATTTATTGCACTTTTGAATATTCAAGAACTAAATATATATTATTTATCTTTTAACAATCAATTTGTTATTGTTGCACTGTCATAGACAAATTTGATTATTTATCCAACAAACAATTATTCAATTTTTGTATACATGCTGATGGATTATCGAATTTAATGTGAGAAGGTAAATTGAATTCATCTCATCTATTCATGATTTTTAAATATTAGCTTATAGTATTTTTATAAAATAAAATAAATAATTTTAATGGCTAGAAACTCATACGGTAAGAATGTCACTATAGTGAATTTGAACTCAAACTGGATCGGGTGCAATCACTTTTATAAGCATCACACGTTAAACCATGCTGATGGGAGGGCACAGATTTCAAATGTATGTTTTAAGGTTGATTTATCAAGACAAAATATGAGTGATCCGATCTTCATCTAAGATTCTGTTGTGTAGACACCTGGAAAAAAAAAAAAAAAAACCCAAGTCCCTTAATGGGTAGGGGTACTTTTGTTTTGTTTAGATATCTAGATGTGAGAAGTGTGTCCCGCTAGTAGTGGGCCGGTACCATGTTGCATTTTTTTTCTTTCAATTTAGACATGAAATAATTTTGTTTGAGTAGGATCTAATAATTATAAATTATAAAGAATTTTCTTTGAATTCTTAAGATAATTACGTATTTAAAATTTGAATTAAGATCTCTTAAGTTAAAACAATCACACATAAGTGGATCCACTCGTTTACGATAATATAATATAAATAAAGTAACCATTTTATCGGGATCTACACATCGGACCTAATACTATGAACCTCAAAGAAAAGCTAAATGGGAAAAGATGTGTGTCATATAATGGCTGAATCAGTAAGGGCTAAAGAAAAGAAAAGGATTGAAATGATGGTTAAATTTGTCTTCTTAGACTTTGCATAGGTTTTACTTTTTATGCATTGGAAATTAATTTTGTTGATATCATGACAGTAGTTTAAGAAAACTAAATGGAAGGATATATATGTAAGAGTTCTGGTTTAGAGTCTCATGTTGAAACGCAAAGGAAATCCTCTTGTTGGGAGTTTCATTCGTTTGGTACGCAAGAAATAACAAGAAAAAAATTTAAAAATTGTATGTGATCCACTTTAAAAAAATCTGACTCACTTGAATTGGAGGAAATGCGAAGAAGTTCATGGCTTTTAATTAGGTGACTAGCCTCCTGAACCACACATAAACAATTATGCGTGGGAGCATAATCGATTAGCTGGATCCCACAAATTTCACGGGCTTGAAACTATGTTAAAACTTGTTATTTGGAGAAAGTTATTCGGTGGAAAAAGTAAAATAAAAATAAAAATCACATACACCATTGACTGTCTCGAAGTTTTGCAGGTAGATTAACCTACTTTTGTTTGCCCGGCCTAATATGTTGAATTGTGCTCTCAGATATTTATACAATATATAATCTGCCAAGGGTGTAAAAGCATGGGTGTAAAAGAAATTGTCATCCGTAAGTATATAGTAAAAGGATAAAATAATATTTGTATGGATTTTTTTTTTCTTTCTTTCAAACCAAAAACAACTTTTAAATTTTATTTATACTCTATTTTTTCGCTGTTTCTCTTAAAATATTAGTGTGTTTGATTTCTCAACCAATAGCATTTGTTACATGTTCATGTGAAGCTACAAATATTAGCTTGTGCTTATCTAATAAATTTTGACCGGTTTTAAGATCAACGTGCATATTGAACGCCACACCACAACAACTCATACTTTTATCCTTTTTTTTTTAATACCTATTTCTTCTTTTTCTACTTGTTCATCTCTACCAAATAGAGTAAAAGGAATGAAGCCACGGAAGAGTAGTTCTAATTTTCTTGTATCAAGCATAGTTATCAAAATCGGTCTGGTTCGACCGATCGAATTAGAATTCGATAGTATAATCGGTCCGGTTCTATTATTAGACTGATTATATAGTTGATCGATCAAACTCTCGACCAAATCTGACCGGTTGGACCAGTTCAACCCGGTCGGGTTCACTTTTTTTATTGTGATTTGTTTTTTTGGTTTTTTTAAAAAAATTGAACTATTAACAATAATTATTTTTTATTTTAGAGTATGAATGAATTTTTGTTACTCAAATGATGTAAATTATATACTTATATATAATAGATACATATATAATTTTAAATTTTTAATATATATCAGTCAAATCAGATTAATTATTGACCTACCAGTTAGACCACTGATTCACTACCTCGATCGGATCAATGACCAGACTGATTTTAATAACACTTTTATCAACAAAATTTAGTTATTAATTTTTATTAATATTAGAGATTCAAACTTACAATTTTTTTTTATTCTTTTTTTTTTTTTTAAGCAAAGGGTCTACTAGCTTGGCCGCAGAATATTCTGTACTGAGATTAGCTGAGTTAGGGACAGAGCTGCAGTAGAGAACTTTCATTGAAGTTCTGAAACCAGAATGAGGACCTTCTAGGAGTACTCAAAAGAAAAGATTGTAAGTAGCGGAGTACATTAGTTTTTACATTCCTTTCTAATTCTCTGTCTAATTGACTCTTTCCATCCTTGTAGCTGTAGGGAAGTCAGCCTGTTGAGATCATTTACAACTTACAAGTGCAATGGAAGTACTGCAAAGAAAGGTTAGCTAGGAATTTAAATTAATTATATAAAAACGGCTGGAGTTTGTTCAATTCTAAACTCTTCGATTATGAATGATCACAGGGTAAAGAGTTCTTTGATTCCCACATCAGTAGGATTCCATTAATTTCATAAGTCACGAAAAGCTAATGTAGTTTTTATAATAATAATAATAATAATGTAATTAAAAATATGTTTTTAGTTCCCACAATATTCACTTTCAATCCTTTAAAAAATAAATTAATTATACTTTTGTCTTCAATTATGAAAATATATAGTATACGTACCTTGTCCATATTTTCACAAACCAGTGACTAAAATGAGATAAAAAAAAATTCACCAAAAAATGATATAATTTTTTGTTAAGGACAATTATCACATCAAATAAATTTTCAGAAACGAAGAATTAAAAAAGACGATTTACTTTTTGTGAGACTAAAAATAAAAATTATCTCATTTGTATGGCAAAAGATATATTTAACACTACTTATTATTATTACTATTATTATTATTATTATCTAAATCCATCAAAATAATAATAACTTAATTAAGATAGGTTTATGTACTCGTCAAACTGTCCTCTGAGCAATTTTAAAGATGGCAAAGTAGATTGATATCACATTGTCAATTTTAGGGACTTAAATCTTTAAATTGATAAAAATAATTTAATTACTTATCTTACCATATATTTGAAATAATAAATATTAACCAAAATTAATATCATTAACGTATTGAAATTTTTTTTTTATCAAATTAAAGATTAATGTCATTCTAAAGTTTACGTTAAGCTTAAACAAATATTGGCCAATCTTGAACTGTAAACGGGCTGCGTTGGCAATTTTAGGGACTTAAATTTTTAAATTGATAAAACATTTTAATTACTTATCTTACCATATATTTAAAATAATAAATATTAAACAAAATTAATATCATTAACGTATTGAAAAATTATTTTTTATCAAATTAAAGATTAATGCCATTTTAAAATTTACGTTAAGCTTAAACAAGTATTGGGCCAATCTTGAACTGTAAATGGGCTGCGTTGGCAATGCGAATCTAACGGTTTGTTGAGAATTTCTTCTTTCACCAATCAAATCTTGTATATATCATTTAAGTAAAAGAGAAAATAAAAAATACCTTCCATAAAAACATTACTGATTGATAATCGGTAATCAACTAAGTTAATAGATCAATTATATTAAAAAAATAATTAATATAATTATATATAATACCTAATTTTTTAATATATATATAAGTTTACATGATAAATTTTGTAACAATTAATTTTGATTTAGTATTTTTTAAACATATAAATTTGTATTAAATCTATAAATTTTTATTAAGCCTATGAATTTTATTAAACCTATAAATTTTTATTAAACCTATGATTTATATATGTAAAAAAAATACATTATTAGACCAAAATTAATTATTACAAAATTTATTATATAAATTTATTTGTATATTAAATATATATTAAAATTTAATGTTATATATAATGATATTAATTATTTTTTAACATAATTGACCTATTAACTTAGTTAGTTGGGACGTCGTGTTAATAGTGCGAAGAAGGTGATAGGTTTGAGACTTGCATATACCATTATTTTTAAATTATTTTGTAAAAACTATTATTTTAAATTATAACCTATTATTTTAAATTATTTTTTAAAACATATTTTAACATAATGTTGACAATACATATTGTCAATCGGTAAGGTTTTTATGAAAAAATATTTTTGATTTTTTCTTTTGAATAGGGTATACGAGATTTGACTTGTGCCCGTTTGTTTTTGTTAGTGGAAATCTTTATTCATCTAGAAAAAATAATAGCAGAGATTAGAGAACCTAATATATATTTTTTTTTTACTTAAGGTAAAGCCTATCAATTTAAGGTTTGCAATGGGGGGTTTTCTCTACGTGTTGATTTTTCGGGATAATGATTTAATTAATCTCTTTATACATATAAATGTGTAATTTATCTTCTTTCTCAGGACGTATTTCATTCTCCCTCACATTTACTTTCATTTTCATTTGAATACTTAATAATCTCCTCTCACGAAACTCCTAACATGTACTTAGTATATCCTCTTACGATTTATATTTTAATATCAATTAAATAATTTAATAAGTTGTACAAAATATCAGAAACTAATTTCACATATATATATATATATTATTTTTAAAATGTATATGATATATTATCTTAAATTTTTAATATCAACTAAATGATTTAATTTAATTTTTTTGTCTTTCAATATATTATTTTCAACATCTTTAGTTCTAATTTAAATTTGAATTTTTTAACACTCTAACTAAATGATACAATTCTTTGTGCTACGTAGGATAATTAAGAGTGGGACCACTTAGCTTTCATTGATATATGCAATGTTGAATGTTTATCTTCTTGCGGGGACGAATTCAGGAACTTGGATTTGGTAATTTGGTGTCTTTTCCTTATTTTATAATGTTTTTGGGTAAATCTTTATTTTTTCACTTATAAAATCGGTATTGTTTTCATAAAGTAATATCAACTCGGAGTAAAATTCTTTTGGGATGAATATTCATTAAAACCGACATTGTTTACATATATTATATCAAATCGAAGACAGTTGTTATGAAATAAATATCAACTTAACACTTAAAGGTCACCCTAAGTAAAAAAAATTAAGACTCAACTTAAGGCGTCTTACCCATAAGGCAACAAAGACAACATTACAACTGGACCCAAAAGTATAGGAACCTTAACGTAAGTAGACACTATAAATATTGGAACTATAACTGAATACACCTAACACAGTCATTTCACACTGAATTAGATTGATATTTTTTTACTCAAATTCTCTCCATCTTCATCTTGTAATTCTTCCCTTTGAGTCTCATATGTTCTGTGCCTTGCATTGTGACCTACACCATAACATGGACCATTAGATTAATTTAATGGTCCAGATTTTCCAATAGTTTTAAAAAAATATTTTTAATTTAATTATTAATTTTTTTATACTTTAAAACCATAAGAAATATAGTGTACATAAATTAACCGGTACAAAATCATTTCAACCAGTAGTAGTTCTTAAATTGCTAGAAATTTCTTTTATGATAAAAAAAACTCTAACCGTTCAATATTTGTTAATTTTTTTTTTAACAATTTTACACTATCATTTTTTTAGAACAAATAACAATTTGGACAATACTCAAGATCACGGGTTAAAGTAAAATAATTATGTACCAATTGTTCTACACACTCAATAATATTTTATAATTTAAAAATTTTAAAACTATATTAATAAATAAATTAAAATATCTTTTAAAATAAGTGAGTAAATCTAGACCATTAAATTAATGTAACGGTCCAAAATGAGAGAAACTCACCAAAAATCCAAATTAAATCACTCAATCCGTTCCCACCTTCTTGCATGATTACCTTCAATGCCAATTCCACTAGTATCTTGTTCTATCTCAAAAGTCTTACCAAAATATGAAATGCTTTTCTTATACTATTCCCCACTTAAAAAGGAGATTTTCTTTTGTCAATCCATTCATGGGCAACTAGAATGTGAATTGAGAACTAAATAAGAGGATAAACAATAAGAAAAAAGAAGACGAGAGCGAGCTGAAAGAAGGAAAAGTGAATGTTTAATTTAGTTAATTAAAAAATACATGTAAAAGTGATTTGTTACATGATTTTTTTTCACTACCAATATAGGAAGTTATTTTCTAGATCACTTGTAACTACAATTAATATAAACATTTGTTTGCTTTTTGTAATCGCAATTCGCAACCAACATAGAAAGTTGACTTTTTAAATTGATAGTAAATCTAACGGATGTAATCACTTTTATATTATATATATATATATATATCAATTTGAAATTGAACTAAAAAGTATTGATTTTCTGTATTTATATTCGCTCATTGCACTATATATATATAAAAAATAACTACTGTTAAAAAAAATTATACTAATGATTTATCCTAAAATATTTATCCATTAGGTATAACTACCATGATTTGATTAAAATAAAAATAACGTAACCTAAAATATTTTGTTACAGGAGAGAGATGTATGGTGGGCAAAATTGATCAGCGTTCACATTTTTTACCTGCTGCCTATATACTTTTTAAAGGAGACCCGGGTGGTAGTCGCTTCAGTTTCCACGCATGCAAGCTGGCCACGTGAGTTTTTATTCAACTACGTGATACGTGATAGATTCAGATATTATAAATTTAAATTTAAATATATTTTTAATCCTATAAATTTACTAATAAATTTGTCACATCTATCCTTCTTTCTTTCTTTTTAACTTTTATGTTGACCAGATCTTCTTCTTTTTTAATTATAAAAACAGTTCTGAGAAGTATTTTTTATTAATAAATATTAAATTATTAAATTTATTAAATATTAATTGAGAAATTTTAACTCGTGATTTTTTTTTCTTTTCTTTTCTTCAATTATTAGAACAATCATATATTTCTGTGTGCCGAGAATATAAATGGCAAAAAAAAAAAAAAAAGATGACTCTATATATACTCAGGCAAGTAAAGAAAGCTGAAAGCATATCTAAAGTGAAACAAAACCCAGGCCATAACCAGAAAGCAAAGGCATCATCATGAGCTCTAACGCAGCCCTTGACTCAACACAAAGCTCCAGTGATTCCCCTCAGTGGAGCATCAAAATCTGTGACTCGATTGTAGCGGTTACCGTGAAAGAGCTAGCTATGGAAGATTCCCTCGCAGTTTGCATCTGCGAAGTCCCGGAATCGTTGAGTTGCAGCAAGAAGGAAGCTTTCGTCCCTCAGTTTGTGGGCCTCGGTCCATACCATCATTCTCGTAAAGGGCTCATGAAAGATGGACATAAATTGGCTGCAGCCAAGAGGGTCCTCAAAGACCTCCTATCCAACATGCAACTATTCCAACAACGCATCTCAAAGCTTGACTCACACATTCAAAGTTTCTACCACCCAGATGTCAAATCCAGATATGATAACGACAACAATACCCTCTTCTACGTGCTCACCGTCGATGCCTTGTTCTTGTTGGCTTTCATAACGCTTCTCAGCAGCGGCAACTCTGACGGCGGGTTAGGATTCTCTTTCTTCTTAAATGGAAAACTAGCCATGCCCTTCTTTAACGCTGCTGGGATAGAGTTGACCAGGAATGCTCTTATCAGGGAGGTTTTCAAGCTTGAGAACCAGATTCCCTTTCATGTTCTTCAGCAGATCACTGGAGCCAACGAAATTCAATCAGATGATGAGGCTCTAAGTTCAAACGTGCATAATTTTTGTAAAAAACAGTGTCCACTTGTCAAGTTTGAAGAGCTCCCCAGTAAACTAGTACTAGAAGGGCGTCATCATTTGTTGGATCTCATGTACCATTTGATTGTACCCAAGCCTCAGCCTGAGACTCAAGCTGACGCTCCGGCTCTGGTTCAAGTTTCAGCCGGAACTGGGGCTCAGGATGAGGGGGAGGCCGGGACTGGGACTAGGACTGGAACTGTGGCTCAGGATGAGGGGAAGGCCGGGAATGGGACTGCAACTGTGGCTCAGGATGATGGGAATGCCGGGAATGGGACTGCAACTGTGGCTCAGGATGAGGGGGAGGCCGGGACTGGGACTGGAACTGTGGCTCAGAATGAGGGGGAGGCCGGGACTGATCAAGTTCCAGCTAAGGTTGTGGTGCCTCAAGTTCAAGCTCAGGCCAGTGGTAATGGTATGATAAGAAGATGCTGTTCCGGATGCTTTAGCATCCTTTTTATTCTGGCGTTCGCATGCGTTATTCTGGGATATATTTTTTTGCTCATTTTTCGTCTGGTTATGAAGCTATTTTATTGGGTTAAATCTAAAATATTTCCTCTGGTTATGAAGGTTTTAGGATTCCTTAGGGAAAACTTAATACCTGCTCTTGGTTGTATTCACAGTATTCTATGCGGTTTGGATGAAAAATTTGATAAACCATTCCTGAAAACCTTGAAAGACTTGGTTGGAAATCTTATGGGTATCGTTGGAACGCAGCAATCAACAGATTCGGACCAGGGTGTTGTAATGATTCCATCTGTGGTGGAACTTCACCAAGCTGGGATTTTCTTCAAACCAGCTCAAAGTGGCATCTTATCCATTGATTTCAATGACGAAGAGTGCATATTTTACTTGCCTAGTATCAGATTGGATGCCAACTCAGATGTGATCATCAGAAACCTCGTGGCTTACGAGACATTAATGAAATCCAACACCCCCTTGGTCTTCACAAGGTACGTTGAGTTGATGAGAGCTATTATTGACACTCCTGCGGATGTGAAGATTTTGGCAGATAGCCAAATCATTGTAAGCGAGTTTTCCGATCAAGCAATCGCGGACCTTTTCAATGGAATGAGCAAATCGATTAGGCCTACCAAGACTCCAAAGTTGGATGAAGTGATTCACAAAGTTAACGCCAAGTTCGAGAGTAAACAGAAGCATAAAAGGGTAGTCAAAAAGTGTACGTCTAGCTCATTCTTAACAGCTGTTGGGGGTCTCCTATTTTTGCTTTTCACGGCTCTGCAAACTTACTGCACCGTTTATAACTGCTCTGGTTCCTCAAGACTTGGTAAATTGCCTGATGAAGATGGGGAATATTATGGTAGAAATAATTATTTCATTAGCTCTATGTAAGTTTTAGTGTTCATGTTTTTAATGATTTACTAGTTGAATGTGAGTGTGTAGTCGTTGCACTTCAGGGTTTAATTATTGTATCTCGTATAATTATTGTGATTTGCGTGTGTAATATTTATCTAAGGAAGCGAGTTATAGTATTTATAAATACAAGTGGTGCTATTAAAATAGAAAAATTAGCTAGCTAGAATTATGATAGAATCTAGCAAAATTTAAGGATGGTTGTTGGATGAATAAATAATTCAAACCACTCATGCATCCGAGAATTAAAAAAACACACCATGGCCCAATGTATTCTATTAAATTAATTATAAATTTCTAACTTCCTAATTTGTTATAAACAAATATTCTTTTTTTTACAAGTAGTTTTATTTTAATAAGTGAATAAGACAATTCCACTATCCAGAAAAAAAAAAAGGTTCTTGTATGTTTTAGTCTTCGATTTTTTTTTTTAATTTACTAGTTGAGTGTGGATCATATGGCTAATAACACTATTTTCAACTGTCTGCTTCAAACATATTTTTTCTTATTCATTAAAATTCATGTTATTTTCTTTTATTTGAAAACAAGATTCACCAAATAAAATTATGTTTAGTAAAACATTTTAGTTAAACTTTAGTTCTTACAAATTCAAAAACTTGTTTGATCTTATAAATAATGTTTGGTAGCTAAACAAGTTTTTAGTAACTAGCAACACTTTTTTATATGCTATTTGAATTACCATTTTTTTATTATAAAAATTTAGTTTCTAACTTTTTATATTTCTTTCTTTCTTGTCTTTATAATACCTATTAAATTTGTGTTTTAACCTTTGTAAATGAGGTAAATTTCATTATATTTTAAAGACATTTTAACCATTACACAAATCAGTATAATATTTACTTAGGCGTGTTTTTACTATGTTATACTCATTTGGAAATATTTTAAGATATTGTAAAATATTAGTAGTGGAATATACAATATGAAAAATATAATAATTGAAACCAAACAATATATTCAAAATAATGATTCATAAATAAAAAATATAAGAGTTTAAAATTAATTAACAAAATTATAAAGACCCCAAAATATATTTTATCAATCAAATTAAATTGAATTTTATATAAAAGTATCATTTGAACGCGTAATTTTTGTCATTCTATATTTATCAATTACTTAAATAAATAATTTATCAAACCTTATTCGATAATTAAGTTAGCTTAACAATTTTTAGCTATCAGTTAATTTTTCAGTTTGTAATTAACTTTTTAAATAGTTTTGTTAAACATAATCTCGGACGCGCAATTCAATTCGTTGGTGCAACTAGTGGTAATATGATTCCTCAAGAAATTAAGAAGAGAGAAGACACAAGTTATGTGTAATAACTAACTTGTAGGTTTGATTCGCCTCAAATAAACTCTATATAAATTGGATGCAATATATAATATGTTGGCAAATCCTCTCCAAGATACAATAGAGTTCTTTGATATGGATTGCACATAATCAAGCATATCATCAATGAATATTTACAAAATAATAAGAAAGGAAATGATTTGAAAGAATATGGTGAGTTTTGTGGTTTTGTTGTATTTTTTTATGTAGATTTGTTCTATTTATATATCACCTCATTTATTTTGGTTAAAGAATTTGACATTTCAAAAAAATACATTGTCATGACTTGTGCTGAAATTACACTTCATAACTCTTAGTTAAAAATCACATCTCACGACTCTTAATAAATAAAGTCACATCTCATAATCTTTGATAATCTTTGATGATTAGTTACATTTATTCACACTTATATCTTAACATAAATAGACACATAGTTTCATGAAAGATACTCTTTGATTAAATTTTAAAATCTCACACACAATTCATATGATTAGGTAAATACATATAAATTTTTTACTCAATATATATAAAACAAAGTGTATTATAAAAATTGATACCAAAATTTCTCTCTTGTTTAATTATTATGATTTGCTTATGTACTATTTATTAAGGTTTCATGTGATTTTTTTTACAGCAGATTCCATGTAACTTGTTGCAAGTTATATTATTTATAAACATAACCAATGCTAGAAAAATAAAAACTGCCTAAAATAAAGATATAGTTAATTTAGCAATTTTTAGGGGTGGCTGTTAGATGAATAAAGAGGTCAAATCCTAATTCTCTTATAATAAGTGAGTAGCCGCATAACCCTCTCCCTAGAAAGAAAAAAAGTGTTAAAATAGTTTTTTTTTCTCTATTTATTATTTTGATATAATTTAATTTTATAATTTTTTATTTAATTTGATTTTCTAATTTTTAAAAAGAGTTTAATTTAATTTTTATTGTCTATTTTTTAACACAGTTTAATTTGGGTTCATATGATAAATAAAATTGATGAGATGACTCTATCCAACTATCAAGTAGACTCCAAACATAATAACGTTAGACAAAATGGACGGCCATGACTAAAATAATTTGAGTTCATACCTTTTAGTTTTTTGTTCAAGTAGGAGGGGAGAAGACCAACAATAATATTAATATCGGAATAACAAACTTAAAGTATTTGACGTCGTCACAACCATGGTTTCCGACGTCACAACCACAAGTTGCAATTGCAAAGGGCTCATTGTCATGTCTTACATCATCCTAAGGAAAAATTATCCTTGAATAACATTAACCTACGTAACCATTTATTATTATATTTTATTGATATAATAATTTTTATCATAAAATAAATATTTTAAAAAGTTAAGGGTGAAATGAAACATGGTAGGAAGTGATGTGCTTTTTTTTTTTTTTCGGTGCATGAGATCCCCTCCCAGATAAAGGAAAAGTAGAGAGAAGTATAAATAGCTCCCTTGTTTTGCATGGTGTGTAAAAACAAAAAGAAGACGACTAAATTGATTCGCGAGGTCCTATATGTTTATTAAATTTTTAACTAGGTATTTAAAAAAAATTAATTGGATTTTAAATTTTATTTTTAATTCAATCTTTTCATCTAATTGTTGATTATGAAAAAAATAACTACAAACACCCATTAAAAATGCAAACAGTTAATTGATACTTTTGAAATATGTGATAAGTATAACTAAGTCCATTATAAGCACTTTTAACAGAGTTTAAAACCTTTTCATGTCAATACCCTAATATCCTCTCACAACGTAGTTCTTAATAAAACATTATTTAATAAACCACGAGTTTGTTGAGACATCAACACATTTTTATAATGAAATTCAAATTAATTATGTAACCATGAATTAAACGTTAGTATTGATTATGTTTGACAACACAACTAGTTTCTAATAAATAATTTTTTTAATAATTTTTAATATTTGTTGAAATGTTATTTGGAGTAATATTCTCTTAAAACACTATAGCTTTTATATATTTTCTTTTTCTTTTATTTTTAATATATTTATCAATTTTTTTATTATCCTTTTTAAATATTAAGTTTTACTAAACTTCTTTCTTCACTCATTCATATGTTTGAAGCATATGCGTGTTTATCACTCTATTTTTTTTTTCAACGTGTCCACTCTCTTTTTTCTTTTTTCTTCAGGTAATTTTTAATCAACTATTTTTATTTTTTATTTTTTATCAATTGTAATTATTTTTCTGCAATTGATAATCAAACTTTCGTATTCTTTTTTTGGTGGTGTGGTGGTTTATTTGTTGACAATCTTCGAAACTTTTCGCAAATGATAATTTTTTTTCTCGCAATTCATAACGAGCATATATTTTTTACATATTGGATGTGTACTAGCTAGTGGTACAGTGTTATCACGTTTGGATGTGTAATAATTGGAACTAAAAATGAAATTAAAATAATTTATATAAAAATAAAAAATTAAAAGAGTTCAAAGTTAATTAAAAATAAAAATATAATTTTATCTATTTTAATAATTAATTTTATTCAACACTTATTAATAATTTAATAAATTAACTTTTCAAACTATCATTTTTTAACTTTTAACTAATTTTTCAATTAATTTTTGAACATAGTCATTTTCGGTTAGTCTTACACTATGTTTGATAAATCATTTTAGTTAATTTATAGTTTTTTTATTAACTAAAAAATTTATTGGACTATTTGATAACAAAAATTATTTAGTACTTCAAACATTTTTAAAATTTAATTTCTATTTTTTTATTCTTAAAAATATTTATCATTTTTTCTTATTACTCTTTTAAAATAAAACAAAGTTTTATTATTCATTTATTTTTTTCACCCATTTCTCCTAAACATTTTTATATTACACTATTTACTTTAACCATTATATTATTTATAATATTTTATTTATTATTTCAATATTATACTTCACAAAATTTACAATGATAGATATTAGATTTATTTTATTTTTTTATTATTGTTTTAATAATTTTAAATTAAACAATTTATTTTAACTATTATGTTAACTGACATAATAAAGTTATAATGTTTACTTAACTGGACGCTTTTTTACTTTATTTTAAAATTGATTAAAAGTATCTTAAAATATAATATAAGATTAGTAGTAGAATACATAATATAAAGAATGTAATAATTGAAACTAAAAATTTAATGAAAATAATTTATCTATAAATAAAAATTACAATAGTTTAAAATTAATTGAAAAAATAAAATTATAACACCTCAAAATATATTTTTATCAATAAAAAAAATTGAAAATATATAGAATGTCATATAAATATGTTTATTTTTTTATTTTATATATTTAACTACATCAATAAATAATTTTGTCAAATACTCTTATAATTTAATAAGTTAGCTTAAAAGTTATCAGCTACTAATTAATTTTTTAACTTTCTATTACATTTTTAGTTTCAATCTAGTTTTTCAGCTCAAACACAATTTTATTCATTTTTTTATTAAAATTTTGTTAATTAATTACGTATATATTTTAGAAAAAATAATTAATATAAAATGACTTATAAAAAGGGCTAACGCAATTAATATAAAAAAATTAACTTTTTAGATCAGCTATAATTATAATAATTTTTTTTGAATGATGCTGAGGTTCATATCTATATACTATGTCAAACCCTCTTCACTTGATCGATCCTAGTGGTTCTTACTATTGCAATGCAATTTAGAGAGTCATTTTTGCATTAATTTTAAAACTGATCTAAACAATGATATATTTTCTTTCTATTTTTTCCAGCAAAATTAATATATTATAGTCCGTAGCTACCAACCAGCGCAGTACCAGGAAAGTAAACAATGATTTTACATACACTTGCTAAATATTAATCAATCTAAAATGTCAAAAACAAACAATATTAAAAACTTTTTCTTGTACTAGTGATTTATCCTTAAAACATTTTTCATTAAGTTTAACTATCATTGATGTTGAATTGTTGGTTAAAACAAAATTGCTTACACACACACATATATATATATACACACACACACACATATATATATATATATATATAACCTAAAATATTTGGTTACATGAGAGAGATGGTAACATTAGTCGGCATTCATATTTTTCTTTTGCATGTTGCTGATATTTTAAAAGGATGGTAGCCACTCCGACCGTTTGAAAGTATCATGAATTTACACACACTATTCAATTAACTAAATTATACTCTCTTTATAATTACTCACAAAGATTACAAATATAGAAGTAACTGTTGCAATCAATTAAAAATAAAAATGTATATGAATACAATGACGCCATTTTCCCATCTTCATACTGGTAGACACCAAGCAATGCTACTAAAAAGGATTGTCCCAAGTATTACATAAAGATCGAGTTGCACTTTTTTTTTAAATATATATATATATATATATATATATCTGTGTGTGTGTGAAGTTTCATTTTAATTTAAGAACTTTTTTTACAATTAAATTTATGAATATTTAATAAACGTATAAATACAATTTTTACTATCCTGTTGCGTAAATAAAGAAACAAGGTTTATAAAAGCCTCTTGTTTCATTAGTATTAGTTTTTTGGATGGATAACTATTAATTAATGTCATTAACAACTCTGATGTGATACGTTAACTATCAACATTTTAATTGTCTCGTCACGTAGCGTTCACATTACCAGGCCAAAACTAAAATGAAAAGTTTGTGTTATTACACATATTAGTTGAAGCTTCTTACTGATGTTTAACTTAAAAATTGTTAAGCATAAAAAAAAATTGTTATAAAAAACGGGTAAAGATCGAAAGGGACAATTTATTTGTTTGACTTAAATACATTTTGATCTCTTTATTTTGTTTAATCCACATTAATTTTCATCATTTCATTTTAAAATAGAGATGTTTGATCCTCTATTTTAATTTTTTTATAATTTTAGTTTAATTCTCAATTTTATCTATGTTTTATTATTTAATTTATTTTGGTTCAATTAAATTCTTGATATAGAATATTCATATAAGATAATAAGAATTGATTCTATGAATTAAAATTTAAGAAATAAAATAAATAAATAAAAGTAAAATTGATGATTGAATTAAAATTATAATTTTTTTATAATAAAAATATTAAATATTTTTATTTTAATATATTGGAGTCAAAATTATGAATTTTTCAAAATAGAGTGATGAAAGTTATATTTAAGCGAGCCTAACAATTTTTGTAAGATGAAAACAATATATATATATATATATATATATATATATATATATATATTGGGAGATAGATAATGTGTAAAATGATTAAAATAATTTGAAGTCAGATTTTGTAGTTATTTTTTTAATTCATCATTCTAAGGAAAAATTATCCTTGGATAACATTTACCTATTTGTGTGCATCGCTTATGTTTTATAAGCAGATACATGCAGGAGCATAAGTGAAGTAAAATGGTTTATTTTATAAATATTAACGTAACTCTATTTTGCTAATTAAAAATATAGTAACAATTGCTTTACTTTATAGACACACTTAAAATTACGATTATTATTACTGACAACACGTAAAAAGGTAAAAGAGAGTATAAACATAACACTTAATTTACCATATAATATATTGGTTATTTTCTAGGTATGGTACGTCTATGCGAACAGATGATGCAAGCAATGTAGAATATATATTTTTTAAAACTGTATCATTTCCCTTCCTTTCATCTCACTCGAGAGTAGAAATATATTTATGAGGTCACACACTTTTGTTTATAAATCTTTCAACTCTTTTTTATGTCAACAAAACATAACCCTTCTTTTTATCTTTATTCTCTCCATTCCATCTCCTTCACCCTATCATTGAAGCTCTCAAATTTTATTCTATTCCACTCTATCAAACCAACCTAGGTGTAATATAGTAACATATTTCCCTACACTATATATACCGAGTTACCCTCACACTTAAAAGAAGCAAGCAGCTAGCCCCGAAATTAATTAACAAGAGCATAACCTCAAAACAAAACCATGGTGAGGTTAGATGAGAAGTGGGCAGAACGTATTTTGGACCCACCTTCTGCGACTGAGGGTGATTCGGAAGAAAATCCCCGCGCAGTTTGCATCTGCGTGGTACCGGAATCGTTGCGTTGCAGCAAGAGGGAAGCTTTCATCCCTCAGTTCGTGGGCCTTGGTCCATACCATAATTCAAGTTCTGACCTCATCTTGACCAAGGAAAGGAAGTTGGGCGCAGCCAAGAGGGTTTTCAAAGACCTCATCTCCGACAACATGAAGCAAATCCAAAGTCGCATCATCTCAGAGTTTGGCTCACATACCCAAACTTTCTACCACCCAGATTTCAAATCCACAAATAATGATCATACCCTCTCCTTTAGGGATGATACCCTCTCCTTCTTACTCGCCGTTGACGGCTTGTTCTTGTTGGCTCTCATAAGGCTTCTCACCCCCAGCAGCAGTACTGGCGGCGACCCTGATGATGCAGAGTTCTCTAACTTCCTAACTGGAAAAATCAGGATGCTCCTGTTTAACGCTGCTGGTGTAGAACTGACCAAGAATGTTCTTATCAGGGAAGTTTTCATGCTCGAGAACCAAATTCCCTATCAGGTACTTCAGCAGATCCTTGGCAAGATTCCATCAACTGAGGATAAGGAACTGCGTTCAAACGTGAAGGAATTCTGTAAAAACCACTGTCCGGTTGTGGTCAACTTAGAAGAGCTCCCCGATGTGAAATACGATCATTTGCTGGATCTCATGTACCATTTGATTGTACCTAGGGCTCTGTCTCCACCTCAGCCCCGTGAATCTGAAGCTCAGCAAAACCCTGTGCCTGAACCTCAGCTAGAAACTGAGGCCAATGATGGCGAACCTCAGCTAGAAACTGAGCCCAATGATGACGAACCTCGGCCAGAGCCCGGGATTGGACAATATTTTCCATCAATCTTTGGAGGCGGGGAATGGGAATTAATTATAGTGCCGCTGATGTTTATATGCATCATTCCATATGTTGTGGCAAACCTCGTTTATCTCATCTTTGTGAAGCCCTTTTTGCCGGAGCCCCAGCCTGAACCTCAGCCGGCTGAACCAGGGCCCGAATCTCAACAAGAGGCCGAGCCAGAGCCTGAATCTCAACAAGAGGCAAAGCCAGAGCCTGAACCTCAGCCAGAGCCCGAACTTGGGCCTGAGACTGAACCTCAGCCAGAGCCCGAACTTGGGCCTGAGACTGAACCTCAGCCAGGGCCCGAGAGTGAAACACAGCTCTTCGGATCTTGGGAAGACCTTGGATATGTTCTGCTGGCCGAAGTGTTCCTTCCGGGATATTTTATTTATCTCGTTGGGAAGCTACTTTTATGGTTGATATGTTCATTAATATATCACCCAATTAAAAGGGTGCTCAGTTATTTATTTGGTTTGCTCAGAAGAATATTTCGGCGGAGAAACTTCTACCCTGCGTTCCATTGGTCACATGAAGCTCTAAAGAACTTGGGAAGTAAGGTTAATTATCCATTGGTGAAATCCTTAACACAAGCGGTTGCAGGTCTTGAGGAGCTCACACAAGAACAGCGGCCAACAGATTCGAACAAGGGTGCTCCACTGGCTGATGGGATTCCATCTGCACAGAAACTCCGCGATGCTGGGATCTCCTTCCAACCAGCTGGAAGTGGCGCCATCTCATCTATTGATTTCGGTGAAGAAAGTTGCATTTTCTACTTGCCACGTATCAGAATGGATGTCAACTCAGAAGTGATCATCAGAAACCTCGTGGCTTACGAGACTTTAATTAAATCAAACACCCCCTTGGTCTTCACAAGGTACATTGAGTTGATGAGAGCTATTATAGTCACTTCTGAGGATGTGAAGATTTTGGTAGATAGCCAAATCATCACAAGCGAGTTAACGAATCAAGCCGTCGCGGACTTTTTCAATGGGATGAGCAACTCGATTAGGCCTACCAAGACTCCAGAATTGGATAAAGTGTTCCACAAAGTTAAAGCCAAGTTCGACAGTACGCGGAAACGAAACTGGGATGTTATCAAGCATATGTCTAAGACATTCTTTGCAGTTTTGGGGGGTCTTTTACTTTTGGCTTTCACGGGTCTGCAAACTTATTGCTCCTTCTTTGGTTGCTCTCGTACCTCAAAACTTGCTAAACTACCTGAAGACGGGGAATATTATGGTAGGAATAATTATTTCATAAGCTCTATGTAAGTTTTAGTCTTCATGTTTTTCATGATTTATTAGTTGCATGTGATTGTGTGATTGCTGTACTTGATAGTTTAATGTATCTCATATAGTTATTCTGATTTGTGTATGTAATATTTTAAGGTTCACGTAAGTGTGCATGTAACTCGTTGCAAGGAAATGAATTCTAGTATTTATCAGTAAATATGAGTGGTGCTATTATATCCAGGGGCGGATTTAGAAAATAAAATAAGGAGGGGCACTCAAACCTTGCAGAAAATATTTTTATGTCCGCATATTTAGTGGCGGAGTTCGGGGGGCAGCGCCCCCAAATTTTTTTTTTGTATATATATATATATATGTATATAACTAAAATTATTTGATTAAGAAAATTCATCCATAATTTTATACTGAAAAATCCAAAATAACAATTTAATTTGATAACACAAGTAAAGTATATTAATAATAAAAAAGACTGTAAGTAGAACTATCTAAATTAAAACTCAAAAGCTCATTTCGAAAATGTAATATGAAACTGCAGAAAAAAAATGGATACAAAAAGCAAATTAGGTCCAAATAAGACAAACCAGCTTCTTTTCTCCTCCCTTGGCTGCTTGTTTGCGTTTAAAAAAAGCTCCAAATACGACAAGTGACCAACTGTAGTGCAAGAAACAAGAACAACAGCAAAAAGCACCTGCTTGCTTTGCTTCCGGTCCGTCACAGGTTTTAATAAGTAACCGAACTTGGCGGTTGATTTTTGTCCCTCCGTGATCCCTTCCCTCTTCCCCACTTCCTTTTGCTGCATTTTCTTTTAGTTTTCATTGTTGTTATTATGAGCTGTTTTCTCCTTCTCTTTGGTTTTGCCGTTAACGAAAATTTAAAGGGGGCACCACCGTTCCACTGCCGTTCCACCGGCCACCATCATTGTCTCTGGCCCATATTTAAGGGGGGGCACTGCCCCCCCAATCTTCAACGTAGATCCGTCCTTGATTATATATAACAGAAAAACTGGTTAGAATTATGATATGATTTAGCAAAATTTAAGGGTGATTGTTGGATGAATAAAAGAAGTCAAACCAAACAGGTTAGAGTTAATTATGATATGATTAGCAAAATTTAAGGGTGCTTGTTGGATGAACAAAAGAAGTCAAATCACCCGTGCATCGGAGAATCAAATGAATACCAACATGCATATATTCTACAATAAATTTCACTAATTATTTTCAAGGTTTATATAAACTTATCCATTTTTTCTATTTTTACACTAATTCTTTAATTGTTTTTTTACAGAATTCCTTAATTGTTTAAAATATATTAACACCTTTTATACATTACACTAATTCTTTTAATTAATTTTTAAAAAATAGTCCACTGTATTCCTGTAAGGGAGGATATTGTAAATTTTATTTTTCCTTCTCAATACAATTTTTATAATATTTTTAAAATATATTATAAAAAATATTTTTCTTAAAAAAATGGAGAAATGCAACAAAACATATCTTCAAATCATGACAAATGGGGAAGGAATATTTTTCATACACTACACCCACGAAATTTAACAAGTTTTCCCTATTTCTCTTCGACCAAGGAAGTGAAAGTCACACTTTTTTTTTTCTTCATTTCTCTCTCTCTCTCTCTCTCACTCTCAACTTCCTAATCTATCCAATCTAAACATATGGTGTAGTATAGTAAAATTATTATCTAATATCTAAATATATATAAATGAAAACCACGGACATAATTACAAAATTGGATATCTTATATTTTTATATTATTGACATATGGTAAAAATTGGGGTAAATTGTCTTTTACTGCTTTATTACTCGGGAAAATTATCTTTTATTGCTTTATTATTATTATTACTCATACTCAACTCTATTATTTAATAAAAAGCTTTTTTCGTCCGCACACAAGTTATTTTCTCTTAAATGAGAAGGTACTTAAATCATTACCGTACTCAACCTAACCTATTTACTAATGTAATGTTCTTTCTTAATACATGAGCACAAGTTACATCTAAATCTGGATCACCCCTTTCAAATGAACATCATTATGTTGAAAATAATATCGTAAATTATCACAATTATCTATATTGATTTGACTATGGAGTGTCTATAAATATTTATTTTCATTGTAATCCAGCAATCTCTGTCAATTAGTGCTAATCATAACTATCTATGCTGATTTTAATATAATTCTAAATGTTGTAGTTGTCATAGTTTTGTTTAATATAATATTTTTGTACTGTTATGGTGTAGTTGATTAACTGGTGAAATGAAACAATAGGAGATGCAATAGTCACAACTAATGTGAGGTATTATTATATATAGTCTATTATAGTTTTAAGAAATTATACAGTCAAATATTAAGAGTGCATGTTCAAAGTATTAAAATCCATCATTAAAACACATGGTTGGAATTATTAAATGAATATAAAAATTGACATTATAATCAAAATATTAGAGGATAAGGATGTATATATATATCATAATTTAATATCAATAAAAAATGAATATCAAATCTTCATGAAATAATATTATTAAATTTAAATTTATAGGATAATTAATATAATCATCGTTTCAAATAATATCTGGTGTCGACATTTTTGTTTTTTCCTTTGACTTTACTCTTAAACAACTACTGAAACAATTATTTTGTTGCTCTAAACTTCAATTAATCAATAAATGTATAACTTTGTGACAAATTTACAATAACCATTGAATTTTAAATATTTTTATTCATCTTAAATTAATGTTTATCTTTCATAATATATTATCATCTTATAAATAATACATATTATCATAACCTTAATAATAATATTCTCCAATTAACCAAATCCATAATCAGATAAACCAACGTGAATCACAGCAGCATGTGCGAACCCATATCTTGCCGACTTGTTCTTATCTAAAAACAAGTCAATTGTATTTTTAATAGAGATTTTTTATATGCAAAATTTGAATTCAAAGTTTTATTACAATGAACCAAATATGCATTACTTTTAATTTGTCCACACCTGATCATTGAAAGTACTTTTTTTTTTAATCAACTTTATCTAACCTAAATGAATGATCTCTTTTCTTAAAACTAAAGAAGTGAAAGTCATGTAATATTTCTCGTTTTAGTCTCTCTCTCATCCTCTCCTTAATTTACCCAATCTAAACAAAGTGTATTATAGTAAATTAAAGTATTATTATTTTATCTAAAAACAAGTAATATTATATTTAATAGAGATTTTTTATGTATAAAATTTGAATTCAAAGTCTTATTATAACGAATCTAATATGCATTACTTTTTATAAGGGAGGATGAGTATCATTTAACTTTTTTGTTTCAAATCAACAAAATTATATTTTTTTTGAGATCACTAGTAACAGGGAGAAGATTAATACTAAAAGTTACTTCATAGCAAAAAAGGGATGCTCCAATTATCGCAAGTGAAAATTGCACCTGTTCAGGAGAAAAAAAGTCACACTACGGCAATTATAGAAAATTCTACGACTTATATAATATTATACGACATATTAGTTGAAAGCTTGTTACAAGAAATTGGTAAAGATGAGGACAATTTTTTTTTTTTACGTAACACACAAAAAAAATCTTATAATAATTATATAAAAGCCAATATAGACCAAGTCAACTAATCAGATAACCTAAGACTTTAAACTATGCGCATTACTCGAAAAAAAAAAAAAAAAACCCTATCATGCGCATTGACGTTTTTATCAGTCTAATTAAATTCGGAGAGAGACAGTGTGTGAAATGACTAAAATAATATGATTTCTTCTGTTTTACTATTTGGTGGGGAGAAAACCTATAATATTAACCTTGGAATATCGAACGTGAGCAATTCTTAATTAAACATTTGACGTCATGACACGCATAATTCGTGATGTCACTACTACACATTGCAAAATAAAAAAAGGACTATATTGTGTCATTGTCTAGTTAGGGTAGTGATATGTCAATTTTTTTAAAAAAAATACTATGACGTACCCTCTAGGTAGTATGCTGACTCTCTTTGAAGGATCAGTGATTGATTCTTAGGTCGACGACTGACAGATCCTCTTCTTTTGAAACATCATTTCTAATCACCTTCCAAAATCATGTTAGATGTCGTTGGTATAATAACCTTCCTCTTCGTAGTAGCACAGTTGAAGCTATAGTACTTAAGGTTAAGGATGGATATAGATTGAATTTTTTAAAAATTTAATTTATATTTATTTAAATGAATTAGATTTTAAATTTATATATATATTTTTTTAAAAATAATTTAGATTTAAGATTTAATTATTTAAATAGATATGATTTTAGATTTATTCAATTTATATCCCCTTAAATGTTATAAGATTTTTTTTTTTACAAATTTTAGTTATTAAATGCTAAAAAGTGAAAACTTAGTACTTGTTCATTTAAGAGTTATTTTCAACCGATCTTGATTAAGACTATTTTTTTTATCGATATTGGTTAGTGTATTTTTGACATACCTCAACCAAAACAATTTCGACATATATCGATCAGACATTTTTAGACCGATATCAACCAAGACTATTTTTTTGCTGCCATTAGTTAGTGCATTTTCAATCGACATTGAACAATGATGTTTTTGGTCGATCTTAAGTAGGGTTACTTTTGGTTGAGGTCGGCCAGAATTTTTAGTCAGTGCATTTTTTGGCCGACATTGACTAGGATTTTTTCGATCAACATCGATCGTGACTAATTTTTGACTGACATTGGTTAGGATTTTCGTGGCTAATATTGATAAGGTTTTTTTTGCCGATGTCGATCATTGATATTTGTTTGCCAACATTTGTCAGGACTTTCTTTTGGTCGACGTTAGCTATATTTTTTTGCCGATATTGGTTTAAACTATATTTTTGTTGGCAACAACTAAGATTTGTTGGTCAACATTAACCATGACTATTTCTTTTGGCTGACATTAGCTAGGGATATTTTTTGTTGACATCAACTAGGATTTTTTCGACTGGTGTCAATTGGGGAAATATTTTGACCGACGTCAACTAGTTTTTTTGGCTGATGTTGGTTAATGATTTTTTCAACCGATGTTGGCCAAAAAGTAGTCTCGACTGACGTCGATAAAAAAATCATAGTCGATGTCGAGCGAAAAATCTACTTGATGTCGATAAAAAATAATCTCGACAGACATCAACAAAAAGACTTAGCTGATGTCGGCAAAAAAATAGCATCAACTGATGTCGGACAAAAAATAGTCTCAATCAATGTTGATTAAAAAATTTTATCAACATTAACCGAAAGATAGACTCATCATTAGTTGACGTCGACCAAAAAAATAGTCTTAATCAAAGATGACAAAAAAATTAGATTTAAAAATCCAAACAAATATCCAATTTATATCCGATTAATTGGATTGAATTTAAAATCTAAAAAAATGGATTTGGATATGAAACTAATCCATTTAAATAGATTTAAAATGAATTAAATTGGATTGAATATAAATTATTTTATGAATATAGATTTTTTTGTCCAACCTTACTTGAGGTTGAGAAATTTTGCACCCTCTTTATTGTATGCCAACACCTGTCTTCGTAGGCTCATCTCCAAATTCTGTACCCTTTTCCTGGGAGGACCATCTCCTATCTCCCCTCCAAATTAAAGCCACGAAACATACCACTAGTACAATTGTCTAGGGGTACCTTCGGAGAACTTGAGATGATGACTAAACAGCAATATTGGAAAAACCACCCCCTAGAGAATATCGAATGACGCTCTAGGCTGCAGAAAGGGGGAAAATATGAAAATTGGATAAAGAAAGACATATAAAACACACTTAATGCATTAACTAAGTCTTCCAAACCTTAAAAAGAAACCTACACCGTGTCATGTCATATTCTAATTCTGTTCGGATTTCTCTCAAAGAACAAAATGAAGAAAAAAGAAGAAAATAAAAATATAACAAAAAAATAAAAAGAAGAAAAAAAGAGAACAGTTTTTTTTCCCAAAAAATAATATAGAGTAGCAAAAAAGAAAAAGAAAAAGAGAAAGAAAAATATTAAAAGGAAAAAGAGAAAGGAAACATAATAAAAAAAAGGGAAGGAAAAATAAAAAAATAAAAATGAAAAAGAAAAAAAATAAAAAAAGGGGAAACTTAGAATAGAAAAAAGGGGAAAGAAAAAAATTATAAATAGAACAAAGAAGAAAAAAAGAAAGAAAGATAATAAAAAAAATAACGAAAGAAAGAAGAAAAAAGGAAAAGAAGAACAATAACAATAAAAACGCAAAGAATAAAGAGAACATAAGGAAAGAAATAACATTATAAAAGAAAAATATCTAAATACAGAAAATATACATAAGAGAAAAAGGAGACTCAAATTCCAAGAAAATAAAAGGAATTAATAAAGTTGTATCATTTGGTACTGTAACCAAAGGAGAAGTTTCCACGTATCTCCTCATTCCTTTTTTCTCCCCTTTCTAGTTGTTATTTTTCTAAAATAAAACAAACTGCTATTTATGCCCCTTTGTTTTTACACATGCACCCTCTACCATGTTGGATTGAACCCATTTTTGTTAAATCGGGAACAAAATAAAAAAAATAAATTACTGTTTACACCTTTTTTTCTACACAAGCACCCCCTACCATTTTGGACCTAGCCCGTTATTGTTAAGTATGAGGAAAAATAAAAATTACTATTTACAACCTTTATTTTGCTCATGCACCTTTTTTCTTAATAAAAGTTATACACTACTCGAGATCGCTTCGAGGTCCAATGTCTTAAGCGATTCTCTCCGATTTTTCTTAAAATTAAACTTCGTTTCAAGGTTAAACGCCTTAACGACTCTTTTTTACGCAATTAAAACAAATCTTTCAAAAATAAAAAAGGAGATAAAATCAACCCAACACACAAGCTATTTTCTATCAAAGAACTACGTCAGTCTGATTTCCTCATTACACTTGGGGATAGTAGGAGCGAGGACAAACCCCTTGTCGACATAAAAAAATATATAAAATCTTCTCTTTTCTAAAAATAAAAATTTGATTTCTTCCTCTGAATAAACAAAAATAAAAAAAAGATATAATTCATGTTCTTAAGAGAAGATAAATAATTAAAAAGTCACTTTATTTTTTTACACACTCAATTGAAGGTTGTCGTCTTCATGACAGAGACGTAAGGTGCTGACACCTTCTCCATCCGTAAATGACTTCCGAACTCTTTTTCTTTCAAATCGTAGACTATTCCTTATCTTTTGATTTTTTGATGTTTTTCTTAAATAAATATTGGTAACGATTCCCACAAGTTTTCCTTTTTAAGGAAGACTCTTTATCTTCTTTTTTATCGTTATCCCATCATGGTCAGATACATTGTCACACACCGAAACACAATGTTAAATTGTTAATCATTCCTCACTACAAATACTCTATTAACATTTATTATTTTTATCACATTATTTCACCTATTATAATGTAAACTTTATCGCAAAGGCTATAAAGAAAGGCACTCACTTTTACGAAAACACTACAGCAAAAACCACTTTTAGTGGCAATAAATATTTCTTTTAGTGTTGATAAAAAATTGCCACAATTTTTTTAACGAATCTTAACATATACTCAGCAAGAAATAACCTACCAAAGTTAGGTTGAATTATTAGATATTGAATAGAAACAAAAGCTTAAATGTCGGTAGGATGATAATAAAAAGTCTTAACAAATCTCCTTGTTACTTTCGACTAAAAAAATAAGTAAATGTAATTGCTTATAAACAACAATATCAACAGCACAAGAGAAAATAAGATAAAAGATAGAGAAAATAAGCTAAAAGAAAAGAGGATTGAAAGGAAGAGAAAAGAAATGAAAATGAAAAGAACTAAAAAATGGAACGAGTGAAACATAGAGATATTAATGAGTTTAGTCATTCATCAAATTTATAGTTTTTCTCCACTTCGACCTAAGACATACCGTCTATCAATCTATATCTCACTTCATTAGGTCTTGTTTAACTACCTTCTCTCAGGTAAGTTTCGGTCTATCTTTACCTCTTTTTATGTCAAGCTCTTGGTAACAAACTTTTATTCTTACAGGAGTATCTAGTGGTCGTCTCATAACGCGCTCAAACCACCATAATCTATGTTCCTTCATCTTTTCACTCATCGGTACTACTGCTACCTTTCGTCGAATGTCCTCATTTCTTATCTTATCCATCTTCGTAGGAATGACAAAATGGGTCTGGCTCGGTAAGCCAACCCATTTGGCCCACCAAAAAAAGTGGGCTAGTCTGAGATTTTGAACCCACATTAACTAAACAGGTCGGGCCAACCCAGCCCACAAAAATGTGGACCAAATCCGGCGAACCAAGGATAAGTTAAATTAGTAGGGGTCTCTGGAATTTTCGAGAGACAGACTCAAAGAGAGAGACACTCGTGAGAGCCTGAGAGTGAGAACCGAGGTCCTTGCAAAGAGAGAGATCTTGCTCCCGACCTTTCGCAGACCCACACCCGCATTGTCGTCAACGTCTCTGTCCCAGCACCGCCGTTGAGTCGTCGTCTATCCCAGAAGTAAAAGACAATGTTTCTTGTAACGACTCGTATGCATCTGGTTCATTAACATTGATTTACGGTCATTAAGCACAGCAATTATCAAGGATAATTAAAAATGGAAGCAATAAACAAAAATGACGTCATCAACCGTCATTGCCAGCATAAACTGTACATTATACACATATATGGTGAATTCTCATAATATATAAAGTATATGTCTCAAAATTATACATATCCGTCATCATTACCAAAATACAGGCATAAAATCAAAATATCAAAATATAGAGCCAACATGCTCTTCACTATATGCCTAAGGTTCTCTCAGAACCATATCCCTCTACTCGGGTCTCTTGCCCTGGGATCTATCAGCCACTCCCTGAGCATCACCTGCAAAATATAATCCCCAACAGGGGTGAGATAACAATCTCAGTAAACTCAGGGTCCTTGGAGGTCTTTCCTCCTCCTGGTTTACTTCCATGCACATAATATCAAAATTGGCATTACCAAACTAGCCGTCACAGCTATCAAGTCATATCACATGTACATAACATACATACACATATATCAATGCCTGAGGAGGCTTTATCCACTTATATGGGCACATCTCACATCAGGACCTACTACTCATGCCTAAGGAGACTTCATCCATTAATATGGACACATCCCACATCAGGGTTTTCTTTCTTTGCCTGAGGAGGCTTCATCCAGCTATGTAGGCACATCCCACATCAGGACTTACATATATATATATATATATATATATATATATCATTAAATTCAATTCTACTGGCCAGAGAATCTAATCAAGCACATAACAACACTATCACAGTGTTCAGCTCATCATATACATGTTTCCATAAACAGTAACACACAATTTCAATATACATGCATCAAGATATACAATAACCATAACTTCCTCGGAGTATGGTGGAACACAACAGTGGGAAACACTCCCAAGAACAAAGAGCTTACCTGCTCTCAGCGCTATACCGGCTCTTTCGGCTTGGTGGTCACAACCACCAGCAAGATCACTATCACGTCCTACACAAGGCATAAAACAATCAATCAATAACGGTCCTTAGCCGTTAGAATGAAAGGAAACGTCATTCCCTTCCATTAAAACCTCTCTGTTCTCTATCTTAGGGTTATCAGAGCTAATCACCTTATAGGCAATTCACAGACCCTCAACAGGATCTATCTTGGTTCAACCAAGATCTTAGAGTCCCTTTAGACGCTGCATAAGTTCAATTCAATGCTCTAACCAGACCATATATCAACAATTTTTCAACTTGGCTAAAACAGTTATATCAATATGTTTTCACCGTTTATTTAGCCTTCTGAACAACTTTTGTAAAGGCACTTAGGCTCATATCTATCCTAACACCTTCCCTTTCATCAACATTCTTCTTACTCATACCTATCTCAAGGTCAAAACCAAACTTCATTAGAATTCATGATTCAAAGCTTAGTATTCATCAGAACAACCCCCTTATCATACTTTTCTAAAGAATCCAAGCTTAATTCCATCCCTAACTCAATTTGGTTACTATTCATTCCAAGAACTATTTCATAAAACAATCGGTGAAACTTGAGTTTCTTACCTCTAAATTGGCGAGGAAGGCTAGAGGATCGCTTCTCTAAGCTCTGGCGTCCTTGAATCGCCTTCTATCTCCTCCAAAACTCAGTTTCCAAAGTTCCCTAGGGAACGAGATTTCTCCGTTTGATGGTTCTTTCGAAGAATTGAAGCTAGAAACTAGCTCATGGAGGGGTTCTAATCAACTTTCTAGTTGTTTGGGAAGTGTTTAGATGAAGTATGGAGAAGATATGAAGCTTTTCTAAGTCATCAATGGCAGAAAAGCAAAGGAAGAAGAAGAGAAACATTTTTCCTCTCCCAAAACGCGAAAATAGCTTTTTATAGGCCCCAAATCCGCGTTCCCATGCTAATAGCGCCATACCCCATGCTAATCACGCCACCAATTCGAAAGAAAAGGCTTCCTGGAGCGTTTTGGCGCTAATCGTGCCAGATATTCGAATCTGGGGTCTCCAGGGCCATTCTGGCACTAACCGCACCATAACTGGCGCTAATCGCGCCACATGGTCGACCCCTAGCGCTACTGGTGCCGCTCCCACGCTGTTAGCATGGGATTTTTTTTTTTTGGGACCATGGTTATTATATTTCTCACACCAACCACCAACAAGCACCGCCAGTCCACCATAGTGCCACCACACCAACCACCAGGTACGCTTTCGGCTTTCTCACACTTATCATCATTCACTGATTCACATCTTTTTTTCCCTAAGTGAACTTGCGATTTCATCCCTAAAATCACGAGTGAAGTTGTGGTTTCACATCCATGAGCCTGATTGAGTTTACCCGTGATCGTGAGCCCATCGGAAATGAGTTTGCTTACTAGTTGAACAAATTGATGGCTTCAAACTTGTAGAGTCATCTGTTAGCATTGAGGATATCTTTATTCAATTTGGAAATTGTAAAGAAAAGAAAGCTCTAACTTCGAGCGGGTACAATGTTTTGTGTTCATGAATTTGTTAATCATCCACACCAACAATGGCTGCTATGAACCAATATGCTATGAAACCCTGCAGATTAAACGATTTGTTTGATTTATGAACACAAAAATATTGTACATAGCTACTAGAATTGAACTGTTAGGTTTTGGAATCCTTATATAGCATGTTATAGTTGCCATAAACTGCATAATACTAAAGGAGAAAGTAAATGCTCTTCCAATGGATGAGGAGGATCACATCTGGCTTTTATTCATTGATACTTGATAAAAATTGTTAATATCTTTGCTCTGTTATGATTGAAACAAATTACAGTTGCTCTATTATGATTGAAACAAATTTTTACTTTTTATTTTTAAGTGGCTATAGAGTAATAATATCCTAAATAAGTTGTCTAATAATTGTTCTTTTATGACTCTTTTTTTATGGCTTACAAAGGCAGTTGCTCTTTTATGACTATTTTTGATGTTTATTGTCCAATAATTGTTCTAGCCATTATCCTAAATAAGTTGTTAAAACATGAATTCGCATTCACAATGCTTCTTGAAGAAAGTAATGAATTTATGTTGTTGGTTATCAAATATTTGACTAGTTAAATATTTTACTAGATATACATGTACCATGTAAAATATTGCTTGACAACATTTGAACTAAGTAATTGTGAAACCGCATCAAGTTTTGTTGTTATTGTTTAATGTTACAATTTAATTAGATTGTTGTTTATTGCATCTTCAAGTTACCTTCTCTATATGAATTAATTAATGATCATTTTTTTTGTATTTTTAATAATTTTTTAGTCCTTTTCTTTTAAAATTAATTTTTTAATTTTTTAAAATTTTTAGGTGAGTTGGTCTGCTGATTCACTAACCCAACTTAAAGTGGAGCAGGATAGTATTTCCAATCCACTTTGGAAAAGTGGGTTAGCTCGGCTCGTCCTGTATATTTGGTGGACCAGGGCCAGTCTGGCTCATTTTTGGTGGGCTGGCCCAGTTTGCCAACCCTACATCTTTTTATGACGACACATTCACCTTAACATCTTCATTTCTATTACCCCTATTTTATGTTCATGTTACCTATATGCCGACCAGTATTCCGCTCCATATAACATTGTCAATCATACAACTGTTTTACAGAATTTTCCTTTTGCTGTCACACAAAAAGCCCATATGCACTCTGTTATTTCATCCACTCTGCTTTGATTCTATGATTTACATCCTTATCAATCTCACCACCTTTTTGTAAAATTGATCCCAAGTATTGAAAAACATATTTCTTGAATACCTCTTAATCATGTAGATGCAATATGTCTTGATCACTATCTCTTACATGTAAAAACTTACACTTCATATTATCCATCTTTCTCTGACTTATCGTGAACGGCTGAACATACACATCATATTAGCCATCTTTCTCTGACTGATCGTGAACGGCTGAACATATTTACTGGTTATGTTATCAACAATTGCTGAATTTTAAGACGTTCGTTGAACGAAGCATATGGAAAGATTCGAAACCCAATCATAGCATATGGAAAGATTCGAAACATAGCAGGACGGTCCAATTCAGACAGTACAAATGCTAACCTTTACACAGCAAAATGAACAAATACAAGAACAAATCCATGACCAATCAAAGCCCAATAAATTCACGCACATAAAAGGAAAGTTCCAGGGCTGGCATTCCTCTGCTGAAAAGAGAATATGAAATCTTTCTGGTACCCTTTTAACGACGACCAAACAAGAAACAGAATTCTCTGCATCAGAGTCCGTTTATCCAATAGCTTTCCTTGGAACACAGTTAAATGTCTCTGCTGTCATATGCTCCAAGAAACAGTACGCCAGAAAATAGGGCACCATTTTCTCACCCTAACACCTTGCAAACCATGAGAGTGTTGCCAATAATATGTGCTGCTGGCAATTCTTCTGGGAGCACCGAATAGAGGCCAATAATTGGTAACACCATTTCCATACTTGTTGCACCTCCCCACATCTGCATAAAATGTGTGACATCGTTTCTACCATATATGCCATGGAAAAACGGACAGGAAATACATCATTATCCACTAGAACGTGCCTTTTATACAGATTTTCGTTAGTGGATAGTCTATCAAGGAAAACTCTCCTAATTTTGTATGTAGTTATACAGATATATAAAAGGATGTCAAAATAATGTTAAAAAACAAATATACATTAAATATACTTTCTTAAATTTCGGAGCATATAAGTGTAATTTATCTTTAATAGTATTATATGTTTCCACAAAAATGAATCGTTATGCTGAAATTTAAAATTTGAAAAGTTGGCGATGTCCGGTCAAAGATAACTCTTTTTCTCCTAAGACAGACAAATTGCTATTACTTATAAAGTCAATATAATCTTAGTCAGATGATCAATACAACTCAGGACTTTAAACTATTGTGTCATTTGTGTGGATTGACGTTTTATCTAGACAGAAAAAAGAGTTTATTAATAACCCTGGAATGGAGTTTATTAATAAGGAGAGATCGAGATGGTTTGTGTAAAATGAATTTGAGTTATCTCTTGTTACGTTCCGTCAAGACAAATACATTAATCTGTGTTTGTAGGCATTAACGAGTAAAATATTAATTAACATCATTAAATTTATCGTGCACAACAAACAGGCATATTTTTTGTTTAAAGTTGCTGGCTCGCTCCTTACCTAGAAAAAGACATTTGTTAATCAACAACTTGATCATTCGTTCATATTAAGTAAAAAAAAAAAATCTATAATATACTGAAAGTTACTCATTAGGCTTAGGTAAAGTTGATTAAATTAAAAATAAATAAAGCTTACTTCCAATGAGTGGGGATAAAGTAATACAATTTGATTCATTAATTATAAATAAGATTTTGATTTCAAATTTGCTATTTTTAAAAATTGTTTTACCATGTTCCAAATACAAGTTCACTACTGAAATTGTTAGAGCCACATATCTGTAATATTATCCACTTTGACATTAGTGGATCGTTAAGGTTTTCCAGTGGATTAATAGAAAAGACTGTTTTAAAATCATCATCTGTCTTATCTTTTAAGTAATATGAGAGTTTTTGACATAAAAATAATTATATATATATATATACTATAAATTCTTTAATTTTATAAACTATTTCCCATAACTAATGGTTATATTGGAATAGAGTAATTTTTCACAATGAGGTTCCTGATGCTGAAGTTGTTCTGTTGAATATTCAGCGATTATATATATATATATATATATATATATATATATATATATATATATATATATACTTTCTTTTCGTGCATGTCATTTATGGAGTGAGATGTGTAAAACCAAATCATGCATACAAAAATGATTTTTGAATACCAAAATGCTATTTGACACCTAATGAAAACAAACTATAAACATAATAGGTGATATAAGGATAGAGAGAGAGAAAAAAGATAAAGATTTTTAAAAAATAATTAGGGTGCTGTTCAAATATATTGCTGATCGTGTATTTTAAAAAATTTAGGAAAAATATATTAACAAAATGACATACGATTTTATGTTACTGCATATATGTATTAAGAAAAACCATTGAGCTTATATATCATTTTGTATGGAGTTATTATTATTACAACAAAAAGTCTTTCAAAGTTAATTTTTAACATTTTTGATGATGATCTTTAATAGTTTTTGAATTCATCATCGTAAAAAGTGAATATTTTTCATAATAATTTTTAAATTGTTTTAGAATGTCTTTTCCTATATCAATTTTTTTTTTAAATCATCTTAAAATGTTATTTTTTGGTTAAAAAAGGTTAAACAAGTTTTTTTACAGTATGTTTTAGGTTTTTTTTTTTCTTAGTCCTTTTTGTAACAATTTTTTGTTTTGTGACGTCACTACTACATATTGCAAAATAAAAAAAGGATAAAATTATCTTATTGTCTGGTTAGAGTAATAATGAGTTAATAAAGGCCACTATTTTCTCACCCTAACACCTTGCAGTCCAGCACCTCAAGAGTACATATGTGTTGCTATTTTTTCCAGATTCACATCTGCACATCTTGCGGTACTTACCAGGATAGACAAGCACATTAGATTAGTCAGCATTCATATTTTTTTTTTGTTTTTTTGTTTTTACCTTTTGCTTATATTTTTAAAAGGTACGTATCAGGAAATTAAATGAAAAGAAGACATTAAAAAAAGAACAAAAAAGCTGAATTTTTTGTTTGACTAAACCATTATTTTGATTTTGACCGTTGGATGTGTATGACAATTTTTGTTTACTCCTATAGAAAATTAAAAAAAAAAAGTCTATTCTATCATTCATGTCAGTATTAGGTGAATGACTATTAAGTAATGCCATGTATTACATTAAGTGTCAAGTAGTATTTTAATTATTCTGTCATGTAGCGTTAACGTCACCAAAAAGACTAAAAAAAAAATCTATATCTTATTTATGTATTATTTGAAGCTTCTAGCTTATTTATTTTTGTGACAAAAGCAAGTTTTTTATAATTATAAAAGTTCAATATAAAGTAATTAAGTCGTCTAAATTTTAAAAGTCTATTGGGGATACTTATCACGGGTAGGGATGAGAATACGTCGACAGCTGATAAAAATTTATGATCTGATTTGTTTAAAGTCTACTCTAATTTGATCTGTTTAATAAAAAGAATAGTTTTAGATTTTTTAAAAAGTCTATATATTAAGTCTAATAGGTTGAATTATTTATTTATTTATTTATTTATGTATAATAAAAATTAATATATATATATATATATATTATTTTATATTTAATATCTTTGTAAGTTAATAATCTTATATAATAAATAAAATAAATATTTTAAAAAATATTTTTAAGTAGACTAATATGTCATATTAGATTTTTAAAAAGGTCAAATCAGATATAAAAATAGCTCTTATTTGCATTATTGTGTATGATTTAAATAGGTTCTAATTTGTGGAAGTTTTAATTATCATGTTCCTATTTCGGTACCATTGGTACATGCTTCTATTACATATAAATATACTCTGACAAAAATAAATAAATTAAAATCACTTAATCACACATTAAAAAAATCATGGTGTTACAATAAAAATATTTTTTTATAGAAAAAATTATTCAATTTAAAATCAAAATTAATGCAATATATATACGTAGAATAATCAAGGCATACATTAACATCAGATTAATGATTGGTGGACAGCCCCTTACTTCCTTTTCTTTTTATACATAATATTTTTCTTATATATATATATATATATATATATATATATATATACCTCATTACTTTAAATACCTTACTAATATTCATCATTTCTTTCTATTTTTTTTAATTATATTATATCACTTTTCATACATACAATTCTCTATATTTCTATGTTTTGCTTTCATTATAGGTGTGCCAATAGGTGATCGTGAGTCTCCCAATCATTTTTGCTAATTAACGTAAACCAAAGCAAATACATGTACTTGATTCTAGGGCCAAAGAACAATGTTTTTGTGGATACATGTGCTAGTTTACCATTAGAGTGAAAGACATTAAAGAGAAGAGTGATAATGTGATAGGAATATAATATGACAAGAAGTGAAATGGAAAAAAATGAAAAATATTAAATAAATTAATTCTTACATATATTATTGAGATATCCATGTATAATCGTTCTGTCAACAAATTAGCCCTAAGTTAAAGTATAATAAGAGAAACACGAACTGCAGTACTTCAAACAAAAATTAAATAAAGTAAGAATTATTATTATCATCATCTAATATCTATTTTCTCTTTCATCTATTTCCATCCATTCTTTTTATCTCTCTTTTAATTTCTCGTTACAACTATTACTTTCTGTTTGTCTTTTTCATCCACTCATGCACTCCTAAAACATTAATTATTTTTCATAAAATTAATTAACTAAAAAATAATAGTGCTATTATTATTTCATAAATATTCTTATAATATTTTTTTATAATATATTTTGTACCGTAAGAGGTCCACTTGGACCAATGAATTGACTGAGTAGTCCATTATCTCCACACAATCCCAGTGGGGGATACCTCGGTAACCGGTACATCATAAGCAAAGGAACAAAAGAAGAAGAAGGTAAGAGCATCTCGAATGTGTATATGAATTTTTTAGAGTCATTTATTTATTTTTTCGTGATTCTTATATTATTATATTATTTATAAGAATTTTAATTAAATTTTATTTTAATGTAAAAAATTATAAGAAATTTTAAAAAATCTTTTTGATCGGTGATGTTTGAAAAATAAATAATTCTAGAAAGATTTTCTTATATTAGAAACTTAAATTTTTTATGAAAGAATTTCCATACCACCTAAATATTCTCTAATACATAATTTTTTCTAAAAAATAATTTCTTATCTTTAAAAATCCACTAAGCATCTCCTTGAAGATGCTCTAAGTTATTATCTTCTATTAGTCACATACAGACTTAAACATAGGAGTCTCTCTTTGCAAGTAATTAATCTCACATTGATCTCGTTCAATGAACATCAGTCAACAGAAAGAGATAGGAATATTTTTTTCCTTATTTTTTACACCACTGATTTTATTCTATACTTGTATGACTTTTTCTCACTTTTTTTTATGATAGAAATTCGAGAAAGGGAAAATGGAAGAAGCTTACTCTCTTTAAAAGAAGCAAGCAGTTAGTTAATCCTTAAACAAGCGCATAACCTCAAAGCAAAACCATAACCATGATGAGCTCTAACCCAAACCTAGACTCAACACAACAAAACACTGATGGGAACTGGGTAGTCCATATTTGGCACACGTTTTCCGCGACTGAGGCTGATTTGAAAAATCCTCGCGTGGTTTGCGTCTGCGTGGTACCGGAATCGTTGCGTTGCAGCAAGAGGGAAGCTTTCATCCCTCAGTTTGTTGGCCTTGGTCCATGCCATCATTTCCGTACTGACCTCATCATGACCCAGGAAAAGAAGTTGGCCGCAGCCAAGAGGGTCCTCAAAGACCTCCTCCCTTCCGACATGAACCAATTCCAACAACAAATCTCAAACTTAGGCTCAGAAGTTCAGACTTTGTACCACCCAGATATCAAATCCACATATGATGATAATACCCTCTCCTTCTTATTCACCGTTGATGGCTTGTTCTTGTGGGCTTTCATAACCAGTAGTGGCGAGCCTGATGCAGAATTCTCTAACTTCTTAACTGGAAACCTCAAGATGCTCCTTTTTAACGCTGCTGGTGTAAAGTTAACCAAGAATGTTCTTATCAGGGAAGTTTTCATGCTCGAGAACCAAATTCCCTTTCATCACTACTACACGAATGGGCTTCCACGACAGCAATCCCACGTCGGTTGTTACATAACCGTCGTTGTTGATGACGCGGTGGCATTTTTGTAATAATGCGAACTTAACAAAGACAGTTTCTCAAAATTTCTTTCTTAAATTGTCTGGTTTACTTTGTACATTTAAAATCTCAGGTTTTCTGATGGAATATAAATTTTAATAGTTTACATCATTTAAAATTACTTACACATGCAATTAAATCCTAATTTTTATTTGCTATGACATGGCTGATGATTTTTATGTTCTTCAAGAACAAAGGTGTGGTCTGACTGCAATAATTGTCAATGTATGTATTTTTCTGTCTGAAATATGGTCTGCTTATGTCTTTTATGTTTTGTTTTGTTTTTTAGAGTATGGTTAATGGGTTAAAATATCTAAACCAATATAATTCCTTATCGTTTGTTAAAGACACAAATCTCCTTAATGAACATTATTTTGCATGATCTTGTAAGGATAACGTCATGCAATCACAGGAACCACCAGCATCCTAAACCCCTACCCTCATCCCTCCATTAAACAAAACTTTCAATAAATAAAGAAAAATGACGAGAGACCTACAAAGCTTGGATATTTTGCTTTGTTAAAATACAGCGCATGACACTTAGGGAGCCATGTTCTTGTCTTTCATGATATTTGCATTATCCTAGGATGCTATATGATAGGATGTCATCGCCACTTTTTTTTTATAACTGAGATTGAGTCTTATAAATAAATATATCATTACCAGCTTGCTCTTTATAACTGTGCTATTTATGGGGATTTGACAGTTGAGTGATATTTGTGTTCAGCAGTGGAAAGCACATGTCTTGTTGTTGATCTTTTTGGAATTATCTCACCTATGTCATACGGTCTATTTACAGGTTAACCAATGTCCTGGCTGTTCTGTTTTTATCAGATAATTTTAGATACATCATGACCACTTCTTCAAGTCATTACTACTACAGTTCTTCTTAACAAGTTTTCTGGTGAAGAAGGAGAAAGGGTTGATGTGCAAAAGCTGTTTCGGTATATTGGATTGTTTACACTTGTAGCTCTGTGGTGGCTCGGTAAGTCTTTGCTTTTTCATGCTGCTGTAGTCACTCATCAATGTCAAATACATGAGGTTCTATGAGAACACTACTTTTTATGTGCTCTTTTATTTCAAGCATGAAAAATTTATACATTGCTACACTAAACAGAATGCTAATTATCTTTATACTTCCCACAGTCTGGCCATTGATGGCCTTAGGAATTGAACCCAAATTGACCATTCCCCACTCTGCTAAAGTGGATGAAGCGGTCCTTTTAAATGGCTATTGATGTACGAGTTATGTGAGAAAATTAATTAGTTAGTTAATTCAACATGAATAAGCAATGCATGAATGTATACAAAAGGGTAAAGAAATTTAATTGTTTACCTCTTTTCCCTTGAGGAAAAGGGAAGTCAACTAGAAATATGAGCGTACATGATTTTTTTTCTTCTTTTATCAAATATAGTATAATTAATATTATTAACCTATAAAGTCTCTTTTGGTACAAATTGCAAGTATAAACGATACAATCCTGCTTACAGTCTCAAATAGAAACATTGTATATTGATTCAGTGACCAATTTTTATTTGTTTTTGGGATGAACAATTATTAGGAGGATGACATGTTATATCATTCTTGTTTGTTCATCTGTGATTTCAGGAGACATCTATTGCATTGGTGGTTATTGACAAGGACGGGAATGTGAAATCTGTGTCATCAGCCTGTCTTTGATGTGTCTATAGAAAAAAGAGTAGGATACACAAGGAAATGAAAGCCTTTGTTTTTTTCTTTCATGGGCTCAATCTAGGACCATTCAGGATTAAGGTTGAAGACTGGTATTGTAAAAATTAATTGCCTATTGTATTTTCACATTTCGACATACATTTTTTGAATAACTCTATATATAATATATACGAAGTAACTTCTTCAATATGTTTGTTGTTGGCCATTTTACTTGTATTTGCCTTTTATGTAAAAATTAAATTATTCAATATAATTTAAATGATTTATATTAAATTAAATTGCCATAATTTATTAAATAACTGAATTATAATGTTTATTAAAAAAACATCCATTCAACGACGGTTAGATAACATCTTTGAAATAAACGTACAAAATCCTATTTTCAAAGACGGTTCTCTGTTAAAACCGTCTTCATTTCGTACTTTCAAAGACGGTTGTACCGTAAAATCGTCTTCGTTTGTCATTTTCAAAGACGGTTTTTCAATAAAACCGTCTTCGTTTTCCAAATTCAAAGACGGTTTTTTGATAAACCAGTCTTCGTTTGTCATTTTCAAAGACGGTTTTTCAATAAAACCGTCTTCGTTTGTTATTTTCAAAGACGATTTTTTTATATAAAACCGTCTTCGTTTGTCATTTTCAAAGACGGTTTTTTGATAAACCCGTCTTCGTTTGTCATTTTCAAAGACGGTTTTTCAATAAAACCGTCTTCGTTTGTCATTTTCAAAGACGACTTTTTCATATAAAATCGTCTTCGTTTGTCATTTTCAAAGACGGTTTTTTGATAAAAACCGTCTTCGTTTGCCATTTTCAAAGACGGTTTTTCAATAAAATCGTCTTCGTTTTCCAAATTCAAAGACAATTTTTTGATAAACCCGTCTTCGTTTGTCATTTTCAAAGATGATTTTTTTATATAAAATCGTCTTCGTTTGCCATTTTCAAAGACGGTTTTTCAATAAAACCGTCTTCGTTTTCCAAATTCAAAGACGGTTTTTTTATAAAACTGTCTTCCTTTGTCATTTTCAAAGACGGTTTTTTGTACAAAAAACCGTCTTCGAAACTTTTGTGGAAAAAATGTGTTAAATACAAAGACGGTTGTCAGCAATAATCGTCTTCGTATCATGGTATCTAAGACGGTTCACGGAAATAACCATCGTTGAATGCATGGTTTTTTTTTTTTTTTTACAAAAAATGTGAAACAAAGACGGGTTGTTAAAAATAACCATCGTAAAAAAGTACAAAAGAAGACGGTTTCAAAATCGTCGTTGAAAATCATAATTTTCAACTACACCATATTCGAAGACGATTCATTAACCGTCGTTAAAGACCTAAAATAACCGTTGTTAAAAACCGCCTGTGTAGTAGTGCATGTTCTCGAGAAGATCAGTGGCAAGAAAATCATTCAATCAGAATCAAATGGTCATGAGGGTTTGGGCTCAAACGTGGTAAATTTCTGTACACTACACTTTCCAGTACTTGTCAAGTTAGACGTGTTCCCCAACAACACTGTTCATTTGTTGGATCTCACGTACCATTTGATTGTTCCTAGGCCTCAGTCTCCTCCTCAGCCCCACGATCCTGAAGAAGCTCAGCAAAACCCTGTGCCTGAACCTCAGCCAGCAACCGAACCCAATCACGAACCTCAGCCAGAGCCCGTGTTTATGAATATTTTTGAGAACATTGGAAGTGAATTCTCTGGAAGCTGGCAAAGTCAAATACTTACAATACCGGCGGCTTTTATTTTCCTGGCTCCACAAATAATTGTGGCAGGTCTTGTTTATCTCATTGTGCTGAAGCCATTTTTGCCGGAGCCCGAACCTGACCCTCAGCCAGCTGAACCCGAGCATGAATATCAACAAGAGCCCGAGCAAGAGACCGAATCTCAGCCGTCAGAGTCCGAGCCAGAGCCTGAATCTCAGCCGTCAGAGTCCGAGTACGAGCCTGAATCTCAACCATGGTCCCAGCCACTGCCCGAGACTTCTGAATTTCAGTTGTTCGGATCCTGGGAAAACCTTGGATAAGTTATTCTGGGCGAATTAATCCTTCCGGCATATTTTATTTATCTCATTCTGAAGCTATTTTGGTGGGTGATAAGTTCAATAATTCGCACAATTAAAAGGGTGTTGAGTTATTTATTTGGTTTGGTTAAAAGAGCATTTAGGCGGAGTAGCTTTAACTCTGCGTTTGGATGGTTACATGATGCTCTATCCAACATGGAAGGTAGGGTAAATAATCCATTACTGAGACCCTTGACAGAAGCGGTGGCACATCTTAAGGTGATGACAGAAGAGCGGCAGACAAGAGATTCAGACGAGGGTGCTCCACTGGCTGATCAAAGGATTCCATCCGCAATGCAACTCCACAATGCTGGGATCTTCTTCAAACCAGCTGAAAGTGGCATCTCATCCATTGATTTCGATGACGAAAACTGCATGTTTTACTTGCCTAGTATCAGATTAGATGTCAACTCAGAAGTTATCATCAGAAACCTCCTGGCTTACGAGACATTGATTAAATCCAACCACCCTTTGGTCTTCACAAGGTACGTTGAGTTGATGAGAGCTATTATAGACACTCCTGCGGATGTGAAGATTTTGGTGGATAGCGAAATCATTAAGACCGAGTTATGGAGTGAAAAAGTCGCGGAACTTTTCAAGGGCATGAGCAAATCGATTAGGCCTACCATGACTCCAGACTTGGATAAAGTGATTTACAATGTTAAAGCCAAGTTCGACACTACGCAGAAGAGAATTAACTGGGATGTTATCAAGCATATGTCTGGGACATTCTTCACAATTCTTGGGTGTCTTTTATTTTTGTTTTTCACGGGTCTGCAAACTTATTGCTCCGTTGTTAATTGCTCCGGTACCTCAAAACATGTTAAACTACCTAAAGATGGGGAATCTTATGGTAGAAATAATTATTTCATAAGCTCTATGTAAGTTTTTCATGATTTATTAGCTAGTTGAATCTGAGTGTGTGGTCGCTGTCTTTGATGGTTAATTTAATGTATCTCGTATAGTTATTCTGATTTGCGTATGTAATATTTTAAGGCTTCATGTAACTCGTTGCAAGGAAGTGAATTAATTCTACTAGTACTTATAAGTAAATATGAGTTGTGCTAATATATTGAAAATGGTGGTTGTTGTATGAATAATAAAGAAGTCAAAATTTAAGGTTGGTTATTGGACGAATAGGTAAACCACCCATGCTTCCGAGAATTATAAAGAATACCCAACATGCATATATTCTATTAAAATTTCTGACTTCCTATTTTTTTAATAAGTGAGTAAAACAATTTCACCATTTGAGTTTTATAAGTATTCCAGAGTTTTTCGTGATTTACTAATTGAGTGTACAAATATGCATGGTTAAAAATTTTCTCTTTCTAACACATCTTTTCTTATTTATTAAAATTCATGCTATTTTCTCTAATTTGAAATTAATTGTTAATTCTTTCATAAATTCTTGTAGACTACCATTAATGGTAACATTTCAAGTTGGAGAATATTTAAAATTTATTATTAATTAATTAAAATAGCTTTGCATAATTTTTATGTTTAATATAAAATTTTGTATCGAATTCATAACTTGATTTTATAATAAAAATATTTAATCAATTTTAATCAAAATTAATTCTATTTGGAATCAATTTTGTCAATTTTTGTCAAACACACACTAAAATTGAATATTAACATGTATATATTATACAATAAATTACACTAATTATTTCTGAGGTTTCCTGAATTTATATATAAACTTATCTATTTTTTCATTTTTACATTAATTCCTTAATTGTTTAAAATATATTATATTAACACCTTTTATACATTAGACTAATCCTTTTAATTAAATTTTTGAAAAATAGTCCACTGTATTCCTATAAGGGAGGATATTGTAAATGTTATTTTTTCTTCTCAATACAAAATTATTTAATATTTTAAAAATATATTATAAAAATATTTTTATTAAAAAAATGGATAAATGCACCAAAACATATCTTCAAATCATGACAAATGGGGAAGGAATATTTTTCATACACTAAGCCCACGAAATTTAACAAGTTTTCCTTAATTCTCTTCGATCAAGGAAGCGAAAATCACACAAATTTTTTTTTCATTTCTCTCACTCTCCTCTTCCTAATCTATCCAATCTAAACATAGTGTAGTATAGTAAAATTATTATTATTATCTAAAAACAAATCAATTGTATTTTAATAGATATTTTTTATATGTAAAATTTGAATTTGAAATCTTATTATAATGAACCAAGTATGCATTACTTTTAATTTATCCACACCTGATCATCGAAAGTACTCTTTTATTTTAGTCAACTTTACCTAACCTAAATGAATGACAAGTTCTGTTTTCTTACAACTAAAGAAGTGAAAGTCATGTAATCTTTCTCATTTTAGTCTCTCTTATTTTCTCCTAAATTTACCCATCTAAACATAGTGTAGTATAGTAAATTAAAGTATTATTATTTTATCTAAAAACAAGTAAAATTATATTTAATAGAGAATTTTTTATGTATAAAATTTGAATTTAAAGTCTTATTATAATGAATCTAATATGCATTACTTTTTCTAAGGGAGGAGGAGTATCATTTAACTTTTTTGTTTCAAATCATAAAAAAATATTTTTTTCTACAGGGTGAGATCACTAGTAACAGGGAGAAGGTTATTACTAAAAGTTACCTCATAGCAAAAAAGGGTGCTCCAATTATTACAAGTGAAAAGTGCACCTGTTCAGCAAAAAAATGTCACAGTACAGCAATTATAGAAAATTCTACGACTTATATAATATTATACGACATATTTGTTGAAAGCTTGTTACAAGAAATTGGTAAAGATAAGGGCAATTTATTTATTTTTGTACGTAACACAAAAAAAAAATCTTATAATAATTATATAAAAGTCAATATAGACTAAGTCAACTAATCAGATAACCTATCATGCGCATTGATGTTTTTATCAGTTTAATTAATTCCGGAAAGAGACAGTGTGTGAAATGACTAAAATAATATGATTTCTTCTGTTTTACAATTTGGTGGGGAGAAAACCTATAATATTAACCTTGGAATATCGAACGTGAGCAATCCTTAAATAAACATTTGACATCATCACACGCATAATTTATGATGTCACTACTACACATTGCAAAATAAAAAAAAACGACTATATTATCTCATTGTCTAGTTAGGGTAGTGATATGTCAATTTTTTTTAAAAAAATGCTATGGTGTACCCTCTAGGTAGTATGTTGACTCTCTTTGTAGGATCAGTGATCGACTCTTAGGTCGACGACTGACAGATCCTATTCTTTGAAAGATCATTTCTTACTCACCTCCAAAACCATGTTAGATGTCGTTGGTATAATAACCTTCCTCTTCGTACTAGCACAGTTGAAGCTAACGTCCTTGAGGTTGAGAAATTTTGTACCCTCTTTATTGTACACAGTTAAATTTAATTTCTCTGCTGCCATATGCTCCAAGAAACAGTACACCAGAAAATAGGGCACCATTTTCTCACCCTAACCATGAGAGTACTGTTGCCAATAATAAGTGCTGCTGCTGATTCTGGGAGCACCGAATAGAGGCAAATAATTGGTAACACCATTTCCTTACTTGTTGCACCTCCCCACATCTGCACAAAATGTGTGACATCGTTTCTACCATATATGCCATGGAAAAACGGAGGAAAGACATCATTATCCACTAGAACGTGCCTTTTATACAGATTTTCTTTAGTGGATAGTCTATCAAGGAAAAATCTCTTAATTTTTTATGCAGTTATACAGATGTATAAAAGGATGTCAAAATAATGTTAAAAAAACAAATGCACATTAAATATACTTTATTAAATTTCGGAGCATATAAGTGTAATTTATCTTTAATAGTATTATGTTTATATGTTTCCACAAAAATGAATCGTTATGCTGAAATTTAAAATTTGAAAAGTTGGCTGAGGTCCGGTCAAGGATAACTCTTTTTCTCCTAAGACAAAGGATAAATTGTTATTACTTATAAAGTCAATATAAACTTAGTCAGATGATCAATACAACTTAGGACTTTAAACTATTGTGTCAGTTGTGTGGATTGACGTTTTATATAGACAGAAAAAAGAGTTTATTAATAACCCTGGAATGGAGTTTATTAATAAGGAGAGATCGAGATGGTTTGTGTAAAATGAATTTGAATTATCTCTTGTACGATTCGTCAAGACAAATACATTAGTATGTGTTTATAGGCATTAACGAGTAAAATATTAATTAACATCATTAAATTTATCGTGCACAACAAACAAGCATATTTTTTTGTTTAAAGTTGCTGGCTCCTTGCCTAGAAAAAGACATTTGTTAATCAAAACTTGATCATTCGTTCATATTAAGTAAAAAAAAAAATATAATATACTGAAAGCCATTCATCAGGCTTAGGTAAAGTTGATTAAACTATAAATAAATAAAGCTTACTTCCAATGAGTGAGGATAAAGTAATACAATTCGTTATAAATAAGATTTTGAATTCAAATTTGATATTTTTAAAAATTGTTTTACCATGTACCAAATACAAGTTCACTACTGATATTGTTAGAGCCACATATCTGTAATATTGTCCACTTTGACATTAGTGGATCGTTAAGGTTTTATTCTTATAAGATTTCCAATGGATTAATAGAAAAGGCTGTTTTAAAATGATCATCCTTCTTATCTTTAAAAATTTTTAAGTAATGAGATTTTTTGACATAAAAAATAATTATATATACTATAAATTCTTTAATGTTATAAACTATTTCCCATAACTAATGGTTATATCGGAATAGAGTAATTTTTCACAATGAGGTTCCTGATGCTGAAGAGCAACACATATAGTCGATAATAATGAATTTTCAATGAAAGGTGAAGAAAAGTTAATTATAACAAAAGGGAGAGTTAAATGATAATTAGAGAGATTAATTGTAGGAAAAAGAAAATGCATTCAATTTGTAAGCAGTTTGCTAATCAAAGTACTTTTTATAGTCTTACTATATCAAATCTCAAATATCACCCAGACACCACTATATACCGTATTAGAGCACACAAAAAATATTATTAAAATTAATATCGTGAAAAAGGAAAAAGATAAAAGGCAATAAAAACTCACAAAACGAATTAGAAGCCTCTTCAATGATGTTCTTGGTAGATCGATCCATCATTTACTTGACTTGAATACCCGCCAGCCCAATAAATGGATTTGCAAATTCGGGAGACTAAGGTTCAATTTGAAGAATTTTCTACACATTTCTGATCAAAGGTTAGTGAGAGAAAAACAATAAGGTAGTAATGGTTAGGGTTTTATTGCAGAGGAAGCACAAGTCGTCATTTAGGGCTTGGGATTGAAGAATTTTCTGACCTTCTATTTGAGCTCGCAAACATCAGAGTTTTTAAGATTCAGCAACAAAAAGAAAAAATGGGATCTAAATTCAATAAAATGAATAAGTGCAAATATACGTGACTTTCAACAAAATGAATAAGTGCAAATAAATCTGCTATGATTTTTATGTACCGTTATATGATTTTCAATATAAAAAAAAATCATTTTTAATTCATTAACCAGTGATGACACTAATTAGCAAAATCTTAAAACAAAATTTTTTTACTTTCTCAATTCGATGTTTTTAATATTTTTTTCTTTTATCTCCTTTGGATATACATTTGATATTATACGGCCCCCCACACTAAAAAAAATCTCTCAAACACAACATTAAAAATAATATTGACTACAATATATATATATATATATATATAAGTTATTTTTTCATCTTTTAATTGTCTATCTCTTTCATTTTACTCTCTTTTATTTCTATTTCTATATTAAATTTCAACAATTATTTTAAATAATAAAAATAAATAAAAATAACCTTATATTACAATTTAAATTATTCATTATAAATTCAAAATATAGTTTATATATTAAAATATTAATTATTATGAAATTCAATTATAGCATAATTTATATATTTAAAATATTTACTTTGTAAATTTTAATTAATTATATAAAAACAAGCATTTATCGTAGGAGACAAACTAAAATATTTATTTTTAACACAATCACCACTACTGCCTGTCCTCTCTCTCTCGGCACTGGAAAAGAATTGAACCTTACTCCAGAAACTCCCACCGATAAAAGTTATTTTTTATCTTCTCCATCTACATTCATTTTTCTTTCACGGTTTCACCTACTATCACCTGCTTGAGAAATAGTTACACAATGTTCTTCTGCTTTAATAATTTGGGGTTCTGTTTCATCTCCCAATTCTTCAATCCCTAACATATATACATCTAACTTACCTAAAGGATGGATTGGATTAGAATTCTAAAAAACTATTTTAATATATAAAAAATGCTATCAATTTTAAAAGATTTTGTAAAAATATAATGATTTATCATTTTTTAAAAAATTATGATTATAATTTTTAGCTTAAATTTATAACACATATGAATTCATAAGATTTAATTTTTTTTTGGTAGATTTTCAAGATTTAAAAAAAAATATAAATTATTTTTAGAAAACATTTAAAATTATAAAGAGTCGATGAATTGTTTAAAACGAAGAAAATGAGATTGGTAAAAGGATCAAAAAGTGATGGTGAAGGCTAGAGATTTAGCTATCGTGTTTTAACAGTGCAAAAGGCTTGAGCGTTTTTGTTTATATATGGAGATGAGGTGAATGCTTTTCGACAAACATGAGGTGGGCTCTTCTGAAATTCAATTATACGACGAACAGTTTTCGACAGGAATTGGCCCTCAATATAATGCAGAAGACACAGGGAATTTGAATTTTTCTCATTGGCTGATGAGTTTTTGTATAGCTGATACTTTGTTATATCGGGATTGTTTGTAGTTTTCTTGTTCAAAAGGGATATTTGGAATGGGTTTATTTGTAGGGTCTTCTGGTATGGTATTATTTGTGTCATTTAACGGTATAGGGTGAGTTAGAAAGGAGATTTTGTGTTACCTTGTAAGGGTATCTCGTGGAAAATTCTTGGACATGTCGCTAGGGTAGGTGAGGCCAATGTGGGCTTCTTCTTTATGCTGTGTATTTCCAGGTTTGCCAATTTTGGTCGCGCCTTGTGTACCATTATTGATGAATCAATAAATTTTTCTTTAAAAAAAATAAAGAGAAAATGAAAACATTATGAACAAAGAACAATAGGTTATGGTCTTTGTTAACTGGTATTATATTGAAGATAACAAGCTTCTTATAATGATTCAATTGGAAATTCATCTTGCCAAGAAAGTTATGAATGTTTACCTCGGCTTTAACCAATAAAGAAAAATCTGATAATTGATAGAGAAAAAATTAAAGAAGTGTGAAAAGATTTTGGACGGAATTGTTTAATAGGTATGGTATTTATATTTTTAACTAAAAGTCTCATGAAATGTAACGAAATTCATTATAAAAAATAATTCATAAAAAATTTATAGATTTTTTAATATAAGACTTTTTTATAAGGTAATATTTAATTGAATAGCAATGAATTTTATTATATTTTAAAAAAAAATTAAGATTATATTTGATAAAATATTTCAATTAACTTTTAATCTTTATTATTTTTAATTAAAAAATTTGTTTGATCTTTCGATAAATAATTTTTTTATTAATAATATTTTTTGAATTTGAAATAATATTTTTTAAAACCTTAATTTTTTAATAGACTCTTAAATTTGTCTTGAGTTCAAATTTGTTAAGCATATATACATGATTGACAAACCGAATGTCATGTCCAACCTAGTTATTAATTACTGGGAAATAAGATAATAAGATTTGCATAACAACTTTCTTCAACACTGTAAACTTCTCCATTGATCCCTTGTGTTGACTTAGGGCACCTTTGGCACTAATAATCAAAAATATAATTTAAAGAAAAGCAAGCTATTATTCTTTGGTCGATTTCCCTCCTTTTACCGGACCAACTGTGAATCAACTGCTACTCCTACTATCAATTTATGATTTCATTGTTGGACACAAACAGAAATAGATGCTAGTCACTACATATCTATAGATGATTACAAACCACAGCAACAGATCAAATCATTCTACATCGTTGAACTTGAGTGAGCCATTCTTTCTCACTTTCTACATCTGCAAAATTTCATAATAAAGCAAATACATTTAATAGGATACGATTTTATTATCATAACAATGCATAATTAATTGCTAACCTTGAATATATAAAATCGGGCATATGTAAAGACTTCTCAATTAGCAAATTAAGCCCATTATTTATGATCAATTTTGTAGTCACTAGCATAATGGTTCATTACATATTTGTAGAGAATAATGACTCAAAGCACAAGACAGATTATTCACAACCTTTTTTTAAAACCAAAAGAACATCTATCGAAAATGATGTGATAAATGACATTGAAATTGAAGAAGGAAAAGACCAAGCACATCAAGCTTATAAATTAACTAAACATAATTGTCAGAGAAAGCAAGCTAGATTCTAATATTTTAATTATTCGATATCAATTATCAAATCTGCAGTGAAGAATCCAAACAATAAAGAAAAAACTATTATCTACATAGATTTGATATACAACAAAACTAAATCCCTTAATTATAAACCAATTATAAGGGTTGGATTTCAAAACTAACGCTTCCTTTAATTAAACTGGTTTGATTTTAATTGAGATATGATTTTAATTTTATTGATGCCCCAAACCGGTTTAATTTTTTTTTCACAAAACTATCAACACATCATAACACCTTTCCAAGGAAAAGCAATATCAAACACAAGTTAATTTTCTAATATCTACTAGCACAAATCAATACCACACACAAAAACATACTAAATGCACCATTATGCTGACGTCCTTATACCCAATAAGAAAAGTGTATTTATTCTCTTGTTTAACTAGTGCGCTAGTGTAATTACAGAATATTCCTTAATTATAAGATATTTATGTACCCAAGCTAAAAATGAGAAGGAAAATAGTATAACTAAACATCACATGGATTTGAATCAAAATGTGCAGGAAAGCCCATCAACCCAGAAGGTATTTCCATGTATTATAAACCTAGCATTATTAAGGCGTGATATGCAATATATAATTACCAAGGTCCAAACAATAGACAATTCACTTAATTAAGTTTCTCTTGCTTCAATACTACCTATATCAAAGCTCTGAAAACGGTTAGACCTAATAAAACTTTCATCAATTGATCAATGAGAGAAAGGAAGTGCTTAAAATATCTTCTTTCATGCATGCATGTTAATTACCTGAAGAGATCTGGAAGGTGTATGTGATTAATTTTAATTCAACGATGAAGATCGAACCTCAACATTCACCTCTTTCTCCCCACGTAATGTCCAATAAGGATCATCCCAAGTGAAAGAACTGAGATAGGGTGTAGATATGACAGTTGTGAATTGACGAGTATACCTAAAGTTCATGGTCAGGTTGGCTAGTGAGGTACTTGTGATGTAGAGGACTTCTGACCCAACAAAGGCATCTGGAGGGAGCAATACACAGTCATCTATGTATAAAGAGTTTAACTTTTTACAGTTGGAGAAGGGTTCAGCATGGCCATTTTCATCAGCAGAAATTGGAACATTTTCAAGATGCAAACTTAATAATGCTGGAAGTTTCAGAGATTTGGGAATTCTTGTTCTTTTTAAGACATTATGTAAAATTGATATGCTGAGAGATGTTAAAGATGGACAAGAGAAAACACAAGCCGGCAAAGAAAAATTGTAAGGGACATTGACTTTCAACTGCTGGATATTGTGACACACCGCATAGGTCATGAGATTTGTCATAATCTTGGGTTTACAATAAATAGGGCGATAGAAATCTAGACTATGTAGGGTATGGTTTTGATCACTGCAGGACACGATTCTGGACACAAATTCATAGAAAACACGATGCTTTTTGAAATCATAAGAACGTAAGGTAAGATTAGGGAGGAATTTCCACAGATTCCTCCACCTCTTTGACAAGATGCATGTTTGAACAGCATCTTTAATCATTATGAATGACATAATAATGAGCAAAATTTCATCAGGCAATCCACTAAGTCTGTCTTCCTTCATCTTCCCAGTCTTGCTCCTTGTCATGATCATTTTGACTGATTCTAGTTTTGTAAGATCAAAGGGAGAGATTTCAGAAAATTAAATGTACCAACTATAACTTATAGACACGGGGTAATTTTTAAAAATAATACAAATTAATTATTTAATTAGGAAAAGCGGGTAAATTTTTCAATAATTAGCAAAATGGTGCAGCCAAACACGTCCATTTGGGGCGTGTTTAAACACGCCCAAATGGGGCGTATTTGGTGTGGTGGCGACACGTGACAGGCAAAAACAGGGACTTAGGGTTTTCACGGTGTTTTTGTAAATTACGGAAGGCCATAACTTTTGACTGGGACGTCCGATTGACTCGAAACCGGTGGCCACGCGCTCGAAATTGAGAGGAGAAGGCCTGGGCAAGTGCCCAAAGAGGACTTGCCCAAAAAATTTTCCCAAACGAGGCCTCTAAGTGCCTCAAAAATGCGATTTAAGCTTCGGAGCCCCAAAATTTTTTTTGTTTTCTGATATTTTATCTACTCAATTAGTGAATTGCAAGCTATTCTTTATTTATCTAATTACTTCTCTTAATTGCGAGCATTCTGACATAACATACGTCATCATCGGACATTACTACGAGAAATTACGACTGTTCAAGGTTATATGCATTGTCAAATCTACATTATATGAATGTTGAATTTTTTATAAAAATTGTAAGATTTTAGTCTGCGCCTAAACGACCATGTAGCTATCACTTTGCTACCTTACTTCCTTACTCCTTTCTCCCTTGCCCACGCGCCTAAACCCTCGAACTCGAACCCTTACTCTCTTGCCCACTGCGCCGCTAAGTGCCCACCGTGCCACCATGGCTCAGTAGTCACTACGTCGAGTTCGAGGGGAGATAAAATATCAGGAAAAAAAAGGAGACAGAGAGGGGCTCTAATTTCCATGATTACCAGTAATGAATGGTGCTAGTGTGGTGTGACGTGACGGGTGATTGAGAAAAGAGAGAAAGGTTTGGTTTTGGGGGATTTGGAAGGACAGTAATAAGACCAATGTCCTCGCTGATCACAATTGTAACAAGTGTTTTGCTGCATTAGTTTCGCAAGTTCTAGAGAGCAGTTAGCGGGGATTAAAGGATTACTCTGAGGATTATGAGCATGAGATGATGAAGAAGGTGAAGAAGAAGAATGAATTAGAACACTAGGATTTAGGGTTTAGGATTTAGGATAAACCCTAAAGAATAAAGAGTAAACCCTAAATCCTAAACAATAAGCCATACACCCTAAATCATCAACCCTAAGCCCTAAACCATAAACCCTAAATCTGAAACCCTAAATCCGAAGCCCTAAATCCGATACCCAAAACCCAAAATCTGAAACCCTAAACCCTAAATTGAACAAAATTAGACTGTAATATAGACGATGCATATAACTTTGAACAGTCGTAATTTCTCGTAGCAATGTCTGATGATGACGTATTTTATGTCAGAACGCTCGCAATTAAGAGAAGTAATTAGATAAATAAAGAATAGCTTGCAATTCACTAATTGAGTAGATAAAATATCAGAAAACAAAAAAAATTTTGGGGCTCCGAAGCTTAAATCACATTTTTGAGGCGCTTAGAGGCCTCGTTTGGGAAAATTTTTTCGAGCGCGTGGCCACCGATTTCGCGTCAATCGGACGTCCCAGTCAAAAGTTATGGCCTTCCGTAATTTACGAAAACACCGCGAAAACCCTAAGTCCCTGTTTTTGCCTGCCACGTGTCGCCACCACACCAAATACGCCCCATTTAGGCGTGTTTAAACACGCCCCAAATGGGCGTTTTTGGCTGCACCATTTTACTAATTATTGAAAAATTTACCTCCTTTTCCTAATTAAATAATTAATTTGTATTATTTTTAAAAATTAGCCTATAGACACTACATTAAATTTCTGATAGAACTACACAGAGCAAATCAAGGAGTTAGAGAAGGCTAGGAAGTAGCAGAAAAGCTGACAAAAATGTTCAATTTCCGATGCCATTTCTTAGACTTTTTTCCGTGAAAAACTAGTAGCAGATAAATGTTCAATTTTGATTCATGAAAAGAGAGAAAATCGGAAAGAAAATGAAGAATTGTAATAAGTACCTGTGATGTACTTCAACAGACTCTAGATCCGAAGCTCTCTTTGTGTTTGGCAAAGAATTGGTTCTTTTGAGGAAACGGAATGGAGTGTTATAGACTCCGTCTATGACATACAACTTTGCTACTTTGTCTGCAAGTGAAGCTGATATTAAAGGTGGACCCAGAAGTAGTAATGTATTCATTAAATATAAAATACAAAAACTAATTAAGGATTAATGTATTCATTAAATATAAAATACAAAAAAAATTAAGGATTAATGTATTTTTTAAATATAAAATACAAAAAGAATTAAGTATTAATAGTTAATATGATTAAATATTATATGCGTTGAGTATAAAATATTTATTACATGTAATAAATGTTTGACTTTTTATATAAATTTTATATATATATATATATTCAAAATATATTATTAAACGAAAAGTAAAAATAAAAATTTAATACCTAAACATATATTTTTACACGTAAACTTTGTCAAAAAAATACATAATCTAAAATATTTATTATTTTTACTATTGTTTAAAAGAGTATTTTAGGTAGAATTTTTTATATAATATTAAGAGTTTAATGTTTATGCACAAATAGTTTAAAATAGTTTCCCACTATCATCTAATCATAAATTATAATTTAAATTATTTTTAAAGTTAATAAACTTATCATATAAGATAGATTGTAAGGGGATAATTGTGTAAAAAAATTTGCACTATATATATAATTTTTTGTCTAATATAAATTATTATATTTATTAATATACTATTTAATTAAGATACCATATTATTAAATATTAAATTTATTAAATATAGTTAATACATTTAAAGTCAGTTAAATTTTATAAACAAGTAGTGAAAGCTTTTCTTTATAGCAAAAGTTGGTGAAAGTTAGTAAATCTTTGGTAACATTCACTCACTTATTTTGTAAAATGAGTGCATACTTTAGTAAGAGAAACCTTGAGTATAATTATGCTAATTAAGAAATAAATAACAGTGTTTGTTTATCTGTGACACTCACTTATTTTTTAGATAGAAAAAATTATCTATTTATAACTTCTTCTTTTTTTAAAGAAAGCTATTTTTCTAAAATACACCTAAGATATAACTTACTAACTTGCTTCTTGTAAAATAATGAGTGTAAGTTAACAAATCCAATATGTAATAGACTCGATTACAAATATTAATAATTGCTAGGTTAAATAGGTTCTCATATTATTATAAAAAATTAAATTAGGTTCCTATATTTTATTTTTTAAAATTGAGTTTATATATTAATTTTAAATTTGTAATCAAGTTCCTATATTAATTTATCATGAGTAATATGTTAGATTTAATAAAATATTCCATCATATACACACGTAAATATTAAGTATTATTTCATGTCAGTCTAAATGATGTTGTTGTTACAATGAAATTATATAATTTTAAAAAAATGTAACATGTCTCAACATCTCGTGATTTTCATTCTCAACCCATTCATTATTTCTCAAACCGTAACCCAACACTAAAATATGAATTTTGTATCTCCTAGACCATAACTTCAACCCTATTGTGTAATTAATCCTTAATTTGTTTGGAAGGTTGTTTGCATCTCCTTAATCACCTATGTAAGATTTCATGATTTAGGATTCAAACATGTAATCAACTTAGGTATTGGTTTAGAATTCGTATCTATGTGTGTATAATGGAATATTTCATTAAGTCTATAAATTTCTCATGCTAAATCAACAAAGAAACCTCATTACAAATATAAAATTAATATAGAGACTCAATTAAAAAAAATAAAGTATAAAAATCTAATTAAAATTTTTGTAATAATATGAGAACCTACATACTAATTTAACCTTATTACTATTACACAATATATAACTAAATTTAATAATATTAATAAATAATATATGTATGAAATTAATATATTTATTAACTTTAATACATATGGTATATTATTTT